>CAUJNA010003722.1:277500-375000 GCA_963377175.1 Effrenium voratum | reverse complement strand
TGTGTCTCTGTGTCTCTGTGTCTCTGTGTCTCTGTGTCTCTGTGTCTCTGTGTCTCTGTGTCTCTGTGTCTCTGTGTCTCTGTGTCTCTGTGTCTCTGTGTCTCTGTGTCTCTGTGTCTCTGTGTCTCTGTGTCTCTGTGTCTCTGTGTCTCTGTGTCTCTGTGTCTCTGTGTCTCTGTGTCTCTGTGTCTCTGTGTCTCTGTGTCTCTGTGTCTCTGTGTCTCTGTGTCTCTGTGTCTCTGTGTCTCTGTGTCTCTGTGTCTCTGTGTCTCTGTGTCTCTGTGTCTCTGTGTCTCTGTGTCTCTGTGTCTCTGTGTCTCTGTGTCTCTGTGTCTCTGTGTCTCTGTGTCTCTGTCTCTGTCTCTGTGTCTCTGTGTCTCTGTGTCTCTGTGTCTCTGTGTCTCTGTGTCTCTGTGTCTCTGTGTCTCTGTGTCTCTGTGTCTCTGTGTCTCTGTGTCTCTGTGTCTCTGTGTCTCTGTGTCTCTGTGTCTCTGTGTCTCTGTGTCTCTGTGTCTCTGTGTCTCTGTGTCTCTGTGTCTCTGTGTCTCTGTGTCTCTGTGTCTCTGTGTCTCTGTGTCTCTGTGTCTCTGTGTCTCTGTGTCTCTGTGTCTCTGTGTCTCTGTGTCTCTGTGTCTCTGTGTCTCTGTGTCTCTGTGTCTCTGTGTCTCTGTGTCTCTGTGTCTCTGTGTCTCTGTGTCTCTGTGTCTCTGTGTCTCTGTGTCTCTGTGTCTCTGTGTCTCTGTGTCTCTGTGTCTCTGTGTGTCTCTGTGTCTCTGTGTCTCTGTGTCTCTGTGTGTCTCTGTGTCTCTGTGTCTCTGTGTCTCTGTGTCTCTGTGTCTCTGTGTCTCTGTGTCTCTGTGTCTCTGTGTCTCTGTGTCTCTGTGTCTCTGTGTGTGTCTCTGTGTCTCTGTGTCTCTGTGTCTCTGTGTCTCTGTGTCTCTGTGTCTCTGTGTCTCTGTGTCTCTGTGTCTCTGTGTCTCTGTGTCTCTGTGTCTCTGTGTCTCTGTGTCTCTGTGTCTCTGTGTCTCTGTGTCTCTGTGTCTGTGTGTCTGTGTGTCTGTTTCTGTGTGTGTGTGTGTGTTTTACTTAGCGCATAGTTGTTCTTGGTCGCAGTATCTTCATGCTTTCTGACGATTCGCTACACAAACATGAGCCATTTCCGGTCTCCCATGCTATCTGGTGCGTATGCTGTTGTAATTCCGTGTTTTTTTATTTGTTTGGGGGGATCGAGAGTGAAACAAGCAGATTTGATTGCAGGGAAATCCACAGGATGACATGTCACTAATGGTTCAAAATGAGAAAGACGTCACCAATGGTGGTTTACACATGTTTGACGACGCATTTGATTTGTGTTCACCTGCAAAGGGCGAAAGGTAACCTCAGGTTTGGCGTTTGTTTTGAGTCCTGGACTGGAAGTTATTCTTGTTGCAGCATGGTCCGCCTGGACGATCCAAGAGCAAAGTGGGAGGAAGGGGCCAGGGGTGCCCGGGCTTCAGATAGACCCTTGCCGCTGCAAATCCACAACAACTGAAACAAAGCAAACCACACTGCGGGAGGAAGGTCACTTCGGGATTCCTGAATTCTGCTTGCTGGATTCGCCTGAAGGTCAAGTCCAATCCATTTGGGTCGGATTAGGGCAATCAGCAAACCTTCGGCTTGCTTCTGGCTTGCTTTCTGATTTAGTATCCAAACATAGTTCATAGTGCATGATTCGATGTTTGCTTGCTTGTGGCAGAGCCCAGGTTCCCGTGGTTCTCCCGGCTCAGCCTTAGACCGGCGGTTTGACCGAGGCAAGCGTTCAAGGACCTGGACATGTGGGGCGGCCCAAGCGAAACCGATGCCCTCCCGTTGGCTTTCTTGCGGCTTCCCAGTGAGAAACAATAGCCATTTTTCCGGCTTTGGAAAAGGGTCCGCCAAAAGGCTCCGGTTCCTTTGTGGCGAAATGGAAAGCCCGAGACAAGACGCGGTTGCCTCTTCGCCCACAGAGACTGGGACGGGTTGATTCGGGATGAATACTGGATGCCAGCATTGACATACCGACTATTCTCAGAAAGACACCCTTGCCTTGATATTAAGCCTTGGCCTTCAAGATCATCAGGTGCATGTTGCGGTGTTTTGTTCGATAAATGCGAGCCACTTTTGAGCTGCAACGTCAAGCTCTCCCATTGATTGGTCCGGTTATTTGACGTCTTGTTTGACGATGCTGGGGGGAAGATGTCAGTGTTGATCCGCTCTCCCAAAGTTTAAACAGTTCCCCGCTAGTATTAACAAACAACAAACTCGGAGCGTTTCTAATATTGGGTTCCCCCGGTTTTTCAGAATGCGCTGTTTAGTATTGGGTTCACATTGGAAAAGAGGGACTCATTTGATTTGCAAAACAAGTGTTCATAATGCGACTTTTGAGTAAGAACGTTTAAAGGGATCTGCAAAAGCAATGTTCAAAATGCAACTGTTGATTAAGAACCTTTAATCGAAGCGGACCCCTTTCATTTGCGAAACAAGTGTTCATAATGCAACTGTTCAGTGAGAACTTGGAAAGGGAGGGGATCCCTTTTATTGCACAAACAACTCTTCAGACGTCAACTTTTGAGGAAGAACTTAATAATAGAAACCGTGGTTTGCCAGCTGGTTTCTATTTGTTTTGTTAGAGATCCGTTCATTCATGGGAAGAAGAGATTAAGTTCCGAGGGTTGATTCCAAACCATTGTCTTCACCCGTCATTCTGTTCAGAAACCTTCTATTCCCCTTGGGTTTGGTGAGAAGGATCCCTGAACGCAGGAAGGGTCAGCCATGGTGGCTGAAGGAAACCCATCTTCGACTTGACCTTTCCGACGAAGACGAGAAGGAGTTCTGCTCGGATGAGGACACCGCGCCTGGCTCAGCGTGCTGCGACTCAACGACGAGCTGCGACAGCGAGGAGATCGTACGAGCGGCACCATGGAAAAGCGGGGAGACGACAGTCTTGCCTCTGGCTGCGATAAGCTCGCAGGGCTTCGCTGAGAGCCGAGCCGCTTGTTACCAATCTGACAGCTGCAGAGCAGCTCTGCAGTGCAAGCGGAATGGTAGGTTGTTCAGTTTCAGGTTCCCATTTCACCATGAGGGGGATTGTCCGACTATTCATCATGAATGCAGAGTGACAGGTTGATTCCCCCAATGTTGCAGCGCCCTTTTTTTCTGAGCGCTCAGCTGCAAAGAGGGTAAAACAGACGCTAGAATCCCCGCAGCCCCTCCTAAGAGCGTGTTTGCTTTCATTTCTTGTTTGTCTCAGGTCGACCTTAGTTCTCATTTGGACTCTCTGTCCAACAGTTATGAGAGTTGACAGGAGCATTTTGCAAGGCCTCCTGTCCACTTCTCTGACAGTTGGACACTAGGTGTAATTTGAGGAGTATTGTTGAACGCATGGTGACTCACTCCCTGAGATTATGTACTTTTTTTGGGGGGAAGACCATCTTAGTGGCAAACAACAACCTTGGTTTTAGCCCATCAACTCAGGAAATGAAATGAGTTTTGGACACTCCCCGACTTAAACCAACCTCGCTCCGGAAGGCTGGACGACATCGAGCCAGCAGCCGCAGCAGCGTGCAGCCCTCAGCAGGAAACGGAAAAAGTTGTAAGCAAAGCTGGTTCTCCACTCACCCCCGTTTTGGGGGACAGCCCCAAACACACCACACCTACCCCCCAAACGCAAACTCTACGGGGAGAATGAAATACACCAAACTAAACACGTGTTTAGGGGTCGGGTTGGTAGGAGCAGTTGATTCATTGGTTGCGACGCGCAGGTTCCTGTAGTTTGGGTAACCCGCACTTTCGCAGATGCTGGACTTTCAACTTCTTGAGATGATCAATTTGGAAAGCGATACGCATGAAATGTTTCTGATCAATGCGCTCAGGAAGTGAGAATCCAATTGTTTTGTTGCAAGAGCTGATAACCATGTTTCAAAAACCAATCTCAGTAGGGGATGCAAAGAAGAGGGGGAAGCGCTGAAGTTAGCAAGTTACACCCCTGAAAACCCGCTTTGGGATCTGACATATCTGACCAAAATACCCATGTCTGGAGCACATGCATTTGGAGCGGCCCTTTCAATTTTGTCTGGGGCTCCAAGCTAGTCTTCAATCGAGAATGTTGGTGGGTTATCTTTCTGCCAACAAACATGCAACAGCACCCTTCCACCAGCAAACATGGAAGTGCACAGGCCCCTTTAAGGCCACTTATACTAGCCAAGAGGTGACACATGTGTTTGTGCGTGTCAAAATTTGGAACCCCCAAACTGGTGTTCTCCATTTGCTTCCCTTTAAATATCCTCAACAGAAACACACACACACACACATTCACCTGATGTAGTGCATCCTAAATTCCTCATATTCCGTGCAAATAGAACATGTTCGAACATGTTCGCCAAACAACAAATACCGTAGGTGCCGGAAACTACCTGTGCCTCCAACTGTAAGCTACCAGTACCGACGAGCTGAGTGTTTCCGCATCTAGTCAAGGATCGACTTGCCCCTTCGCAAATGAGCCTTGGATTGTCGCCAGCATTCTTGGGAGTTTCTTGCCAACAGCTTGATATTGCACCGAAGTTCAACATTTGCAACCCAAGTAGGCAACCGCATATACCGCAACTACCGTGACAAACATACCCTCCCGGCAACAAACATGGAAGTGCACTGAGTGCTCGCGTTCAAATCAGGTCGTGGCTTTTATCTCCGCAACGTGTCGCTCGCTTGCGAGGCTGCTGCGGCTTTGCACGGAGATGGACAAGGGGGTTGAGGTCTTAGACATGAGCGTCGGATCTGTGAGTTTGCTTCGCAATTATATACTCGGCCGCCAGCTAGATACGAAGCAGAATCTGAGTTGTTTTGTGTACGCCGACCAAATGTTAAGTTATGCTTTTTGGGTTCGGGGGGGGGCAATATCTAAGATTTAGTTTGGCGACTTGGTGATGTGGTTTTCCAACGCTGGCTTTCAATGAGCCAGAAAAGCATTGGTGTGTCTTAAAACAAGCAAATGGGTAGATTCATCTCCAAATAGGGGAACCCCAAAACGATGTACTTCCTTCAGGTTTTCCTTTAACACACCTTGAAAAGGGCACCACAACCCCCCGCCCAGTTAGTTTGAAGGGGTTTCGGTTCGGCTGGATTCTTACCTCCTTCCACCGCCAGATGGAATGAGGCTTGATCAGAACTAGCGGGCCACACGAACACACACACACACACACATTGGGCCACGGTGGCTTGCAAGCTCATCCCTCATATTGTGGTGCTCCAACTTTGAGCCACAGCCAGTTCAATGCCCGACAAACAACCCTCATATGAAACTAGATGCCAGTCTGACTTTGGTGGACCAACATTTATGGTAGAAATCACTATTGAGGAAGGTTTGGTTGACATCTTCCCAGCTGGCAACACGCACGTTGGGGGAGTTTTACTTCACCAATCTTCAACAGCTTCAACTAGGTTCCCCAGTAGTGCCCTTTTACTTTTTTGGGGGGGAGGCTTCCCCTACTAAATAGACTATAGAAAAAAGGGGGCCCTTATTCCAAACCTTTCTACTGGAGGACCTAGTCAAGCACCTGACCGGAGCCATGGCAAGGCTTGTTCCCGCCTTTGCTTGGCAACGCCGCCCAGGGTGAAAAAACTGAATCCCTGGTGTAGACCAATATTTACCAAAGGAAACCGAAAGGTTTTGGTAATTTCAGTTTGTATTTCGTTGGGTTACCCTTCTTTCAAGGGAGTTCAAAGGGGCACTTCCGCTTTAGAGGGTCCCTGATTTTGATACAGCCCCAATCTGTGTAAGGCTTGGAGCAGTTTGGCCACTACCGAATGAAGCGGGCAATTCTGTTGGCAGACTTGTACTCGCACATGCCGAAGTTCCAACGGAGATTCGTATGCGGGTGTCCCCAAAAGTTTTGGGGCCCTCTACAGCATCCTCACATGGTTGGCTGCCCGTCAAGCAAAGGAAGCTCCCCTATGTTCAGAAACACCTACGAAGTTGGCAGCAAGCCACTTGCAGCGAAGATCTCTTGGGCTCTCACATCTCACAGGTGGGAGTTTGGACAAGAGATCCCTGGCTATTGTTCATCGGTTTCTGGCGATGTTCCGAGGCTTTACCGTCCTTTTTTGTTTGTTTCAGCTTTCAAACTCGGAACATGTCCTCAGCGTTTTCGGTTGCCATGTGTTTGTGCTCCCAAGACCAGGCTGCTTGGTCGTTGGGAACCGCAAGGAACAGCCCGTCCATTTGGGAGACTCTGACCGATGCTCAAGCCACAAGGGTCGAGCATCCCTGAGCCGACCTTTTTTGACCTTGTGGTGTTTTGGTCATGGCCCCAAGTTTTTCCGTTTTGTTTCTGAGTCCTTTTTTGGGTGCCTGAGAAAACCTGAGAAATTGGTCAACGGATGTCAACGGCTTCCTTCGGTCTCGCATGTCCAGCCCTGAGTCGATCGACACCAGTGAAATCGGTCCCATGAGCCAGGTGGCAGCTTATAGACCAACAGGGTCTGACCAACTAGTGATGTATTAAGCTTCAAATATAGCAGAGGTTCATAGACAAAGGGTCCCGTTTCCCCTAGTTGGTGGTTTGAAATATCATCGGAGGGCCATGTTTTAACGGTGTTTTTGTTGCTGTTCGGCTTTGTGATGCTTGTTTTTAATTGCGCGCTCTCCAGTAGTGTCTTGATTTGTTTTCTAGATCTGTGTTTGATTTCACTCCCTGTCTCACAATGCTGTAGTTCACAGCATTTTCAAGTAACATGGACTCGTTTTGCACCAGCACTAAACCCTCCCTAAAGCAACCCAAAAACCAGTCCTGAACCCACCTTAAACCATCACCAAACCCAAGCACCCGCCCCCAGACCAACCCTTAACAACCCTGAGCAAACCCTATACCGTACCCCATAAACGAGCACTACTGCAAACCATCCCAGTACCTGAATCGCAGACCGAGACCTACCCGCAATAAAGCAACTCCTTGGACCCCAAACTGGCGATGTTTGAGGATGTCGAAAATGAGGCTGGGGATGTTAATACGCTGCCGCGGGATGTTGACAGTGCTGGTGCAGAACAAGCGTGCAAGACACGTGCAATTCGTGAACCATACTGTAAAATACGGCCTTCTACGCAGAAAAATCCCAACATAAAACGCAAAGGTCCCAAAGCAAATCTCGACCCAAGATCATTTGGTTTCCTTAGGGTGATGTTGCAAGGGGGATCCCAGTGGTTGAGCCGCTTGCTTCGAGCTGAGGTGGGGAAAGCAAGCCCCTCTTCGGAAGTCAGTCCTTCGCCGTTTGGCGAGGCACGCCAAACGGCATGGGTTCACTCGCTGGGGAATGTGTCAAACTCACTGCCCAAGTTCCTTTAGTTGCTTTTGGTCAGACCAATTTTGCGGAAATCAAAAAGGTTGAACCGACGATTTTTGGCAACCCGCTCAGGAAGCGCAGGGCCGGAATCAACGTAATTGAGCTGGCACTCCCTCCCATGTAGAAGGGTTTGTTCAGGAGCTTTCTGTGGTAGATATGTCGCTCCTCTTTTCTCTCTTCTGCATTCTCGCTTCTCTCTCTTCTCTTTCTCTTATCTCATTCTCTCCTTTTTTTTTTTCTCTCTCTCTCTCTCTCTTCATTCGTTCTCTCGCTTCCTCTTCCTCGTCCTCCTCCTCCTTCTCACTTTATCTTCCTTTTCCTGCTCCTCTTTTTGCTTTTGTTGTTTAACATTTATCTTCCTCTATCCCTTCCTCTACCTCTTCCTCTGCCTCTTCCTCTGCCTCTTCCTCTGCTTCATCCTCTTCCTCTTTCTTTTACTCTTCTTCTCCTTTTCCGTCTCTTTCTCTTTCACTTTTCCTCTTTTTCTCTCTCTCTCTCTCTTTGTCGCTCTCGTGTTTCTCTTTCGCTTTCTCTTGTTGTTCCTCTTGCTTTTTATATGTGTCTTCTCCTTCTCCATCTATCTATCTCATCTATCTATCTATATCTATCTATATTTATCTATATCTATATCTATCTAAATCTATCTATATCTATCTATATCTATCTATATCTGTCTATCTATCTATCCATCTATCCATCTATCCATCTATCTATCTATCTATCTATCTATCTATCTATCTATCTATGTATCTATCTATCTATCTATCTATCCTATCTATCTATCTATCTATCTATCTTTATCTCTCGCGCTCTCTCTCTCTCTCTCTCTCTCTGTCTCTCTCTCTCTCTCTGTACATCCGTCCGTCCGAAGGGCAAACAAAGCAGTAGCCGCGCAAGTTCATTTGTCAGCGTCTGTGCTTGCGTGAGGCAAGAGAATGAGTGAAACTGCCTGAGGGTACAACCAGCTCATCCATGCAGGTCTTGTACTTGCGAATCCGTGGTGCGCTATCCTCATTAGGCAGTGTTTGAAAGGCCCAGGGTTTATCTTCTTCAGAAGAACAAAGTAACCTCTTGAAAGTGTCTACTTTTCAGGGCGTCCAATGGGCAGGGTGTCACCACGCTTGCACTCCTGCAGACCAACACGGAACCCGCAAACGGGGTGTCTACACAGGGTACATGTTGCACAATTCCCGCTAGGCCCAACATGCAGACGTTTTATGGCAAGGTGTTCGTTGCACTAGTTGTTGAGGTTTCCTTCCGTTAAGGGAAACCAACCTTAATAGGCTTGATCAATCGGGTGTTGTCCTACTGGACAGGAGATCTGGACCAGTTTTCGGAACACTGGACGAATCCACTAATTCAGTTCTACTTAAATCTGCAGTCGGCTATAATTAAGCTGTTCCTCTACCTCCCCCCCCCCCACGAACACACACACACACACACCACAAGTTGGTGAGGTCTTTTGCCGTTACTTTCCAGCAGCCGTGTTTCACTCAACTGGCCCTCACCAGAGGTCACTTAACATACCAGAGTTCCTTCATAGCTGTGGGTCCTGGAGAGTTGGTGTGTGTGCGTAGGGAGCGCGAACATGTGCTTTTTTTTAACAGGAAACCAAAGGAATTCAGCTATAGCGGGTTCCCCCATTTGGAGACACACCCACATGCAACCCAGCAGAGGTCAGTTTTATATGGCTATGATTTTTTGCTGAGGAACGCCTCACAATTGGTTGGTGGACATGAATCCCCACCTGAATCATGTCCTCCATTTCGGGTCCCGAATTCACATCCATGCCGCATGCTAAATGAACATAGTCAAGCAACCCAGCCAAATTCTATGATTCGATGGTCAGTTGTTCGCAGGACCCAGCGGTCCTATGGCAGAGCCAGCACCTTCAGCTCATTTACAAGCCACCTGCCTGGGCGCGGCAACCGAGAAATGGAAAAAGCGTGTTTTGTGTTTTGATTCCGAGTTTGATCCATGAGCATGGTCGACGTCGACTTGAGGTCCTTGTTGCGCTGGTTTATGCTATAATTGTTTCCCAAGTTTTTTCATTGTGGGAAATGTGGCCTTAGGTCATAGGTCCTCTTTGTGCTATTTGATGATTCCTTGTGTCTCACTTCCGAAGCGTCTAAACTTTGAACTTTTAGGCAGCTCAGGCAAGCCCATACAATGGGAAGACCGCCGTGGGGAGATTTTTTTCTAGCGAGTCCCTTTTTTCTCTGATACGAAGAGGATCCCCTTCAAAGTGACAAAGTAGTGATAGGGATGACCCCACTAGCGTGTCATGCGATATTCGCCAGGTTGAGGAGCCTCTGTCAGTATTTCTAGCCGAAAGATTTTTGTTCCGCCTGCTGCATGAGCGAAGCCGAAAGCGCGCGCAGCCACTCGGAGCCAACAAAGGAGCCCACGCAAACGCCGGCGACCGACAGCAGTTGACTTGCCTCTAGTCAAATATGGCGACTCCAGGAGTCAGTCAAATGTTTTCCACCAGGCTCCCCTGAGCTGTTCGCCTCATGATTTTAGCTTTTGCCTAAGCTTTTCGCTGGTTTCGAGCGAGGCGGGCCCATTGCAAGATTTGCAGACAGCTGTAAGATGTAGTTGCTGAAGACCGGTCGGGCGAAGGTGTCCGGGAATTGCAGCTTTACCGCTGTGATGGACGAAATCCTGCACCAGTTAGTGGTTTATCCCACTCATACAGTTTCATCCATGCGAAGAATTGGGGCAGTAGGACATTGCACTCACAAACGCCTGTGGCAAGTTGTTTTCACATTGGCGGGTGGGCAGAACGCATCTCTAGTCTCATGGTTGCGTGCGGCGGGCCATGCTGAAATTGAAGGATCAATGGATGTTTCTACTTGGTCTACCAACAGTTTGCAATCAGCTGCATTCCTTCCAGTCTGAGAAGCCAAGGCAAGCACCTGCATCCATGTTCCCATGGCTTGAATAATCACGTGCGAACCAAGGAGTAAGTCAGTTCTGCCAAATCCGGTCAAGCGTAGCAGTCTCAGTGCAAGTTCCTCAACTTGGCTTTTCAAGAAGAGCATGTTTGACGCCGGCTGAGGCGGTGGTCGGCGGGAGTGACGCCAGGCGGGGCTGCAGATTGCTTGGCGTTCCAAATCAATCCCCTAGATCCTTGTGCCAGATCGCCCACTGGAGTAGGGTTCCCGCCATTTTGAACCCAGTTTGCAACTGGTTTTCCAGCATTTTCCCAAGCCCGTCAGGACGGCTCTTGGCATGGGTTGGACATAGCACAATTCCACACACCGTGATTCTATACAGCGGTATGTTTTGAGGGTAGCAAGTAGGTGTGTTAGATCGGGTGGCGCAAATGTGGCCCATCAAAAAATGGCACGTTGTGCCACATAAGGATGTTTGGTAGATTGAGGGTGCGTGTGCATTGTTTGTGCCCACGCATGTATACAATATATATATATATTTATTATTATTATTATTATTATTATTATTATTATTATTATTATTATTATTATTATTATTATTATTATTACTATTATTATTATTATTATTATTATTACTATTATTATTATTATTATTATTATTATTATTATTTATTATTATTATTATTATTGTTATTATTATTATTACTATTGCTATTATTATTATATTAGTTATTATTATTTATTTCTATGTATTATTATTTATTATTTATTATTATTTATTATTTATTATTATTTATTTTTTATTTATTATTCATTTATTTATTATTATTAGTCTTATTCTTATTCCTATTCCTATTCTTATTCTTATTCTTGTTATTCTTATTATTATTATTTTTGTTATTGTTATTGTTATTGTTATTATTATTATTATTATTTTTGTTCTTATTATTATTATCATTATTAGTATTATATATTGCATATATATATATATGCGTGATCAACTTGACCTGCTGTTGTTTTGCTTTCTCAATTTCTGCACTTAAAGCACTTTGAAAAGACATGAACAGACCATGTTGACGGCAAACCAAAAGTTCGGACTTGGGCAATCCACCCAGGAAGTGCGCCGTAAACATATGATCACTTGGGGCACTGAAGCCTTCGCGGACCATCAGCTGCCAAATGTCGGGGGGACGGTCTTTTCGCGCGGGTGCCCCTTTTGCTGTGACGACTGGAGGTTTGGGTAGCGGTGGTTCAAGGAAAGTTGAGCTGTACTGACCTTTGACAACAAGGTTTGTTAGCGTGCATGTTTGCCTGAAATACTGTGGATGGACGACACCCTGCACCACTTTGAAACCATGAGAAACCATTGTTTCTTGGTATTGCACAGGGGAATCATATCATTCCACAGTTTCTTAGGTGGTGCGAAATGGATTTCGTCCAACAGTACTACAAGGTACTACAGAGCCTCAATGGGGTGGTGGGGTATTTCAAAGGCAATCCAAGTCATGATCACAAACAAATCATGATTGAATCGTGTGTTTGCCTGTGAGTCTTTAAGCCCTTGTTTGAGTCCCCCCCTTGAAACGGGTGATCACCGAGCCTGATGCACAGTGCTCGGATGTGGTTTGCTTTGAGTTCTTGAAGTGGCTGGTGTTTTTTTAACAGTTGACTGGGTAGGCGCCTGAGGGCCAAATTGACACCCTGCCAGATAGTATATAAGCCGAAACCCGAGAACGAGTCTGGGCCATCTTGATCAGAGATGATGGGCACTCACACAGCGGAAGGCGGCAGCGGAGTAATTCACGCAGGCCAAATCCTCCTTCCGCCCTTAACGTGTTCCACTCGAGGTCCGCCAACAGGGGTTCAGAATTACTCCGCCAGCAATGGTTGCACAAACTTGAAGCCAAAGCTGATGATCCATTTATGGAACCTAATCGTTCAACACACCTCAACCATTCAACAAGCCACTCGATCGATCGATTCATCCCGTGCCATTGAAAGCGCAGGCGCATGGATCGTTGGATCCAGGCCCGAATGGGATGGCAAGCTGGGGTTGAAGGGTTGAAGAGAGCTTGCTTTTGGCCAAAATGTGTCGCTGCAGTCTGAGTTGGTGTTTTCCAACATGCATAGGTTCCAAAGTGTTACACGTTTGGAAGCCGGAGCCTTTGCAACCGGATCGCCTTAGTCCGATTCAACGGTTTTGCTTCACCAGCGCCTTATATAAGGGAAGGAAGGTGGCGCCATGCACCCACCTGGACTTGCGAGAATCGCAGCCAACTTTTGCACAAGGCAGATGTTATGCATGCCAAGTTTGATGTTTCTTCCACTAGTAGATGTTCGGTGAACGAAATGAAGCAAGCAAGATCAAAACATGCATGCGATGCAGCAATGAAAGGTATGTATTAATGCATTTTAATGCATTGCATGCATGCATGCATGCATTCCTGCATGCGTGAGCCATAATACAAAAAAGTGCAGGATCAGTGGCCCCCATTTGTTGCTTCCACATGCGCATGTATGAGCATGTCACCTGGCAGCAATCAAGTGAGCATGTTGAGGGTTCTCAAGATGAATCGCTTCCACCTAATAGAATCCTACATGTGCCCCGAATGAATAAATATTCGCTGGGGGCCAAACAATATTTTTGTCAATAGGTCAATTTTTCAGATGGGCTACAGAAGGCTGCCATGCCCGAAGTGTCCAAGAGCTTGCGCTTGGAGAATGCGCATTTACCGCCCCCGTCACGGTGAAGCAAATGCGCTTGGCGCAGCTCAGGACCTTGTGCGAGGCTCAGCTTGTCCTTTTGATGGAAGACAGTGCCATGGTGATCGAAGACACGGCTCGCCTGGCATCCGGACGTAGGATGTCTTGGCAGCTTGAGCTCCTACAGCCTGGTCTTGAAGACCCGGCTCCCCCCAGCTTGGGCTCCGTGCGCTTGGCTGCTCTTCGGCAACAGGGAGCTTGGGTCCTGGAGTACCACGACTGGGGTCGGTTGGGCGAGCACTCAGCCAGCTTGGTATTCAGAATTGGACCCAGTCAAAAGGATCTTGAAGCGAGTTCCTTCTGAATGGCGAACTTAGCCATTTGAGTTACACCCAGCAAGAAGCATCAATGCAGCTAAGCCACGGAGACTCTCGCTGGGGGAAAGCACCAATGGGCGTAGGACACCAGGAAACCCGTTTGTGAGGGTTGGGGGCGGGGGTTGGCTCAGTTTTTTGAGGGATCTTTCCACAGCTCAGGCAATGGTTGAAACCGGAAGATCTGTTTGGAAAGGGCTAAACCAAGGTTACCTGCGTACATGGTCAAAAAGATCGAGCTTGGTGGTTGCTGGGGGATGGCCAGCAACACGCTGTGAAGACAACATCCTGCACCAGTTTGTAGGTGTTGTTTTTTCCAGTATTCATAGGGCTTCCTCCATCCCAACTGGTACAGGATTTCGTCCATCCGCAGTAACGCCAAAATGAATGTCCAAAAACCTAGGTTAACATAAACTCAGGGCCATCAGTCCACCATGGTCAAGAATTGTCCACGTGACTGAGCCTCCTTTGCCCAAAGCTTCCCTAGTGCCCTGTCCGTTCCGGCTGGCTCATCCAGGCATCAATAAGCCTTGCCTTTCGGCCATGACGTTCAGTGCGAAAGCGGGGACATAGTTGTGTCACGGTTACCCCTTTTGATCTTGGGGTTGTAGCAACCCTTTAGCGGGAGTTGAACTGTAAGGGGCTAGATCATGATAATGTTGTTGTGGTGTGCATACAAGCAATTTCTGTCAAGCCCGCAGGACAATATTGTTAGTAGTTCTTCCGCCTTTATATTAGGCCCAGATTTTGAGAACCTATGTTTGAAGGATGTTTGAGACTAGTTGGTAGGGGATGTTCAACATATCTTTCTTAGGGTACTGTTCCCGAAACCCTTCTCAGAACCAGCAAGAAAAGGGGAAGCAAAAATAGCCCGCCCCCGCCCCCCCCCCCCCCCCCCCCGCCCCCCCCTCCCCTCCCCCTAAAAAACAGAAATGAAAAGAAAAGAAAAGAAAAAGCAAGCAGAAAAGCAAAACAACATATTAAAAACATATACAACGTGTTTTCCCTTTGTGTTCCTTTAAAACCACCCCCCAGAACAGGATACACAAAAACAACACAGACCAACATTGACTAAACTTCCCATGCCCTCTTGACACACATATGAATGTATGTTGTTTTTTCCCCTGAAGGTACCCCCTTTTCAGATCGTTTCAAGCGAGAAACAAAATAGACAACCACCGTTTTTAGGGATTTCCCATGCTCCCCCATTTAGAGACAACCCCATGAGACCCCCCCCCCTTCTTAGCTTTTGGTTCCACGAGTTAGGGGCAGCTGGCCGGAGATGAGTTGGCGGAGCATGGTAGCGAGCCCGGATCAGACACATCCGCAGCTGGTTCCGCAACAAAAAAAGCTGGTGGCTTCCAAAGGATGTTCACATCGCCTCACTATGATGCTTTTAAAGGGGAAGCTGTCACTAGCTGGCCGGAGGTGTGGTTTTTTATTCCAGGGGACTTGAGGAAATGGAGGATATGAAACCCAAGAGGGTCACGCACACAGAAGGATTTCGCTGAGACCGAATGGCCCCTGAGACCTTTTGGAACCATTCGGCTGTTGCATTAAACCTAGAAAAAGGTGATCGACCTTTGGCTCAGTGGGGTCTGGAGCAACCCAGAGAAAGTAATCCTCACATGGAGTAATCCTCGACATGGAGTCTCTCATGGGGTGAATGGCCAAGATTTATCTTTTAAGGAGCCCTGCCAAAAAGTATCCTCTAAGCATTGTGGCGCTGAGCTCAATCAAAGTGCCATTCACATGATGAGGCATGATCAGGCCAATGCTTCTCTGCAAATGCATCAGAAGGGGACTGAGGATTTCACTGAACGTCCCTGAGGCTTCGTGCACCGCTTGGATCGCAATACCTCGGGCTTGCTGCTGCACGCCAAGACGGGTGGGGGTGAGGTTTTACGCGGCCGACTAGGGTGATTCCAAAGCAAAATCTTCCAGGCCGGGATTCCGCCTGACTGACTGATAAGGACGTGCTCCCTTTGTGGGGGGAGGGAGCCGAACCAAATGTTGGTCAGTTGCACCTGTTCATTCGCCAGGTTCATGACCCCATACGGAACCTGCATTCAATTGCCACGACTGGTCATTGGGAGTGTGGATTTACTTTCTGTTCGTCGTTCGCTCACTCGCTATCACGAGTTGTTGCCTAGAGCTATGGGATGTGTGTCGTCCGTCACCGCAGCGGTGCCCTGTTTCCTCGGTTTTGGGAGGGCTTACCCTTCAACATCACTTGCCAACAGTTTCAGGGTGCCCTTTTTCCCATATCTACTGGAGGTAAGTACGGTCACTTGTTTGTTGTTTGATTTTGCATGATGTTGTTTGATTCACGTGTTTCGAAGGACCCAACGAACGTGAAACCAACTGTTTGCAGGGATTCCAGACTCTGGCGTACAGCCGTCTTCGCATGGTGTACCCGCCTGGGCACGATGAATCCCTATGGAGACAAACAACTTATCGACTGGAGCAGGAGTTCAACGTGGGCTATGCATGAATGGCGTCCACCAAGGGGCCCCTAAATGAACTTGACGATGTGCTCATCTTAAGATAGACCTCCAAATTAGTTGCTTGCTTGTTTCCCCTGTACTCTAGGGGTTGATTCCCCATTCTTTTCAACCATCGTTCTTTTCAAAAACCGGCTGTTTCCCCTGGGTCTTTGATGGTTTCCTGGAAAGGAGTTTTGGAAAGAATGGGGGAAGCTACCCCTAGATGTACAGTGCTGTGACACAGGTCCCTCCAAAAAATGGGACCCATCTGAAAGTCGCCTGGGGAGGACTTACCTGGGCTACTACGGGGCAAAGCTGGAGTTCAACGCGCGGAGAGAGGGGGCCCCGGAGAGCTGGGAGTGAAATTGCCGAGTGGGGCCATGTGTGTGTGTGTGTGTGTTGTTGTTTTTTTTGGCATGGCCGGTAAAAAAGAGGGGAGTGGTCTTTAAAAAAGTTGCTTTTTCTTGAAACAGGGTGTGTGCGTTTTTCTCCATGGTGTTTTCTTGAGTGTTCTGCAGTGGGTGGTTTTCTTTGAAACAGGTTTGAACTTGCTGCGATAGTCCGATAGGCGGGGAATGAGAATTGGAATGACCCTTATAAACCATCCAACTGGTGGTGTCCTTCAAGGGGGGCCCTGGGTTCATTCCCAGCCCATTTGAACTTCTTGAGGTGGTTTCGGGGTGGAAGCCATAGAGTTGTCCCAGGCCAGTGGGACCCTGGGAGGACCCGGAAGTTGAAACCACAAGCTTTCAGCAGTTTGGTGTCCTCTTTGGAGGTGAAGGACCCTTTTGGGGCTGGTGTGCAGGGAAACCAAAGTGAAGCCAAACATTGATTAGGGGTCCCTTCTGATTGAGTTTTGGTCCTTTGGCGACCAAATGTCTACCCAGCCGATCAGGTCTTTGGATCAACCCTTCTGCATGAGCTATCCACTCGGGGTGCAGTACTGGGGTGTGGTTTTGAGGATACCTCTTGTTGGGGTGCTGTGGCTTGGGAAGCGAAAGGCAACCAGTCCATTTCGGCGTTTCCCGATTTTGAGCCACACCTGAAGCAGCTGCCAGAATTTCAATCGCAGCGCCAAAGTTAGAGATGGCTGCAAGTGAACGAGGTATGCAATGTGGCTAGCCGAATCTGAAGCCTGAAGCAGGGGGGAAAAGTGTGGTCAATGTCTCTTTTGCGCAAAGTGGATCAACTGTTTGACCTTTGGATGTAAATCTTGTCAAGGAGCCATGCTTTTTAAACAGTGCGAAATGAGGAACTGACTCCCCAACCACGCAAAGCTCACCGGCCAGCAGTGCATTCTTTGGGGCTGGCGGAGGCCTGGATGCAATCAAAACCCGGGGATGGATGAGCAGGGCTCCTGGAAAGAAATACATGTTGCAACCATTTGAAACACGTGGCTGTTTCCACCAAAATAAAGGGACGCCTACCATTTACAAGGCAATGATCAGGTTTACAATGTAAGGATCCCTGATGATCCGGGTAAGGGACAATCCCAAGCATAAGAAATGCTGCAGATATTCGCCTTCTTACTTCTTTACATGGTTCTGGGCCAGAAGTTCTGGGTGGACTATTGTAGTACCGGGTTTTGATTATGACTCACGTGATACAGTCTACGTCATGCTGTTTTCAAACCGAACATGGTTTCCTTCGAATGTCTCTCAAAGAATTCCAAGCGTTATTTCAAATGGAACATTGTATGGTGTTCCTTTGCACCAACCCTTTTGGTCCAATCGTTTCATTGACACTCCGGTCAAATGAAGGTTCCGGTTGGCTTTCAGATCAATATGGTGAGTGTCCTTTTGGTTTCCCTTTAAACCGGCCCGAAAAAGGATGCTCTCAGAAACACACACACCCGAATGAACGTTCCGCCGGTCGTTCTTGCCGCGTCGGAGGTGACGAAGCGTTATGTGGCGCTGTGCTCTGGGCATTTCCCCAAGGCGGAAAATCCGCTGGCAGAACTTGGGACCTGTACGGGCAACACACGGGGTTCTGATGGCTCAGGACGAGAGTGTGTTGCAAAAACCAATTTCTTGGCAGAGTCCAGGGTCACCCAACTTACATGTTGGCTACCTGTGTGTTTCTGCGGGTGTTTGTATGTGCGGGTGTGTTTGTGTGTTTGTGTGTTTGTGTGTTTGTGTGTCTGTCTGATTGTTTGTTTGTTTGTTTGTTTGTTTGTTTGTTTTTTTTTGTGTGTGTGTGTGTTTGTTTGTTTGTTTGTGTGTTTGTGTGTTTGTGTGTTTGTGTGTTTGTGTGTTTGTGTGTTTGTGTGTTTGTGTGTTTGTGTGTTTGTGTGTTTGTGTGTTTGTGTGTTTGTGTGTTTGTGTGTTGTGTTGTGTTGTGTGTGTTGTGTGTGTTTGTGTGTGTTGTGTGTGTTGTGTGTGTTGTGTGTGTTGTGTGTGTTGTGTGTGTTGTGTGTGTTGTGTGTGTCTGTGTGTGTCTGTTTGTTTGTGTGTCTGTGTGTGTGTGTGTGTGTGTGTGTTGTGTGTGTGTCTGTGTGTGTGTGTGTGTGTCTGTGTGTCTGTGTGTGTGTGTGTGTGTCTGTGTGTCTGTGTGTCTGTGTGTCTGTGTGTCTGTGTGTCTGTGTGTCTGTGTGTCTGTGTGTCTGTGTGTCTGTGTGTCTGTGTGTGTGTTTGTGTGTTTGTGTTGTGTGTTTGTGTGTGTTTGTTTGTGTGTGTGTGTTGTGTTGTGTTTGTGTGTCTGTGTGTCTGTGTGTCTGTGTGTCTGTGTGTCTGTGTGTCTGTGTGTCTGTGTGTCTGTCTGTGTGTCTGTGTGTGTGTGTGTGTGTCTGTGTGTCTGTGTGTCTGTGTGTCTGTGTGTCTGTGTGTCTGTGTGTCTGTGTGTCTGTGTGTCTGTGTGTCTGTGTGTCTGTGTGTCTGTGTGTCTGTGTGTCTGTGTGTCTGTGTGTCTGTGTGTCTGTCTGTGTGTCTGTGTGTCTGTGTGTCTGTGTGTCTGTGTGTCTGTGTGTCTGTGTGTCTGTGTGTCTGTGTGTCTGTGTGTCTGTGTGTTTGTGTGTTTGTGTGTATGTGTGTCTGTGTGTCTGTGTGTTTGTGTGTTTGTGTGTTTGTGTGTTTGTGTGTTTGTGTGTCTGTGTGTTTGTTTGTTTGTTTGTGTCTGTGTGTTTGTTTGTTTGTGTATCTGTGTTTGGATGAAGAAGGTCTGCTCCTTAGGGATTTCTCAAGTCAGGTTGGCGAGTCATAGTAGTTAATGCATAATGATGATCACGTTCAGCGCAAAGAATAAGAACAAAACTCCACCTGTCCCTCTAGCGCGGCTCACATCGTCCAGGGCATAAGCTGGAATTGTCGGCGACTGCGATGAGGTGACCAGCGTCTAAATGCCAACACAAACAACAAACCAGCGCCGATAACCTTCTGCTCATTTGCCTGTTGAAGATGATTGTTTTGTACAAAGTGTTGAGGTTTATTGCTCAACGAAAAGAATGACCCAGTCTGCAAAATGTTTGCAAGTAGGCTTCCCCTGAACGTCGGGCAGAATCTAAGTGCCTGTCAAAGGGAGTCCCGAATCACGGTTGCGGAACACATGTTGTACAAGTTTCTGCGACACTAAGGACATGGGGAGGCCCCTTTGAAGTGCTCCAGTAGTCAAGGGGATGTTCTACTTTGGCTTCACGGGATGTTCAAATTGAAGACCATGTCTGCCGTTGTGGAGGCGATGAAGACGCTGGACTTCCCCTTGCGCAGTGTGCAAGTGGCGCCAGGCTTTGTGCTTTTGCCGGGCAAGCCCATGGTCACACGATGAAACGACCTGGTTGCTTGGGGTTGGTCAACGGAGAAGACACCATTGCCATGGCCAGGCATGAGACATGTGACAGGCTTGTCACGACAAGGAGTGGTCTTGACGTGTCAGCAGATGTTTTTGCAGCTAGGCCAATAGACTTGGCTGACTGAGCTGCTGTAGTAATGGGGTCCCAGCCCTCCCGCAATGGGCGGTCTCTGTCAGCAGAGTCAGCGAAGGCAGACGTACCATCTTCAGGACAGCAGATCTGCTGAGATCTCTTTGGAGTGCCTTGTGCGAAGCTCGCATCGCCCATGCGAGTGTGAAAAGCTAGCTCCCACCATCGAAGAAATCAGGTGGCAGTCTTTGACCAAACCTTGTCAGCAGCCTCACTGCAGGATTATGGTGTCGCGACTCCATCGAGGCCCTGGAACTTGACGCAGTGCAAGTGATAGA
The DNA here is from genome assembly GCA_963377175.1 of Effrenium voratum. NCBI lineage: Eukaryota > Dinophyceae > Suessiales > Symbiodiniaceae > Effrenium > Effrenium voratum. Next base: position 354,996 of record CAUJNA010003722.1, on the reverse strand, counting down.
TATTATGGCGAAACAAGAAGAAGAAGGAGCGCAGAGCATTGCATTTCCTGCAGTGTGTCTGAGTGCTTGTGTGCGTGCGTGCGTGCGTGCGCGGGTCTGTGTGTGTGTGTGCGCGTGTGTGAGTGTGTCTGAGTGTGTCTGAGCGTGTGTGTATGTGTGTGTGTGTGTGCGCGTGCGTGCGTGCGTGCGTGTGTCAGTGTTTGTGTTTGTGTCTCTGTGTGCGTTTCTGTGTTTGAGTGCATGTGTGTGTGTGTGCCTGCGTTTCTGCGTGCCTGCGTGCCCGCTTGCCTGCGCACGCGCGTGAGTGCGTGCGCGTGTGTGCCTGTGTGCCTGTGTGCCTGTGTGCCGCTGTGCCGGTGTGCCTGTGTGCCTGTGTCGTTTGCGCGTCTGCGTGCGGGCGCGGGCGCGCAGTGCGTGCGTGCATGCGTGCATGTGTGAGCGGGTGCGTGCGTGCCAAATGGGTTCTACTAAACTTTTCCTGGCTCGCGCCCAAGGACAGTCAGATGTGTGTGTGTGTGTGTGTGTGTGTGTGTGTGTGTGTGTGTGTGTGTGTGTGTGTGTGTGTGTGTGTGTGTGTGTGTGTGTGTGTGTGTGTGTGTGTGTGTGTGTGTGTGTGTGTGTGTGTGTGTGTGTGTGTGTGTGTGTGTGTGTGTGTGTGTGTGTGTGTGTGTGTGTGTGTGTGTGTGTGTGTGTGTGTGTGTGTGTGTGTGTGTGTGTGTGTGTGTGTGTGTGTGTGTGTGTGTGTGTGTGTGTGTGTGTGTGTGTGTGTGTGTGTGTGTGTGTGTGTGTGTGTGTGTGTGTGTGTGTGTGTGTGTGTGTGTGTGTGTGTGTGTGTGTGTGCGCGCGCGCATGGGTGCGTCTGTGCGTGCGTGCGTGCGTGCGCGCGAGCGTGTGTGCGAGCGTGTGCGCGCCCGCGTTTGCGTGTGGGTGTGCGCGTGTGCGTCTGCCTGCGTCAGTGCCTTTTCGACTGTGTTTGTGTGGTTGTGTGATTGCGTGTGTGTGTGTGAGCGTTTGTGTGTGTGTGTGTGCGTTTGTGTGTGTTTGTGTGTTTGCGTGTTTGTGTGTTTGTGCGGTTCTGCGCTTCTGCGTTTGTGCGTCTGTGAGTTTGTGTGTTTCTCTGTGTGTGTGTGTGTTTGTTTGTGTGCGTTTGGGTGTTTGTGTGTTTGGGTGGTTGGGTGTTTGTGTGTTTGTGTTGGTATGTGTGTGTGTGTGGGTGTGGGTGTGTGAGTGTTTGTGCGTGCGTCTGTGTGTTTGCGAGTCTGCATGTCTGCGTGCTAGTTGAGGCTTACTTACGGGAATTTGCTCCCGAAAGATATCCCGTGAGCTCGCCAAGTTGTCCTGAATTGTGTTGCTTGGATACGAGGTTGACTCAATTTGCTTCAGGATGTGGCATGAACCTTTTAAACAAGGTCCTTTCAAACTCCAAAAGTCTGAAAGTCTAGGGACCGCAGGGGAACAGCCAAGTCAACCAAACAGGCGTCCATTTTGGAATTGGATCCACAATATGTGGAAACCCAGTTTATAAACAGGGGGTGCTCCTCTCCAAAAGTGATGATTCCCCGCTAAACCCAGGGGCACCCCCCTATTGATAGACAGGGGTTGAGTAATAGGGGTCAACAGTCAACAGTATTCGCCTGCAAGCTTTCATGCAAGAGGTTAAGGCTGGACACCAGCTCGTGCTCAATGTGACCATTAAAAACCGATTCGAGCGAAGCAAGGCCAAAACGTTTCAAGGTACCACCAAGTGCATCTAATAAGCAGACAGCATTTCAAACGAGACGCGCCCAGATCCCGAATCAGGGAAAGAGCGTAACCTTTTTGGGGTTGTAAGGGGAACCCGAGACCAACTGGGTCCTGCGGTGTCCAGCATTTTGCGGCACACTCACAAAAAAAACTGCCCGTTGAACCACTAGGGCTTGTTGGAGCCAGGACATGCAGCTACCGTGGAGACACTCAGCCCGCTGGAATGCGGCGAGATCAGCTCCGACGCCAGCGGCGAAGGCGCGGGGCAAAAGTCGCTCATATGGCTTTCACACTTGTGCGGCCAGTTTAAGGTGAGTTTCCCTCGCGTATGAGCTTGCTTTAGGCAATCTGAGTGCCTTTCATGGAAAAATGGAAAAGCAAGAAAGAAGCAATTAAACGTGTCTCCTAGAAAAACAAGTGGAAAACAACTTCAAGAAAGCCAACAGAAAGCGAAGAAGCCAAGGCAGAAAAACACGTCGAATATTTCGCGACGTCGGTGGGGTCGGCTCCAACAAACGGAGCGAAATCCGCTGCTGGACTGCGGCCCCGGAAAGCTCCTCTTAGCTCCCAGCCTGAGTTGTGTTGTGACCAGAGCCGGGAGCTTTGCCCAATTGCCAAGTTCAGCCGCATGTTCCCCAATGACAGTGCTTTGCGTTTCTGCTTGTTTCTTCCGCGGTTTCGCTTGTCATTTGCTTTGCGAGCCCTGGGTATTCTGTTCTTTTGTTGCCCTGCGCACCCTATGTGTAGTTTTCCTAGCTGCCCTGTTGCTGTTCTTTAACGGACATGATGCTTTTTTGTTCAGTGTTTGCTTTGCAAATGTTTTCTGTGTTTTGATTCTGTGTGTTGTTTTGCACGTTGTTTTTCCAGGGGCAATTGCATGTGTGTTGCCATGTTTTGTGTATTAACGCAAAAGGTTCCTCTTGGCATGGCTGAGTTTCTAAGCGGAAGTAAATGCAACCCTGAAGGGGCCGAATGCCCACTTTCGGTAGCTGGCTCAGCTCCAAATTTTCCGTGAGTTAAATCTTGCTGTCAAGAACCCCAAAGAAGACGTACAGAGCCAAATACCGCCGTGTTCGTCCAGCCGAATCAAGTTGATGGATGCTTTGGGCCAGCTTTCGGAGTGGGCTTACAATTCCAGCGGACGGCCGCAGTAGCATGAATGAGCCCAGCTGGGTCCCTCAAGTAAACATTTGGAGCATTTTCTAAACTAGATTTTGGAAAGTTTCTCTTCAACCCAGGGTAAGTTTGCGGATGTCGCGTTGGACCCAGTGGTTTTTGTCGAAGACCTGGGCAAGCCACCAGCAAAACCCGGGTCTCTCTCCTGGGCTGGACTTGATACTTTTGGGAGGAGCATTTTAGTGGCGAAAAGGCGGCACTTTCGTCCGCTCATGAAGTGAGCCATTATATATGCACAGGTCTCTGCAACCCCCCCTCCCTTACCCCCCTCCCTTACCCCTCAAGGTTCTCCCATTTCTGCGGATGTGGCCCCGTGGATGTGGCACGTGTTGTGGGCTTAGACCAGGCCCTACCTCGGCTCGAGGCTGAAATCCTCTAAACCAATGGGCCCATTCAGCAGCAACATGTTAATGCCTTTGTCGATATGTGGCCAGGGGTGAAACTCCCGTACCCCAGTGAACATCCCAATCCCCATTAAAATAGACTAAAATGGGCGGTGCACCGACCCCAACATTGGACCATGGGTTTTGACCCACAGCCATGTCTGTTTTTTTTTGGCTGTGGGATTGGGGTGTGCGGGAGGGAGCTTTCGGCTTTCCGAGGCAGCTCCTCGACGAGTCCCCGAAGCGCTGAGAAATCTGGGCGATCCTACCTCAAGAAGTGGAGCAGGACGGGCGCAGAGGTCCAGCTGCGCAGCCTTGGAATTGGCCCAGCCCGAGGGTCTCAATTGGAGATAAGCCTTGCACACAGAGACCAAGCCGAGTATCCGCAAAGTCATCGGGACCTTTGAACCCGCCCTCCCGGAAGTGTGAAATATTGTGGACGAAATCCATTTCTCACCACCTAAGAAACCGTGGAATGATGATTCCCCTGTGCAATACCAACAACGTTATGGTTTCCCATGGTTTCAAAGTGGTGCGAACGAATTTCGTCCATCCACAGTACCAAGGGAATCTGTTCCCTCCTTGGAATCGCAAGGGATGTTCCATTCCTTCCTTGACAGGCGCCTGAGCCTCAAGACACAAGAGACAGCCAGGTTGGAGAGCCTTCAACACCTTGCAGTGGACGAGGAAATGATTCGAGGCGGGTTTTTGATTGAAAACTGCTTCACTGCTTCTCGCACTTCCCACCTTGGAGTTTGGGAGGACGGCTTCGTGGGTAAACCGAACGTCGGTCTCGATCGGTGGGCTCAACGGTTTTGGCTGGAGCATCTTTGGAGGGCTTCTATCACCAGCGAGTGGATGTGCTTTTTTTTCTCGCCCATGGCCCCGCACAGAGTATGTTGAACAATGTTCGTGGCGTCCCCAGAGTCGTGTGTCCGTACGGGCTTTGAATTGTGATGATAGAACAACTGGGCTTGTCTCGAAATTTGGGAACCCGCAACATGACTGTGTGTCCTTTGCATGTGCTTTAAAGCAAGCCAAGCATGGGTATGCCAGGTATGCTGCAAAATGACACCCTAACTGGGTTTCTTTCTGCTTTGCTTCGGCGAGGTATCTCCCTTCGCCACTCCCTTCAACAGCTCGGCCAGCTTTGGCGCACGTCGCCTGTGGACCTTGCGCCCCTCAAACGGGAAGGACTGCGATGACATGTTCAGGCCTCCAGTGGTGCCCGCATTTCTTTGTTTCCCGGAGGGAGCTTTGCTTTCAAATCGGCCACAAGAAATGGCGCGCTTCCTCCCCATGGTCAGTGTGGACCCATTGTACGCCTGAACATGTCTTTCAGGTCTGGTGAAAAAGGCTTCATATGTTTGAATGGCCGAGATTCATGTCAACCCCACACCAATGATCCTCCACTTAATCAGAAACTCCTGGGTCCAATGAGAAGCAGTGACGACACAGCACCGCATGGACTTGGTTTCAATCATCACTCTCTGCCAAGCTATTCAGTCATCTAGGTGATGTCTCAAGGCAAAGTGTAGAGATTCCTACGAGCCGCCGCTCCCTTGACACATACGAAACAAAGAGTCGCCCGCGCGAAAGGGTTCTATCCATGGAAAAACAGCTAAAACTAATTTGCAATCAGCGGACGAGCCCTTTCCCCAGGTCCAGGGGAAGCAAAAAAAAGCAGCAAGCCGCCGCTCGTATCTTTTACGCTCGGGTAGACACAGGCTCCTCCATCGGGTTCGAGATATGTGTTTTGCATTTTGCCGCATTTCAGGGTGCTAGGTGTGTTGGCAATGCTTGATGCGATGGATCAAGTACTTCACAGATGCTGTGAACGGTCCAGAGTCCAAGACATTCATTCTAACCGAACCCACAATCCATGGGACTTGATGTGGGACCTTCAAAACAGTTAAAGCATTGTTCCGGGGTCCTGAATATAGGTCTGGCAGGGAGCGTCGATGACTTAAGTATTGCCTTAGTATTGCCAATACTTAGTTTAGTATTGCCAGCACTTAGTTTAGTATTGCCTAGTTAAAATGTTAGTACTGCCAGGGCTAACTCTTCAGTGCTTGGTTTAGTATTGCCCCGTCTATTTTGTTTTAGTATTGCCTGGTCTAAATTGAGTATTGCCGGGACTTATTCTCAGGTTTCCAGTGCTTAGTTTAGTATTGCCAGATTTGACCTACCCGAAAAAAGCTTGACATTAAAGAAGACCCTGAAAACAGTCATATTAAACAGGATCACTAGCTTTCGCGGGCTGCCCCCTTTGTGTGACTAAGTGGGCTTGGTTTTGGTACAAAGAAGTTATCTTAGCTTTGATGATTTGGAACCCACTTGCAAACTAGATTTCCGAGCTCTAAGGCCTTTACCCTTTGAGCTGGGAAGAGACTGGTTAGGGGAACTACCCATTAAAACAAACAGGCTAAGACTTGAATTTTGAAGTTTCAGTGCCCTGTAAAGAGTTGGACATTAAAGCGACCCCAAAACAGTCACATTAAGCAGAATTCCGGCCTCTTGTGGGCAATTCCTTTTGTGTGACTGTTTGCACTTGCTTTGTTGTAAAGAAGTTACCCTCCCACCGACTAGCATGAATGTGCACAGACCCCTGTGGAAACACTACTGTCGTCTTGGAAAGGGGCTTTGTGCACTTCCACGCTAGTTGGTGGGAGGGCATCTTACATTTGATGGTGTTGTTTACAACTTCAAAAAATAGACTCCTATCGTTTGCCTGAATGTGTTTGCCCGTTTTGTGTTGGCCCGTTGTTTGCCCGGATGTTTGTTTCGGCCAAAAAACACTTGACGTAAAAGATGGGCGTGTTTAAGCCGAGGAAACTTGATATAAGTCAGGGTACCGATATTAACCAGGGGCGACAATACAAGAGTGTAGGTGCTTCTTTTCAGCTGTGTCGCTACGTTTGCTTCAGCAGCTGAATGGCGGTGGCTGGCGGCATTGAGACATTGTGTTTCTTGACTTACGGCCAGCAGTGTCCCTTCCGGTGGTTTTAACCTGTTGCGTCAAAGTGAGTTTGTTTGGGGGTGATGTTTAAAGGGGAAATATAGGGAGCCCCTTTGCCTGCAGGACTCTGGCACAAGTCGAAGAGAGTCGCAGCCTTTGATGTCTTTCTGTCGCACTCCTGGCTGACGCCTGGGCGATCAAAGACACTTGGCAGCCTTGCCCGCCCATGCAGCACCCCTTTTCAGCAAAGAAATATGAGTGTCTTAAGGGACCCCTCAACATGGTTTGCGGTATCCTGTTGATTTCCCTGACACATTCTGAAAAGTTGTCGAATCCAGAAACATAATTCATACTTGTATAACACATGGTGTTGTGCTGCCGGATAGCCGTTGATGAATGCGGAGGGGTGACAGATGTTTTCCAAAAGAATTGTCTGAATTTGTGTGAGAGGCTCTTTCTTGGTGAACCTCTTGGGCGCAAGCTGACTTGTTCGTTTGATCGGTTGTTGGCCAGGCCAATATTCTCACTGCGAAAGCTCACGGTTGCGGTAGGAATACGACTTAAAGTGGGACTGCGCGCGGACTGCAGCAATCTGAAAAACCGGATGGATCAACATGCGTGGGTTAATCAAAGGTTTTATTGCCTGGGATGACCATTCGGACACCCGAAAAGACGACCTGACGAAATGGGTACAGTAAAGGCAAGGTTCCCGTGCTCATTTCGAGAGCGAAATTGATCGACTGCATTCAGGATGTTGTCGCTGACACTTCAGCTGGGCTGGAAGATGGCGGTCTTTGGCTGGCTGCTTGGAACAGTATTGGCCATCCTCCTGACGGGCTATGAGGTGCTGCCCGGCCTCTCGAGGCCTCGATGTTTTCCTCTCGGGTTCCATGGACTGAAATTCGGGGCTTCGAGACCCAGTCGAGAATTCCGGCGCATGATGACCTTGGGCAGTCCACAATCGAAGCCCTGCATGTAGATCCCACCTCTTACGATGTGCATCCAACACTTGAACATGGAAGACGGTTTGTCTGAATCCTTTGGCGGGTGCGGGAATCAGCGTCTTATCCCGGGCAGGTTTGTGGCCAGATGGCAACAAGCTGGGCCCAGAGTCTTGCGCCGACCTAAGTGGGCTGGAAGCTGATTGGGAGGGATAGTGTTTGTCCACACAAAGGCTTGGGGCCAATTTTAGCACCATGTTGTTTGGAAGCACCACCCAAAATAGGCCCATTTGATGTGTTCTACTCGTCAGACAGGATTTCCTCCATGCGAGAGTTGGCCCGGTGCTAGGATTGCCCGAGTACTGATGCGTTCTTTGTGTCCTGATCAGCGTCACCAAATGGGTTCTACTAAACTTTTGCTGCCTCGCGCCCAAGGACAGTCAGATGTGTGTGTGTGTGAGTGTGAGTGTGAGTGTGAGTGTGTGTGTGAGAGTGTGAGTGTGAGTGTGAGTGTGAGTGTGAGTGTGAGTGTGAGTGTGAGTGTGAGTGTGAGTGTGAGTGTGAGTGTGAGTGTGAGTGTGAGTGTGAGTGTGAGTGTGAGTGTGAGTGTGAGTGTGAGTGTGAGTGTGAGTGTGAGTGTGAGTGTGAGTGTGAGTGTGAGTGTGAGTGTGAGTGTGAGTGTGAGTGTGAGTGTGAGTGTGAGTGTGAGTGTGAGTGTGAGTGTGAGTGTGAGTGAGAGTGAGAGTGAGAGTGAGAGTGAAAGTGAGAGTGAGAGTGAGAGTGAGAGTGAGAGTGAGAGTGAGAGTGAGAGTGAGAGTGAGAGTGAGTGTCAGTGTGAGTGTGAGTGTGAGTGTGAGTGTGAGTGTGAGTGTGAGTGTGAGTGTGAGTGTGAGTGTGAGTGTGAGAGTGTGTGTGAGTGTGAGAGTGTGTTTGTGGTGTGTGGTGTGTGGTGTGTGGTGTGTGGTTGTGTGTGGGTGTGTGTGGTTGTGTGTGGTTGTGTGTGTGGTTGTGTGTGGTTGTGTGTGGTTGTGTGTGTGTGTGTTTGTGTGATTGTGTGTTTGTGTGTTTGTGTGTGTGGTATTCTGGAACCCCATTTGGCTCAAGAATTCATGTAGAGGCTGTGCGACTACTTTGTTTTGACGCAGGTCCGTATCTTGTTTCTGGCAGGTGAAACAGGGCGACATCCTAGCGGTGACTTACCAGTGGTGGTTCAGCCACCTGAGGCTGGTATTTGGCCATCCGCGTCCAATCGAGAATTCCGACGCGGAAAGAATGGTGAGATCTTTGACGATCGTCCAAGCTTGGAAAGAATCAAGTTTCTTGTTGGTAGGAGTTGCCGCTGGACCGGGACTCGCGCCTCATTCTCATTCCAACGATGGAGTGCACGGACCGCGTTGATGACGGCTTCCTCTATGCCACGCAGGTGATCGACGCGGAGAAGCTCACCCGCCTGGGGGAACTGGACATCCTCGATTCCACGGCGGATGTGCCCGGCCAAGTCCTTGGTGACTTCGAGCCAAGCGACCCCTTGCCATTGGAGTTCTGGCTGGCGCCTTGGGCGGTGGATGATGGGGAAGGGCGCGCCATCCTGACGCGCCTGTCGGGGCTACAGTGGCGGTGGAGCATCAGGGCCGCCCTCCTGGCCTTTGCCTGGCCCACGAGGCGCCGCTTCAGAGCGGGGAGTGGCTGTGGGCCCTTTCTGTTTCAGAAAGCGCCGAACAGGCATTTGTTTTTTTTTGCCTTGTTGGCCTTGGGCGTCCGCTGGCCGTCTGACAACATGATTACTTGATTGCCCCACGAGCCACGAGCTTCTATTTGGCAGAGAGTGCTCTCACTGACAGTGGAAGGGCCACCTGCAGTGAGCTCACTTTGAAGCATTTCCGCGTGACTTTCTTGGCCCGGCTTGCAGTCTTTGTTTTGCACGCGCTGGGCTGGAACGTTGCAGAGGGCCAGTTTTGCGTTCGCCCCTAGCTGATCAATTGTCAGACACCAACACCACGTCGTGGCCTGCGCGTTGCCCTCAGGGCTGAATCTTTGGAAGAAGCCCGAGCCGACTGGCAGCTGCGGCCTTGGAAGGTTGCGAGAGCAGGCGACACGGTTCTCGCAGTGCGGCAAGCGAGGGGCGAGATGATCTGCGCCGGCCCTTGCCTTTACTATTGGCAAAACTTCTTGCATGGCCGTGGCGGTGACCTCAGGGGTCGAGAACTGCATCTTTTACATTCATGCGCTGCGCCCATCGCAGCGGCTCGTCAGGTCAATTGGCCAATCGGGGCCCAATCATGGGCTTGAAAATGACGCGAGCGTTGCCCAGTCATTTGAGGGAGGCGTGTGTGCTGCGCGGGCCCCAGCTTGGGGACATCGCTCTCCAACTTTGCAGTTGCGCGCCACGGTTTTTGCGACTCGCGCCTCTGTGCGTGACGTGAGGTGTGGCTTCGAGGTCGTCGTGGGCGGCCGTGCGTGACGTCAAGCCGACGAGAAGCCAGCGAGAGTGCCATTGGAGAAAGTAAAAGAGACAGCTGTCTTCTTTCATGGCGCAAGTGAGGGTAAGGTTCTGACGAGGGTGTTCGGTTTCTGTTCCCCACTTGGTTTGTCAAGTGTCTGGCCGCCGGCGACTTTGCAGGAACCCCGCAGCCAAGCGCTTTTGCAGCCATGGCCTTCTATGAATGGTGGGAAAGCTGCCGCGCTTGTTCAGGGCTGAGGCTGATGCGTTGCGGCGTCTTGAGCGGATTTCAGCGGCTCGGCTTCGGCGTCGCCTAGGGCTTTGTGACCCACATCGGCCGGGAGGTGGCTCGCGTATGCATCTGAGTACTGAGTGTCCGTGCTGAGCAATCTTCCCAGCTTGCTGAAAGAGAGGCGTGCGCAAACAATGAGATTTGGCGCAAGGCCAGGCTGCCGCCCAACCTGGTTCAAGGGCGCTTCGTCCTTATTCAGCTGTGGCTTCCTCGAAGTTTCTTTTGGTTAAGGTCAGATTTGCGCTTATGATCTGTTGTGCTTGCGACGGCCTTCTTTGAGATTGCTCTCCGTTAAGTGCAGCTCAGACAGTAGCGTTGGCCCAGCAGGTTTCTTCTGAGCGTGCGTTTCTTTTGCCAGCTAGTTGTTTAGTGTCGATGCTGCAAAGCGTCCTTGAGAACAATCGGGCCCAGCGCGGCTCCGTTCCTGTCTACTGCGTGGCTTGAGCTTTACTTGTGGGCACGGGGCGGATATATCAAGCAGCTTTAGTGGCGCCTCCCAACAAGTCAAACTTGCGAAATCCCGCGCAGCCCCCTTGCTGAGAAGATGTTGGAAAATTGCTCGACAGCATTTTGAACCAGCAGTTGCAGCTTTGGAAAGTTCATGACTTGAGCTCTGTGTGTCTGCGTGTCCACACACACACACACCACACACCACACACCACACACCACACACCACACACACACACTTCAACTCCCAAGGGAGGGTGCTAATCTTTCGAGTACAACTGATGAGTCTCGAGTACAACTGATGAGTCTCGAGTGGGATAAGTTTCGGCTCGCAATGCACTCAGCTTCTCTCTAGAGACGAAAACTTACAAGATTCAACATGAAGCACACACAGCGAGCGAAAGAAGAAGGCCAAATAGACTTTCAGAAACATCACGGCGTCCCGTTGGATTTCACCAGCAACGAAGGGCGTCTTCGTTAGCGCAGGTCCCTTCAATGCTGCCCGCGCCCCCTGCATTCTGATGCGGTGACAGGGTATTCTGCCACTCCGCACACACACACACACACACGCAGACACACGCAGACACACGCAGACACACGCAGACACACGCAGACTGTGTGTGGTGTGTGTGTGTGGTGTGTGTGGTGTGTGTGGTGTGTGTGGTGTGTGGGGTGTGTGTGTGTGTGTGTGGGGTGTGTGGTGTGTGTGGTGTGTGTGGTGTGTGTGGTGTGTGTGTGGTGTGTGTGGTGTGTGTGGTGTATGTGTGTGTGTGGTGTGTGTGGTGTGTGTGGTGTGTGTGGTGTGTGTGGTGTGTGTGGGGTGTGTGGGGTGTGTGGTGTGTGTGGTTGTGTGTGGTTGTGTGTGTGGTTGTGTGTGTGGTTGTGTGCGTGGTTGTGTGCGTAGTTGTGTGCGTGGTTGTGTGTGTGGTTGTGTGTGTGGTTGTGTGTGTGGTTGTGTGTGTGGTTGTGTGTGTGGTTGTGTGTGTGGTTGTCTGTGTGGTTGTCTGTGTGGTTGTGTGTGTGGTTGTGTGTGTGGTTGTCTGTGTGGTTGTGTGTGTGGTTGTGTGTGGTTGTGTGTGTGGTTGTGTGTGTGGTTGTCTGTGTGGTTGTCTGTGTGGTTGTGTGTGTGGTTGTGTGTGTGGTTGTCTGTGTGGTTGTGTGTGTGGTTGTGTGTGGTTGTGTGTGTGGTTGTGTGTGTGGTTGTCTGTGTGGTTGTCTGTGTGGTTGTGTGTGTGGTTGTGTGTGTGGTTGTCTGTGTGGTTGTGTGTGTGGTTGTGTGTGGTTGTGTGTGTGGTTGTGTGTGTGGTTGTCTGTGTGGTTGTCTGTGTGGTTGTGTGTGTGGTTGTGTGTGTGGTTGTTGTGTGTGTGTGTGTGTGTGGTGTGTGTGTTGTGTGTGTGTGTGTGCGTTGTGTGTGTGGTTGTCTGTGTGGTTGTGTGTGTGTTTGTGTGTGTGGTTGTGTGTGTGTGTGTGCGTGTGCGTGTGCGTGTGCGTGTACGTGTGTGGGTGTGTGTGTGTGGTTGTGTGTGGTTGTGTGTGGTTGTGTGTGTTTGTGTGTTTGTGTGATTGTGTTTTTGCGTGTTTGTGTGTTTGTGTGTTTGTGTGTGTGCGTGTGTGCGTGTGCGTGTGTGTGTGTATGGTTGTGTGTGTGGTTGTGTGTGGTTGTGTGTGTTTGTGTGTTTGTGTGATTGTGTGTTTGTGTGTTTGTGTGTTTGTGTGTGTGTGGTTGTGTGTGTGTGTCGTTGTGTGTCGTTGTGTGTCGTTGTGTGTGGTTGTGTGTGTGGTTGTGTGTGTGGTTGTGTGTGTGGTTGTGTGGTTGTGTGTGTGGTTGTGTGTGTGGTTGTGTGTGTGTGGTTGTGTGTGTGTGGTTGTGTGTGTGGTTGTGTGTGGTTGTGTGTGTGCGTGTGCGCGTGTGCGTGTGTGTGTGTGTGGTTGTGTGTGGTTGTGTGTGGTTGTGTGTGGTTGTGTGTGGTTGTGTGTGGTTGTGTGTGGTTGTGTGATTGTGTGTTTGTGTGTTTGTGTGTTTGCGTGTTTTTTGCGTGTGCGAGTGTGCGTGTGCGTGTGCGTGTGCGTGTGCGTGTGCGTGTGTCGCGCGTGTGCGTGTGCGTGTGCGTGCGTGCGTGCGTGCTTGCGTGCGTGCGTGCCTGCGTGCGTGTGTGTGTGTGGGTGCGTGTGCGTGTGCGTGTGCGTGTGTGTGGGTGTGGGGGTGTGTGTGTGTGGTTGTGTGTGGTTGTGTGGTGTTGTGTGTGGTTGTGTGTGGTTGTGTGTGGTTGTGTGTGTTTGTGTGATTGTGTGTTTGTGTGTTTGTGTGTGTGGTATTCTGGAACCCCATTTGTTAGGAGCCATTTAGGGTCGCCCCCGACACGGCCGTGAAGTTGAGAACACATGGCGCAAACACATGTGTTGGGTGCGTGCTGAAGAGTGCCCTTCTAGAAGATGTTGGCATCCCCTTAATCCTCTTTTATTCATCATTGACTTGAACTTTGGCAGCCTTTGCGCGTGCAGGAGCTTCACCAGTATGCGCCTTGTACGTTGCGTGTGTTGGACAGAGGTTGGTTGCTGACCTCCACTGAAAGAACTAGCTTATTCCTCAGCACTGTGGCAAGGCGGATAAGACAAGCACCAGCGGTGCGGTGACAGAAGCAGCTTGCACAACAACTACCACGACTACTGCTCTTGCTACTCTTGCTGTTGCCACTCCTGCTATTGTACTACTAAACCTGCTGCTGCTGCTGCTGCGCTTAGAGCTGATATGATACCATTGCTGCTACTACTACTGCCACTGCTACTACCGCTACTGCTACTACCGCTACTGCTACTACTGCTACTGCTACTACTGCTCCTCTGCTACTACTAGCGCTGTTGCGACTGCCGCTGCTACTGCTACTGCTGCTGTTCTCTGCTGTTACTCCTGCTGTTGCGCCGCTGCTGGTGCTAGTAGTGCTGTTTTTCCTTCTTGCTGCTGCTGCTCCAGCTGCTACCACTACCACTTCCAGTTGTAGCACCCTTTTACTTCCGAGGCCCAAGATATCAAGTTCAACGTTGTGTTAGGGAAGGGGGGGGCCGCAGGCGTCATGTCGTAGTGTTTTTTGTTACTGGACCGTTCTTTTTTTTGCCTGCTCCACACTTGCAATATTTAGGGCTTCGACCATACCACTTGCATTCGCAAGGTTCCTTTTGCCGCACGGGATGACTTTTGCTTCACCTTTTTTAGACTTGTTTTAATATCTTGGCTTCGACTTGGGTTGTTTTCTCATGCTGCTGCGCGAACCGGCTTGCGGCATCGCAGGTGCCCTCTTGGCCCTTGGGCCATGATCTTGGGATTTTTGGGCGTTGCCTTGGCCTTGCTCCTCTTGCCCTACGTGCCAGATAGGCCAGGGAGGGCGTGATGGGGTGCACTCCGGTGGTTTTTTTCCTGTGAACTAGAGGATGGCGAAGAAGGACATGGCCTTCCTGGACGTGGTGAGTATTCATCAAACCGATGAGGAGCTCATGGAGCGAGGGATCTATGGCCTGGGAGGCTTCCTGTCCGTGTCCAAAGAGCTCCGAGTCTTGTGGAGACTGGTCTTGCGATTCAGCGCCCTTGTGATTTTGAGCCATGCTTCCTTCATGTTCTTTTAAGGGCTGCCTTTTTTTTTGTTCCGCGGCACAGCAGGCAATCGCCGGCCAACTGGGGGGACGCTTCGACAAATATGCCGCAGTTATATATATACATATATATATATATATATCGTTCAGGAGGGTCCTTGTTAATGCAACGCATGGCACGCCTGCGCGCCGTTTGGGGTCTTTCTCTTCGAAGAGCAAGACATGTGAAGTCTCCACCCGGAAGTTGGGCCTAAGGGGAGCCTGAGATTCGCCAGCAGCGCTGTCGGCAGCATTGGCACCGGGACAAGCCGCCAGCTATCAAACATAGCCAACCAACGGGGATAACACATGAGGTAGACCATTGACCTTTCGGAGAAGCACGCAGTTTGCGGGCATCGCATACTTTTCGGCGGACAGGTCTGAGCACGTTTGTAGGACAAACGGTTGCGTGTGACAGAGATGACTTGTTGACAGATCGGCGTAACACTGTGCGCGGGTCAAAGCTAGCTAGCTCAGCTAGTTGGATGATTAGCTAGCTAGTAACTCCGTAATTGGACAGCAAGTCAACCATCCAGTTGGCTAAACTACTGTGCTTGCTCTGACTGGGTATGCAGTGAGCTCAGTTAGCTGGAAAGCTAGCTAGCAGCAAATTGTTTGGAGTTAGGAAGCAGGTTCGTTGGCGGGCGAGTTGGCTTGTTTTGAAAGCAGGCTAGCCGGCTAATGAGCAAGATAGCTGGTGAACTATCTGACAATTTTGAGAGTAAGCGGTCAGGCAGATATCATGTTAGCATATGTTAGCATATGAACTAGCTAGCTAGCTATCAGGTTAGATAGTGTGCTAGTTCATGAACTAGTTCCCCAGCTAGCTAGCTAGATGGCTAGCTAGCTAGATGGCTAGCTAGTTAGACAGAAAGTCAAGTCAGCCGGTGAAAAAAAGCAAGCAAGCACGAGCTTTTGTAGCTGATTGTTTCGAATTCTGCTGAGAGTTGATGGCTGCACAATGAGGAAGGCAAAACATTCGCTTGGGAAGGGGAACTGCACTGCATCCCCTGCAATCACATAAAAACCATATGTTTGCCCTTGCAGCGGAAACACGTTTTGACGACATGCCTTCAGTGATTGCAATTTGCTTCACCATGGAATAAGGAGCAAGCCCTACCTGATGTGGCAACACAAAGTGCTTGGCGAATTTGTTAACGAAGTACAAAGACGGCTGCCTGAGGGGCAGTCGGACTCTTGAACTTGCAACGGACGCCCTGTCCTAGCAAACAAGCGATCATACAACAGGCATACATGTGGAGCTTGCTACATGTACTTGAAGGTTTCCGAGCATTTGCGTGCGTTTTCGCATCTTTTGCACCTTAGGGATGGTTTGTGCCTTGCTCTTCAGCTCCGCACATGGTTGTGATTGCATTGCAAGCATGTTTCCTTTTGCTTTGTGACCCGGCGCTTTGGCGCCCCGAAGTCTGCCACCAGCCACCCTTGTGGCCCAGGCTGTGTGCAGAAACAAGAATACACACACACACACGCAAGCCCTACCTGAGTCGCCTTTGGTGTGTCTTCGAGCTTGCAGCTTATCGCTCCGCCAACCCGAATGGCGTCATCAGTTTTTCTCCACTTTTCGTGGCCACTTGGACAGCAAGTTGTCCAAAATCGGGGGGGGGGCGGCTGGGGACGACGGGCGACGGGAACATAAATAAATAAATAAATAAATATCTAAAATAAATAAATAAATATGTTTATACATATATATATATACACATATGAATCGATGTGGGCGGGCTCAGTTCCAAGTCATGCAAAAGTGGCACCCGCTCGGAGAACTCGTCATGCCAGGAACAGGCCGTCTTTATCCTGGCGATCACTGGATATATTTCAACAGGTGTGGTCACAAATGAAAGATTCATGGAAACCACCAGCTGGTTGCATTTGAAGTGTTTCCTCAGCAAACGTTTCTTTCCCGCTCACTGCCAGGTGTGTTCTGGGTTTCCTTGGGCAACAAGGAGAAAATAGGGGGCGGGATTCTATGGGTGTACGTGCTTGCCTTCGGGCCCTTGTACGTGGCCATGCACTTCCTACGGAAGAACATCATGGCCAAGCACCAGCTGTTGTGGCAGTGCCCAGGATAAAATGGATGAGGGACCAAGAAATAGCTCTTCGGGAGGAGACAGGCTTGTATTGGTTTGCTGATGCTGCTTTGGCGTTGAGGTCACCAGCTACAGATTTAGACTAAGGTTGGAGAGTTTTGATGTGGATCAAGCCCAATGCCGCACTGCTTTTGACAAGGAGCAAAGAATGCCAAATGTGCTCTTGCATCTAAAATTGCAGCCTCACTGCTTCAACTGCTCAGTTGCAGGAGTTTATCTACCGTGCGATTGCCGCATGGTATGGAAGCCCCCAGCGATTCAACGAATACGTGCGTGGGCCCTTGCGTCAGGACAGCTTCGCATGGCGCTTTTGCTTTGGAGAATGTGCTTTCAGATGTATTGTGGTGGCCCCAATCCCGAGCCCTCCAAGTGCTTCACGACAGTTGGGGCAATCCATGCGCGCGTCCTGGATCGTCAGGAACTGCTGGGGAAATCTGCGACGGGATTCCCCTGGTACTACGGCCTGTTCGTGACCAGTGCCAGTATGAGCATCAGCATCGACGTTATGCTAGGCCGGGTCCCAATGGCTTGATTTGTGGCAGCCCGTAGCCTAGGCGACCTAGCCTAGACTTTGACTAGTGGGCGTCTCTCTTAAAAAGGGACCACCCCAAAAGGGCCAGGTTTTGGGTTTAGCCTTGAAGCAAAGTCTAAGTAGCCGGGTCTTTTCCAAAGGCACAAATCCTTGCTGACATTTGAGGTCATTATCTCGGTGGCGCACCTCCTGAGCGAGTCGGCGCGCACTTTTTTAGTGATACCTTAGGAATGAATTGCTTCTGGACCCTGTTCACGCTGAAGATCATCTTGCTCATGCGCCTCGCATGGACCCGTGGATGCTGGCCATTTCTCCGGTGTGTCTTTAGGGAAACTCCCTTGGCCAAAGTCCCAGGAGCTTGGCATTTGGTTCTCTTTCCCGGGAGCGGGGCCGTGAGCTTATGCCCGGCTGGTCGTTTGGGATGAAGCATGGAATTGATTTCCACCTTCAGGGAGATAGATGTCAGGCTTCGAAGTTGATCCTGACTCCGGCATCGTGATTTCTCTTGCGCTGTGGAATGTCCAGAGAACGCCTTTTTGTTGCGCCGGAGAACGCCGAACACATGAAGACCTTTAAGTGGCGTTGTCTCCCCAAAGTGGAAAACCAGCAGAAAAACAAAACTCATCGACCTGAGCAGTGTCGCGTCTGAGGTGCGATCGCCTGGCCATGGCCTGCTGTAAGGCGCTCCTTCTGACCGGCCCGGAGTTTTTGGGAACTTTTGGGACCCCCCCCCCACCCAGTCCAAAAAACAAGGCAGTCGTTTCACCACTTGGGGGGGGGGTCTTGTTTGAGGGAACAACAACAACCAGACTTTTCACCAAATTGGGCAGGGGGGGTGCCGTTTTTGGAGGCCCCACAAGAATAAAGATCGACCGTTTCACCCATTGAATGGGTGCCCGACCCCCCAAAATTGTGGGTTTTCCTTCTGGTTTCCCTTGAAAAACGGTGACCCACAACAATTTTGGGCAGAATGGGCCTTTTACAGGGACCCCATGGAGGGTTGCACTGGGGGTCAAGAGGGGGTCCAATAGCAAAAGTCTATCCGGGGGCAAGTGGGTTCACTGATCCATTCGCTTTTTGGGGATTCCTTATTTCAGGTTTGTGAATTATAGTTGGCTCATTGGAGTATGTCCACAAGTTTAAAGTTGATTAACAGATGTTTTTTTCAGCTTGCCTTTTTCCCACAACTAGAAAGCAGGCCCATCCTCTAGGAATACCTGGGGGTTGGTTCCCACACATTGAGCAGTGCCTTCATTTTCTTGTAGCCGCCAGTCCGTGTTGCTGGACTACCTGCAGTCCCTCCTGGTTTGCGCGGTCCATACAGGGATTTACTTTCTTGGCCTGGCTGCTTGGCAAGAAGATAGGGTCTCTTAAAAGAGGTCCTTGTCACGTGGGGTGGGTGAGTAAACATGCCGCCGATTCTCTGACTTTCTTGGGGGTAGCGCCAAGTCAAAGAAATGGTGGGCTGCTCACCATGACTTCCTACGGGCTACAAGGTGTCCCGTATTTGGCCTTGCATTCAAACCGAGCCGAGCAGCTGCATGACTCGCAGGAATTCGTTGAAGCTGAAGCGTGTGTTGATCCAATTTACCGGATCCTTTTGAAGGTATGTTGGTTGTTGAACAAAGGGAAGCCAAAGCACATTTTGGAACCGAAGGAAACCAAAAGGGGAAAAGGAAGCCAAAAGGAAGCCAATGGTTCCTCCAAATTGGGTCTATGAAAAACAACAAGCATTTTGTTGTTCTCTTGCTATAAGCAAGCAACCACAGACACATGCAATAAACCCAAGGGATCCAGTTCCATCTTGTGCAGCGTTCTGATCTAGCCACAGGTGCTCGGAAAGAGGGCCTATGAGGCGAGCGGGTCAGGCTGAAAAGGGAAGGCTTGGATGCAACCAGTGTCTTGGTGGCGCGTCTTGGTGGCGCCAATGTTAAAGCTTGGGCCCGAGGCACGGTTCTCACACATGAGATCATCCAGCAAAACCCCACAAGTTGTTTATGATTCTGATTATCGGCTGTGTAGAAATCTGAAGCATGTGAATCTACACCGCGCTTGTTTGTCCCTGAGACGGAATACATTGGAGCTTGGCGTGGTGTGGCTTCGCCTTCACTCTGGTATTCCTGTCCTACAGATGCTCGCCTGCGTCGAGCCTGAGATTTTGTTGAAGCTTGGAATATGGCCCATTCTTGATCTTGAAATCAGCATCAGTTACCAACAGGCAGTGTTGGGGACCACCATTCGGCATGCATGCTGCATGCTTAGGGACCATCATGCAGTATGCAGCATTAGGGACCATCAGCAGGCACCTTCAGCGATCATCACATACCATCAGACACCAGTGGGCACTGTTAGCGACCATCGGGCACCAGCGGGCACCATTAAAAGCCATAGCATCGTGATCCGGTGTAGTAGCTCATGTTTGCGTGGAATCTCGTCTTAGGTTCCGTGTGCAGACTTGCAGTGAAGAGCTGTTGCCGTCTGCGAGGGGAAGGCGCAAAAGGTCTGGCACCAGAACCAAGTTGCGCAGACACTGCCGAAAAGGCTGTTTTTGAAGCTCCAGCCTCAAAACAGGTGGAGTGCTAGCCAGAAATGCCCACTTGTCAAATCGACTTTTCGATCCACTTGCTTTGGGCTCGGATTGTGAAAACGGGGTTAAGCTGTTCGCTTTGCTTCACGCACCGGCTCCGGATGTTTAGGTTTCAACAGATACCGTTTGTTCGAAGTTAGTGAGAATAGTAGTTCCTCTGGGCTTGCAGAAGTGAATAACGATGCTGGAACAAACCCAGATGGATAGCCCTGGGTTTGCTAAGGAGCGCAATTTGCTTGACAAAACCCTAGATCCCTTCAGTTTATTGCATGTGTCTAGATGGAAACAGATGGATAACCCTGGGTTTGCTGAGCGCAATTTGCTTGACAGACTCCAGCCACTCAGTGGGTCGCTTCCTTTTTATTTTTATTTTTTGTTTGTTGGAGGGGGTTTTCCAGAAGTGCAAGTTGCAGAATCGCAATATAGCAGGTTGAATATAGGTGGCAAGAGGGGATGACTTGGTACACTTTCTGTCTTTCTGTCTTCTTTCTGTCTTTCTGTCTTTCTTTCTTTCTTGCTTTATTTCTTTCTTTCTTTCTGTCTGTCTTTCTTTCTTTCTTTCTTTCTTTCTTTCTTTATTTCCGTCTTTCCATATTTCTTGATGTATGTCTCTCGTTCTATGTTCTGGTTTCTTTGTTGGTCTTCTTTTTGTTTCTCGTGTTGTGTTGTTCTGTCTGTGTTTCTTTCTTCCTATTTGCATATCGATATACGCATTCCTCTCTATCTATCTCGCTGTCGACCTTCTGTCTAAAGTATATATATCTATCTATTTGTGTTGCTTTCCATCTGTCTATCTGTCTATCTGTCTATCTGTCTATCTATCTATCTATCTATCTATCTATCTATCTATCTATCTATCTATATTTCTATCTATCTATTCATCTATCTACCGACCTATCTATTGATCTATCTAACTATTTGTCTGTCTGTCTGTCTGTCTGTCTGTCTGTCTGTCTGTCTGTCTGTCTCTCTATCTACCTATCTATCTATCTGTCTACCTCTCTGTCTACCTATCTGTCCATCTGTCCATTTGTCTATCTGTCTATCTGTCTATCTGTCTATCTATTTATTTTACTATTTATCTATGTATCGATCCTTCTATCTATCTTTGTATCTATGTAATCTAATCCAATCGAATCTAATCTAGGCTATTATCTATACTCGGTTTTTCAGTAGTGCTCTTTTGCCCTTTTTGGGGGAGGGTTCCCCTACTAAAATAGACTACAGAAAAAAGGGTACCCTTATTTTAACCTCTCTACTGGAGGACCTAATTAGTATATATCTATCTAATCTATTTATCCACGCTGCTTCGCCTGCCTCGAAATTTGCGCCTGATCTTGCGAAAGTGCCTCCCACGAAATCTATTTACGAAAGTGCTGCGCCTGCCACGCAAACTAACTTTGCGAAAAGCACGCGCGTCCGTGCCAATGGTCCCGGCTCCAAACGTGGTCCGCATGCGCTCCGAGCACGCTTTGATCAGACGTCGTGATCAGGCTACCCTCCGAGCATGCCAAAGCACCGAAGCCCTGAGAGGGTTACAATTCTTTAGCATTTCTATTCCTTCACCACGCGCGCGCACTATTTTACCGCGCGCTTATTCGCATGTTGTCATTTGTTTCAGAGAGCTAGCGCCCAATTAATTGCAGCAACACGGAAGTGTCTTCTTCATTCTTCAAGTTTTGGCAACGTTTACTATAGGAGGTGGTAGGAAGTGCTGCAGTGGATCTGGGATTGCAAGATACACATTATGTTGAAAAACATTGTCTTCGTCTTTCTTTAGGAGCTAATACTGCAATTTTCTTTGAAATGATATTCAAGGGAGAAAATATGGTTGCGCTAAGAACTTTATCCTAACGCACACTCTCTCTCTCTCTCTCTCTCTTTGTCATTGCGCTTGAACATGTATCGCTATTTTTCTTACATTTCCCCCATGCATGTCTTAGGGTTTAATGTTATGCAACAAACATTCCATCCTTTCCAGATTTGTTTCATTCCTGGAGTTTCCTGTCATCTGTTGGATCAGGAACTTCTTTCTTATCTTTCTCATTATCTTTGTCTCTATCTTGTTCTCTATCCCTCTTTCCACCACAAGGAATATATCTCTTTGAGATTTGACCCATATCTTGCCCATGTCCTGTCTCTATGTCTTTTGTTTGTGTCCTAGCGGCTTTAGAATTAACATTGGGAGCACGTTAAGATGGAGATCCCAGTTCTTAGCAAGAATCGTACTGAGTTCCGCCGGAGAAGCAACAACATGGTAATACTTAGCATGTGTGGTTTGACAAAGTGCCTGTATGCATCACATTGCCCAGATTGACCATGTATCTTAAGATTAGTGTTTTAACTTATAGTAGATTGGTCAGGGATGTCCGGGAAGGCAGATGGAGAGACATTGGGCACAGATCATCTCCTTTGTTATTCCTTCGGCGAAAGAAGCGCCTGTTTCTCTGCTCGGCGAGACTGGAAAAACCAGTCCCCGGAGGGGTGATGCAGGATCGTCACCTTCAATCTTTCAACGGCTGGATCATTGGCCCAGTCCGTCAACGTCACATTGCACATATACCCAGACTACGGTCTTGGGTTTCTTTACAAGTTTTCATGCCAAGCGATCTGTGCATCAGGCGCTTGGTGTGGCTGTTATGTCTGCTGACAATTTGTTGCACATTTATGTGATTGCGTGACCTTGATGCAGGTGTGACAGCAAGTTTGTGCTGTTGCGGCTGCTGTTGTCAGTTTTTGCAGATCCGTGTGTTCTGCACAGATCTAAAGACTCCGCCTGACGTGAGAGCATATGAGATGCTCACTTTAGGCCAAGTTTTTGGCTGTCAAAAAGGTTTCCCATGGTCACAGGGAGTCTGCCGAGCCCTTGCGAGCATGTCTACCAAAAGGCCGATTGCAAGCTTGGGGACTCCACCAGGAGTATCCAGAAGCCGTGTAGATGCTTCTGGGCAGCCAGCTCAGACAGAGGCCGGGGTCTTTGTTTCAGGGAAACGTGACTATGAAGCAGAAGCTGTCCTTTGCTCTACCTTGGGTCAGGTTTGGGAAGGTGAACAGGTCGGTGGCAACTCGGAGAACTGGTTGACTCAGATGGCCCCTCTCATTGGGGCTTCTCTTCATGGGCCCAGCTGGTTGGTGAATAGCGACTTTTTCTTTCAAGCTGTCATGGTCTGAGTCAGAGCCACGATCACAGTTTGCGTAATTGAAGGGTATGGCTTCAGTCCCAACCATAAATGGGTGCGGATGTCCGCCCTGTTTCTGTACCTGCAGGCGCTTATTGTGACTTATTTGGGGCCATAGTCATGAATTAGGACTATGCGATCGGGAAACAAAGCTCTGACCTTTTTGGGACCCGAAAATAAACCTTTGGCGCCTGGAGCCCCCAATTGGTGGACAATTCTGAGTGGCCAAGCTTCAGCTTTGGCCCCTGCTCCACTTGTCATCCACAAGATTGTGCACGTGTCATGGGGCGCAGGGTTGGGGTGGGGGGGGTTGACAAGGTACGTGGTCCGCGTATCAGCATTCAGATGATGCATGTGTCGTGGGGTGGGCTGAGGATCACAACGTACCTGGCACACTTGTCCACTTATCATCATCAAAACGTTCATTGTCATCATTACCGTCCATCTATCATGCACGTCATCATCCATCATCCATCACTCACCAACATCATCAATCATCCACCATTCACCATCATATTATCTTTCACCATCCAGCATCCATCACCCACCATCCATCATCCTTTGTCATAAACAGCGACAACATGCCGTCATGCAGTGCGTAGATCAATCTGGGGGCGTTTGTGTAATCATTGGGTTCCCAATACAATTCACGCCAAGGCAAAAAGCAGCCGGGATCATTCAGTTGTTAAATGAAGTGCACATGGTGTTTTTGCTTTTGCTCTGCGTTGTAACATGAGTGTCTCCGAAAGAGGAGACGTGTGGACATGTTTGAGCAAATCCGTTCGAACAATCACCTGAGCTGTGGCCCTGCAGAGGCGGGAAAAACACCACAGGCAGATATACCGCCGTGACCTTGTTGTTGTCAGTGTTGTTGTTGGTCGTCGTCGTCGTCATTGCGTCCTCATTGTAGCTGGGGTGATGGTGATGGTCGCGTTCCTGGCACTTTGCCTTCCTAATGTCCAATGTTTTTCGTTCATGGTTGGTCTGGGTTTCCGAGCAGATTCTTTATAACAGAGGCGGAGGTGGAGTCGGCACGCTTGGCAGGTTTTGCAGGTCTCCCACCTGCGACTCCGCGAGGTGGACCTTTGGGCTCGCTTGATCGAACAGTCCCTAGTTTTCCATTTTTGTCTTTGGAAACCCCTTGTTTTGGGTTGTGGGTCAGGTTCCTGTAGGGTTCATTGAAGAAACATCTAGGGAACCCTGTCAGATTTGGGCTACCCTCCGCACGTCAAAAACCGTTGGGTTTTTTGCAGTTTGGGTGGATGCAAAGCTGCAAGTCTTGAGGGGGGATTGCTGTTTTGAAATGTTTAGGGCAAAGTTGGTGGGAAGCAATCGTCAACAAAGCAGACATGCTGAGCTGGTTTTTGGCCATGTGTTAGCTTGAGATGCTGTCCTTCCAGACAGCAAAGAAGGATGCTGTTTTTCTAGAGGGGCGAGGGGACTGATGCAATGTGATTCGAACTTCGTGTTGCGTGCGTTTGATGGATAGAGTGCAGAAACGGTTGGAATATAGGGCATAAAAACTCATCAAGAAGCAGGAGCACGTTGCGGACCTGCGTCCGGCAGTCTTCGCACATTGTTGATAGGAGTCTGATTTATCCTAGGAAACCGGCTTAGCCACGATGAAGGTACCTTGGGGGTTCATTCATTCAGAGTAACAACAGTGACGAGTCACTGGCGCAGATCGATCAACGTCATGTTCTTGGATTTGTTTTTGCTCCAGCTCCTCAGGAGCCGTTGAAAGCTGGGCTTAGGCTGGAAATGTTTGGGCCACTCTTGGTCTCTTGGTCCCCTCCTGACCCGTGGACCTTCTGACCAGTTTTGCTCACTTTACCGGCACCAGAAAGGAGACTTTGCTAGTTTGAGTTGTTTCGGGAGGTGTGTCAGAGGGCGCTTCAGGAATGCCAATGAAGCCAGGGAACATTTATTGGAACCCAGACTTCATAAACCCTGATGAATTATTGAAGAACTCCGACTGACGCATCGGGGACAACAAAGGTGGCGAGATCGGATGTTGATTGGTTTCTTGCTGGGACTGTGGTGATGTTTGCGCGCGTTCTACGGGTTTCAATAGCAAGAGAACTGATTATTCCAACTGCTGGAACAAACTTCCACGCCAAGCACCGGTTGGGATGGATAAAGTCCTATGCCTGTGGGTCAAAATTAATGGTACCATTTTGGGGGTTTCGGTGCACCACCCATTTTAGAACCGATCTTTGTGGGGATTGGGTCCCGTTCACTGTACCCGGAAGAAGCCACCTCCCACCTGAGCCTCTAGGAACGGTCACGGGTGTCCTTTTGGCTTTGCAGTTCTTCGATTCTTTGCCTCTTCCTTTTTCTGACTTCAAGCAGTATGGCCCGTATGGCTGTCTGCAGCCTCCGGGCCGAATATGTTCAGGTAGCACAGGGCTTTCAGGAGAAAAGCAAATGGGATTGTCGACGTTCCAGTCTAAGTGAGGCTACCATTGGGGTGTCCTGCATATCGCACAGCAGATGGCTGGGATATGTTTAAATATGCATGCCCTTTGACATGGCCAAGGACCACCAAAGCCCGTTTGGGTGCCCTTGTCCCAGGGGTGACCTTAAAAGCCAACCAACAGGGATCCCTAGATTTCCCTTTTAAGATACGTTTTGCCCATTTGAAACATGGCTTTTTCCACCAAAATAAAGCGAAGCCACCATTTACAAGGCAATGTTTAGGTTTATACTGTAAGGATCCCTGTTCAACATCACTTAGACCAGTTGTAGCTGAGTTTCGTAGCTCTAAAACATGCCGATTAGGATTTGGGGCTATCCGGCGCGATAGGCCTGGAGTCTTGTTGCCATACACCTCCACACAGGCGGGAGTTGCGGTGCATGCGGAGAACAGCTCCCGCGATACACGATGGCCTCCAGATGGGATATGCAAAGCCCAAGATGGGTGTGATTTGTAATGGGTCCGGGAGCCTTTGGTGGACATCAAAATTCGGGTGGGCAGAAGGATGTTCCACCGAAATGAAGTGGTTCCAAGCATTCACTTCATCAGACATTGTTTGCTTTGGCGTGTGGCTCAACAAGGCTCCTGTCCATTTCGGAGGGATCTCATGCAACTCACCGCCCCTGAAGGCACTCATCACCTTTTGTGGTGAATATGGAGATTTCGCCCTGGCTCACAGGTTGCCCATTCTCAGCCTTCGCGGCTCAATTTGGGAGGGTCAATGTTAATCTGGGGGAGAGCATGGAAAATATAAGAATCTCTCATCACGCAGGCGACCTTTTACTTTGTTGTGCTGACTGAGAGTGAAACTGACGTGGCGTTCATGTGACAGATGGTAGACATGTCATGTGCTTTGGTGTTTGTGTGTGTGTGTGTTCATGCGTGCTGAGTTGGACAAGAAACGCATCGCTGCTTGCTCTGAGCCAGCCGCAAAGCCACGGTTGTTTGATGCTTATAGAATACAGTCGTGCTGGCTGCTTGTTGGGGACAAGCGGATCAGAAGGGCAGGGATTCTTTCTCTAGTTTACTACAAAACGAGCAAGCAAGCAAACGGGAGTTTTCCGTGCACCAACCATGTTCCTTCATGTTGTTGTGTCCGAGCCATAATTCCTTGCTGTTGCAATTGGAGCCTTCAGTTTGTCCGCGCCTTTTGGCGTATTTGTTGTTCGTTCAGTGAGCAGTTTCAATCCTGGGGGAGGGGTTTGCTAACATGCTCGGGCCTGAATAAATCTAACAACCTTGCCTCATGATCATGGGAGAACAATGTGTCCAATTGTTTGGCCCCTAGGCAGGAAGTGCAACCGTCTGCATTTGGCTGGTAAGAACCCTGACCTACCTGTGCGGTTTTCCAGTCTCCTGTTCCGCCTACGTGAGCAAAGCTTGTTTTGTTTGTTTTGAATAGCGAGCTTGGCATCTTGCATATGCCTTGGACTGATAGAGGTGGTCAGAGCCCTTTGAACAAGTTTGTTTGAAGCCTTCCATGTCAACGACTCTGACGGGAGTTGTGGCATTGAAACTTGATCCTTAGGAGTCGAATTTGTGGTTAGTCTTAGTCTTTGGGCCGGGGGAAAGCTGGCGATCGCGTACTTATGAGAGTGCGAACTGCGCGCGGAGGCCGTATGCATCAGATCCGTGCGCACTTCAGTCACCTTGGACACCCGCTGGCTGCGGACGAGGCGGGTTTGGGGCATGTGCCTGTGGGGTTGTTGCGCTTTTCCCATATGTTTACTTCTGGGACTTGGCATCAGGTGTTTTTCCCAGTACTTGTTGGCCTTTGATTATTCTGTCGGGCTAGAATTCGGATGTTAGAAAAGGCAGTCCTTTTTTGGAGAGATGATCTTATTTACTGTGCACTGTATAGTGACAGGGCAGTGTTTGAGGTAAACAATGCCGGCGGCTGGCCGGGGAAAACTATCGAAGAAACAAAACAAACAAGCAAACGAGCAAGCCAGCAAACCTTGCTGAACATGAACGTGAAGTTGCTTTCAAACAGATGAGGCCGCGTTGGTTGCCTTGTTTTTCTCATTTATTTGGTGGGCATGAATTGAATTGACCCTTTGGACAATCATAGCCAGTTAGCTTGTCACGCCGCGACTCTCTCGACCCGGCTGAAAGCCGCAGGCATACGGTGGGAGAAGCTTGGGCAAACGCGATCGGGCCTCGGAGCGTGCGATCTATTCAAGAGGACATTTGCGGAAGAGTGGGGTGGGCGGTTTCCTATTTCCGACGGACTGGGTGTTGTTGGACCTTTGGGGGGTGTGAAGATGTGCTTTGGTTGGCAATGTAACTATAACTAACACCAGCGGTCGCCCTTATATACACCCTCGCTGTGAGGAACATTCATCAAATTGATCTGCTGTCGCCGTACAGCGCCGATTGTGACAACCTCGGCAGCTCAAGCTGAGGTCTTTCTGCATGCTTTCCAGCTCCAGATGCACTCATGGCTCGCAGGACTCGCGGGCACTGCTTTCGTGCAATGAGCTGCGCAATAAAGTGATCGTGCGTGGCTGAATCAGGAGTTGAGCAAACCCTGTGTCCTATCAGCTAAGTTTGGATCGCGGGGTCTTGCTTTTTGGGCGACTAGATCACTAGATGGCTGTCCTCGGTTGTTTCGAGGGGATTCTGCGGAAACTTGAAATACCCTGTGCTTGATACGTTTTATTTGTTTCTGCTTGGCGATTCTCTCAGGGCAAAGCTGTAAGCGATGCGAGGAGATGGCGTGAGGGCGAGCTGCCCGTTGCCACCAGACTTGGAGGAGGTCGCGGGCTTCGGGGTTCCTTGAAGCTATGGATCAGAAAACATTGGGAGCCTTCAGGCATTTCTGGGGTCTCCGAAAGAGTGGACAACCTATGAACCACAATGTGAACATGTGATTTTTGTTGGTGCACCACAAAAGTCTTGCTTGATGAAGCCAATTCAATTGATCTATCCCCGCGTGCCTATCATTTCGGTCAAATGGACGCATCCCTGCAGAGGAACCTATGTTTTGACTCGCGTTTTGCGGCTGCACCCGTGGTTTACATTGAAGGGATACCAAGATGAGGGGAGGTCGAAAAGAAACTACCCCCCCCCCCGCCAGTTTCGGTCCTGGTCCACGCCCCATTTTGACACTGCCAGGTGCTGTGCCTGCTGCAGCCCACGAGCCGAGAAGATGCTTTAGCACTCGAGGCCCCGGCGTCAGGATTGGTTGCAGGGCGGGGGCCTAGGAACGGCCTTGGTGCCCTGCCAGTTGGGCGAAGCAACCCAGGCTTGGCAGAAATTCCCAGGTTTGGCAGGTGAACATGCTGGAACGAGGTAGAGGTTACAAAGTTTCCTCCGGCTTCAAGATGAACCCTTCTGTACTGGAAGCCCCGGTTTGGATGAATGTCCGCGGATTTCTCAGCCCAACCTAGAAGCGTTTCTCCACTTTGATCCATTATTATAATTATAACGAGAGTTTCTGGATAGAGCTTACTGGGGGGCAAAACGAGCCTACTGTGATGCAGGTCCTGTTCACTTGCCCCTATTTCGGGTTATCAAATCATCACACAAATTGCAGATTCCAATGCGACTCGGATTGGTCCACCTCCGGATCAAGACTCCTTGGCTAAAGGTGGTCGAAACCTTGGTCTCCGGGGCACTTTTTGCGATGCCAGGGGCATCCCTCTTCAAACGACGAAGTAGTCATAGGGAGGGCCCGCTCCGCTTTATCGCAGAAAAGAGTACTTCCCGCAACCACTAAACCTGGGATTTTGTGGAGAGGTTGTGGAAACGAAGGATTGTTGAACCGGACGCCGATCATTGACCGGCCTGGTTTTTGGCATGCCTACACCCATGAAGGTCGGCAAAAGTGTATTTGGGGCATTGCCAAAAAGAAGGGCCCCTTATGCAATCTTGGTGTCATTCTGTGCATGCCTTAAATTCCGGATCGCTGTGCGGCTGATAATAAACACTAGAAAACACGAGTCAGCCCCAGTATGCACGTTTCCATGTTTTCATCTTTGGGTCAGTCTGCTCACACTGAAATGGAATCTGGGCCTACGGTTCCATTTTGTTGTGTCTGCTACGCGCAGGCCATCACGGACATGCTCATTCCGAGCGGGAAAATGGGCGCAGCACGTGCAGCGCGTATTAGCGATGTTCGATTGCGAGCTGGTTGTCGTTTATTTGTAGTGTGGACCAGTGACGGGGGTCGTGCGACTCTGAAAGCTATTTGGAGCTGCTTTACTGGCTGGTTCTCAGAGAATGAGGGCATGAATCCTTGTGCTTTCTTAAAAATCCCATTCCGTTGCGTTTCCTAAGCCTCCAAGGAGATTGCTACTTAGCCCAACTTTGGTAGGTTGCCCAGATCCAAACGCCAACAAAGGCCAGAAGGAATTTCCCCATGAGACACGTCTTGAATGGTGCCTTTGGTGCCCTCGGAAGGCGCAGTTCCATTTTGGAGTCACCACGATTGGTTCACCTGGTGCGAGACGTAGAAAACGGCTCAGATGGGCGTGTGGGCTTCGTTTGCTTGATTTTGTGCTGCACTTTTTGCCACGTTGTTTTTTGGTTTCAGGTTACTTTTGCTTGGTTAGTCGGTCGATTGACGCTGGTTAGGTAGATAGGTAGGAAGTTAGATAGGTTTGTAGGTTGGTAGGTAGGTTGGTAGGTTGGTAGGTTGGTACGTTGGTGGGTTGGTAGGTTGGCAGATTGGCAGGTTGGCAGGTTGGTAGGTTGGTAGGTTGCTAGGTTGGAGGGTTTAGGTTGGTAGCTTGGTTGCTTGGTTGCTTGGTTGCTTGGTTGCTTGGTGCAACGGTTGGCTGTTTGGTGCCTGCACCGGTTGGTTGGTTGGTGCAACGGTTGGTTTGGTTGGTTGGTTGGTTGGCTGGCTGGCTGGCTGGCTGGCTGGCTGGCTGGCTGGTTGGTTGGTTGGTTGGTTGGTTGGTGCAACGGTTTGTTTGTGCAACGGTTGGTTGGTTGGTTGGTTGGTTGGTGGGTGGGTGGGTGGGTGGGTGGGTGGGTGGGTCGGTCGGTCGGTCGGTCGGTCGGTCGGTCGGTCGGTCGGTCGGTCGGTTGGTGGTTGGTACAACGGTTGGTTGTGCGCTTGCTTGGTCCGAACACCGAGGGGTCTTCATTTTTAGGGCCGACCCAAGTATTGCTTGCTGCCGTGGGTACTCGCATGTTATGTGTGGAATCCCTGGCCGTATTTGGGGCGGAATGTGAAAAGCAGGAGAATTGCTTTGCTGCTTTTGCGCGCCAGGCAGACAACCAGCCGCCGCCCCAGATGAGAGGAAAGGATTGGGCAGTTTGCGGTTTGCTTGGGCAGAGGAACAGGCTTTGGAGAATCCTACAACTATCCCAAAATTTCCATTCTCCCAAAATCAAACCCAGGGGGACGAACATGTGTTTTAAAAGTTCCAAGATTGCCCTTTGGGTTACTTTTAACTTGGAAGCCAAAGGGAAACAATCCATTTTGGGGTCCCTTTATAGGGCGCACCATGGAGTTTTCCCCGTCGGCATCGATCGGAATCGATCGTTGAGGTGCTTCGAGCTCCCAAGTGAAGTCGAGCAATGGCTTGACTTGGCCCTGGAGGCCGGCATTTTGGGAGACTTTAGGAAACCTGGTTCAAAGATGGTGAGCCCAAAACCATGTAAAGTGTGACACCCCCTCAAAATGGTGGCGTTTGCTTGTGGTTCCCATTTAAGCCCGCACACATGGGATGCCTTCAAACAAATGGCAAACCTGTGCTTCCCTACCAAAACGTGAGTTCCCTTCTTGCGGACGTCGAATCCGTGGGAGCAAGGCTGAGCATTGGTTGATTGATGCCCTTGGGCTCATTGAGTTCTGGTGCATGTTGTTTTGGGATCTGCCAAGTCTTCCTTTTATATTTATGAAGTATGGAAATGAGCCAAGTCTTCAAGAGAACTCGGCGAGGCGATGTTCGCAATTGGCAGGTACCGCGGGAGGACCAGTATGTGAGACAGCAGCCCCTGCCTTGGATTGGCTGAGTTGCGGAGTTCCTGGCTGAGTCAAACTCATCCCAGACCAAACAGAGGGGCACCAATGTCAATTGACAAATTGTCAACTGGTAGCTAACAAATGGGGATTTGTTTGGCATGATCACCCAGCTGATTAGTCAACACCTGGCAGATTCGTTAGGGGGGGGTGTTCGGTTTAGATGAGAATTCGGAATCCGGATCATATTTGGAATCACACGGCTGACTCAGAAGGTTTAATCTGAGATCAACCTTTGGCAGGTGGGAACAACCAAGGCCCAACATTGAGTGCATCTTCCTCTCGTGAAGAATTTGAGGATGTCTTCCAGTGTCACGTTGGCTGCGATTCCCACTGACGCCGGCTTGTCTAACCAAAACAAAGAGTGGGTGGGCAAAGGCACCAGGGCCCCCTTTTTCAGGTTCCTCAAGGTGCGATGAGTTTCTCTTGGGCGGAATCAAGCGCTGCATCTCTCAAAGCTGGTTTGATCCATGGTCCATGCCGATCGGCCCTGATTTGATCCATCGATATCTCTAACTGGACATGTTGGTACTGGTGGATACGGCCGATAGAGAGATTCCCAGGTCCAAAGTGTCCAAGCCCTCATGCAGCCACCTGAAGGATTCCCAGGATTTCATCCCAGATAATTGAAAGCCCCAATGGTCCTTGTTGGATGGTTTTTAGGCGCACTCAAAGGAAACCAACCAGATCAACGGCCCTTATGTCGAGACACCAATGTCAGCGATGGCCCTCGAGTTGGCAGCTTCAGGCCGCGTAAGGCGGAGCGCCACCAGAAGCAGATCGCGGCAGCCAGGTTCTCCGATCCCGCGGTCTCGTTTTGTGTGTGTGTGAGTTTGTCATCAAATCCCTTAGCTACCCTCGTGTTGCGCTCGCAAATCTGGTGTTCAGCACGGCCAAGCTGGGGTTGTGTTTCACAAGCGCACCCTTGGTGTGGGTGGATTGAAGGGAAGCCCAGAAACCACTGCCATCCTAGGGCCCCTATTTGGACGTAGGCCACGGGAGGGCCACCGTGGCCCTTTCAGTGTCGCAACTCGTGGGCTGGGCAAAAGGAAAATCGGCGCCGGTGGAAACCACCAGAAAATGACCACACCCTTGAGACATGGGGGGAATGAGATTCCCACAGCTGGTTGTGAATTCATGGCTAGATTTTTGGGACATGACGGGCCGAAATGGTACGTTTTTTTTGTTTTTTTTTTTAAAAGATCATTTAGAATAGCTTGAAGTTGGCCACATAGGCAAAGTCATGCCCCTCACATTTGCCCAACCCTGCTGATTGGTCTTTTGGCTCAGCAGGAGAATAGTTGTCGTAAAACATGCGGTTATGAGGAAACTTCAGATAGCCCGCTGCAGGTACAGCTATGAGACCTGGCTGACAGTCACCTTATCACAGCTGCGCTTGCCGCACCAGGCGAATCGGATCGAACGAGCCAATCGCTCGAAATAGCTTTGCCTGGAAGCATAGAACACCTCCCCAATGACTATTGGTTGTTTTGGTCGGTCGGTCGGTCGGTTGGTCGGTCGGTCGGTTGGTTTGTTGTTTTGGTCGGTCGGTTGGTTTGTTTGGTTGTTTGTTTGGTTGTTTGGTTGGTTGTTTGGTTGGTTGATTTGGTTGGAACGGAGGCGTTGCAAGAGGAGTTTGGCGGCACGCGAGAGGGGAGTTGTTATGATTTGTTGCTTGCACCTGATCTTGGTAGCGCGCGTGCGACAGGAATCAAACCCTAGCATTGTTTGTGTACCGGAAAAAAGCAGAGGGTGAAGGTGATTTGGGGCAACACTGTAGGTTTCATAGGCCTTTCAACTGATGCATCCGGGTACCTGTTTGGGGTTGATGCAGCTCGAGCATCGAAATGATTTTGAAGGCCCAGAAAGTTGTGGGCTGCCATCGAGTGCCCATTGCCTTCAACAAGCAGCTGCAGCTCATTGATGTGCTGAATCTCGAGGAGGGGCGAAGTGCCGCTGAAACTTTGCATGGTTGCATGGTTCCTCTTTGGTTTGAACAAGGGCGTGCCTTACAAAGTGACTCTGCGGTTCCACCCCAGCGAGCAAAGGGTATCCTGCCATCATGGCAGTGCATGGAGCTTTTTTGGGGAAGGGGCTTGCACTTCCATTGGTGGAAGTGTAAATCCTGTTTTTGCACCGGAGACGTCCCACCCACGTGGCCGTGCAAAGCTTGGCAAAACGTAAGGAGTTCGGAGCGGCTCACTGGCATTGGGAGATATCCTGTGTGTGTGTGTGTGTATCATTCTGGGAGCGTTAAAGGGAGACTGAAGGAACGCCAACCATTTGGGGGAGTTCACTATTTTGAGACACAACCATGTGTTCTGCGTGGATACGCAGGCAAGCTTCAGTAGGCCGCGTCGAAGTAGCGTCGAGGATGATTAATCTCAGCTACTTAACCCATAGTTGACTTGGGCTGGTCAATCCAAACAACATCATTCCCTCCGGATAAGGTAGGCTTGACATTGTTTGGTGATCAGCTTGTAGTCTTGTTTCCCCGTATAATATACAAATATAT
This sequence comes from Effrenium voratum, assembly GCA_963377175.1. NCBI lineage: Eukaryota > Dinophyceae > Suessiales > Symbiodiniaceae > Effrenium > Effrenium voratum. Next base: position 321,616 of record CAUJNA010003722.1, on the reverse strand, counting down.
ATATATATGATTTTTAGCTGTAGAATGGCCACCCAGTTGCCGAGGTGCAACCTTTTATGTGTTTGTTTGAGGAAAAGGACAAGTCCTGTCAAGATTACCTCCGGCCCAGTCAAAGATGCCTGTCGGATGCCAAACCGGTCAAAATGGATTCGCTGCTTTAGGATGGTGTCTTCACTCCGTGAGTTCCTGGACTTTGCACGTTTCTGGGAGAAAACCTTTTAGCGGTGAAAAACATCGTCCACTTGTTCGGTCAGTATGCAGAAATGGCGGGGCCATGACCCTAGGGTTGATGTACCCATAAAGCTTGAGAGCGCCACGTGTTCCACCCTACTAACACGAGTCGAGTTTGTCTCAATGCTACACCACCTGTCGTTTGCCATGTCCCAAACCCGTGGGAACAACGACGATCAGTTTGAACGGAGCAGAACACGGGGCGCACCCATAGAGCTGCTTGTGTGAGTTGGGTTTCCCTAAAGGAGACATGCCTGTGGGTGTGCCTTCAAAGTGGGGACACCTAAAATGGCTTCGGTGTTCCTCTTTGGCTTTCCCTTAAAGATTCCCTCAAGAAAGCAAACGCATGAACCTGACCACATGCCCCTCATGCGCGGGTGCTGTTAGCAACACCTCGAGGATTTGGATTGCGTGGTCCCCGTTGAAACCACTTTGGCGAGCTGCGCGTAAAACCAAGCGACGGATTCTTTTGTAAGTCCTTTACTTGGGCATCAAACTCTTTTTCAGGTTTTGGAGTTGTAAAGTTTTGCAGATTCCATGGATTTGGCTTCCTCATGTTGCAGCGATTTCATTGTTCCCTTTGTTTCTTGCTTCGCCACCAACACTAATTTGACCCACGATCAAGAGCTCCCTGGTGATTAAGGGAGGCACTTTGGGGCTAACTCCCTGGTGTGAACGTGTGATAAACCTCTGCTGTTTAAGCCACCTTATTTGGGTTTCCCTAAGGTCTCAATTCTGCTGAAACGAGCCTGTTTCTTGAACAACCTTACCGTTGGGTGAAAGTTGATGGCATGTTTCCACCTTTCGGTTCAGTCATCTCCTTTGAATGGGTGTCCCTTTTAAGTTAGTTTGGTTAAAATAGATGGCACTGGTTCAGATGGGGTTTATTCCATTCACCAGAGCCATCTATTTTCCAAAAGGCCACCTATGCTCCTTTGCCCCCACGGTCCATTAGTCAGGACCTCACCGCCCCGGCCAGCCGCATCACCGGCGCCGCCGAGCTCCGGCGCCGCCCAGATCTCAGTCCCGTCGAGAGCTTAACCCTTTGAAAGGCGGTGAACGTTGGACAAAAGGGCTGAAGGCCCTTCAAAGGCTTAAGATCCCTTTTAAAAAAAGGGGTGGAAAATTCGGGACCCTGGCGGTGAAGATTGGGGTCCAAATTTGGGGGGCGTATATGTGGTTGTTGTTTGAGGGTCAACCCACAACTCTGAGGGTCTATCCCCCAAGGAGGACATTTTTGCTATGCCCTCACCGGAGAAGGGCGGCTACTTGTCTTTTTAAGCCCATGCAGGAAATCAGTCCCATGCATGCCCCGGAGAAGAGAACAAAACACTGTTATTGGCAAGATTGCTCAACTGTTCCCTTTGCTTCTGTTCATGTTTAGAAGTTTAGCGGCCTGAAGCAAAGACACAACCGTATTTTTTTCGCGCATCCCACGTCGTCGGGCAGAAGACGTGCGCGTTGGCCGTCGGAATCTCGGAATCGGACTCCGAGGCCAGTTAATGCAGCTGGGCTGGGCCATCCACGGCATCCGCCTCTCTGAGCTCTACGAGGCGGCGAGGACTGGCACCCTAAGGCGGGATCTCAGCGTACAAACCAACCAAACCTTGGTGGTTCCCAGCCATCCGGTTCCTTAGTGTTTGTAGCCTTTTAGTGTTTAGTGGGGATTTGTCCATTTAACCCACTAAAAGTAAAACTTTTGGCAGGGGATTGGAGGACAGCCCAGAAACAAAGCATGAAAGAAAGAATGAAAGAAAGAAACAAACAAACAAACCAACACACATCAACAATATGCAGAAGCGTTTTTCTGAAAATGTAAATTGCATCCCAAGTAAACATGTCTTGTTCCCCAGCTGAAAGCCTTGGGCCCTTTGCCCAGCTTCAGGTTTCCTAAGGAAGGGCTTCAGGGTTGCCTTTGGAAGGTCTCCTGCGCCGGGATTCCTCACTTGTGTATTGGCTTCAGGAAGCGTTGGCCATGTCTGGAGAGATCAGGATGGCAGGGGATGGCAACCAATGAAGTTAATATCTCCCTGTTTCTCCCCAACAGCTGAGAATCACTTTTAACCAAGCAAGTTGAGCTTTTGCCCAGTCGAATCCGGGCTGAAGATGTGAAGTCGGGTGACACGGTTTGCAAAGGCAATGTGACCTCTTCAGATGCACGTGTTTGGAAGGCATCGTCCTACTTTGCAAGGCCCGGTATCATTGAAGCATCCCAATTTGTCGCGGCCATGGTCCTTTTGTTTGATTCGCGGAAGGGGATAGGATCTAGTTGAGATGGGCCCGTTTGTTTTGCTTTTTTTTTCCCGGGTCTGCCAAAGAAACAAGTGTGTTTGTTGGTTTTTGTTGCCCCTCCCCGCTGCCGCTGAAGGTTTGGGACATGCATCCTTTGAAGACTCTGCTTGGGTTGCCCCAAGATCAATGGACGTTTTCACCTTTGAATATTTCAGTGTGGACGTGTTTCTTGGCTCCAAAACAGTGTCCCCGTCCCCATAGAAAGTCGACTCCATTGACAAGCGCTGGGATCTGATTGGAGCGACCAGAGTCAGCCCCAGTTCTAACTCCGCCTCCACCCGTGAAGGGCTCTTTTTTCTCCGTGGCGCTACAACTTCCTGATTCGTTTACGGTCGATTTGGGGAGGGGTGTGGGAAACACTAAATTTCCCATGTGTTCAGTAGAGGCAACAACTCAGTTAGACCGTGGCTCACGTTTCATTCACAACTCGGACCCGCGCTTTCATCGAAAGATTGGGTCATATCGGTTGAGGCTTGTCGTCTCCAAGCTGGTTTCCTGCTTGGACGCAACAGCCAGGGACTAAGTCTTGGATTTCACGCATGGAAGATAGGTACAAAATAATTTCCAAATTCTCCAAACAAGCCAGGCATTACTAAAAAGAAGATCATAAGAAAGCCATGCAATGTAATGCTTATATTATATAAGTTCTGGTTTTCTGGAGATATAATCCTATTTCCTGATGAATATAATTATATTCTTATAAGGACTGATATTAATGTATCGGAGATTCCAAAGATGAACCCAGATAATAAATAATAGATTCCTAAGCCTTTATGATTACAATTTTTAACTAGTGAATGAAATAATATAGTAAAATAATATGACCTGGAAAGATAAAGTGGTTGATGATAAATCTTTTATTAGCTGTTATCTGTCTTGTTGCTTACAATAATATATTTCTTTGTTGGGTTTCTTATCGTTCCCTTCCCTTGGCTTTTCTTTTTATTTCTTTCATGATATCTTCGTTCATAATAAAATAGCTCCAGAAACACAGATAGGAGCAAAGAAGAATAGAATTGATGAAGAGATAGACAGGTTCCTTTCGTAATAGCAAAATGTATTCTCTGCCAATGTGAGGCATTTAACCTTGGGTTTCATGGAGAAAAACGCAGCAGCCTTTCGCTGGTAGCTGATAACATCGCTTTGTGTTCGACTGTCTGCATATAAGCAATGCGCATGGTGCATGTGTTGTGAATGTGTTATTCCTTTTGCCAACAAACATGGAAGGAAGTGAACAGGATGGTTTTCAAAGACCATCATCAGCTTGAAACAGGGCCCCTTGTCCACTTCCATGACTGCTGGCCAAAGGGTTTGGTTGTTGTGCTGAATCTGCCGCACTTCTGCCCCGTAAGGCCGCTCAAGCTGGATTTGCAGAGCCAGCGCTACGTAGAAAGGCTTGAGTTCGACAAGCGCCGGTTGTGCTCAATGCGCGGTAGGCGTAGTAGGCATAGCTCTACGCTGGGGTCCGATATGTTTTGGTATTTCTATTGTTGACTAAACATGAAACAGGTGCTGAAGGTGTGTTTGGCATACCTTGAGGCTGGGCCAAGTAAGGTTGCAGCACGCCTCAGCCACCATCACACTCTGAGTGGCCATGGTTGCTTAGGTGCCCTTTTCGCATCCCTGACATGGAGGGCCCATGAGTGTCGCGGTGTTTTTTGGCGCATAGTCTGAAAATTGAATGTCGATGTCTTGTTTGTCTTTGAAACTTCTCGCTCCCTGAGTTTCTGGACTCTCCATGTTAGCGGTAAAGCAAGTTCCGACTTTTCAATTTTCTGGCCAATCCACTCAGTGGGAAAGTTTCTGCCACCTTGCAGGCGCCAAAGGTCCGGCTCTTGAATCAGCCTCTTCGGTCAAGACAGGACAAGAAGGCACGGCCAGTTCTGCACAGAGCCCCAAACGCCTGGGTCGAATGGTTGCAAGAGGCAACAGTTGCGCATAAACCTGCGCGGCTTTCCAGCCTTTCAATCATTTACATGGGTTTGGGTCAGCAATAGTGGGTGTGAGTTTGACTCAGGGCATGCTGGCTGACTGTGAGATTTATCGGCTATGGAAAGCTTGATGCAGCTAGGTTGGCCTTCAAGCTGTTCGATGCGAGTTTAAGCAGCCCGGGAGTTTATTCTGGTGATTCTCGTTTGTGCGCTCCCTGCTAGTGGTCCCGGGGGCAACCCACAGGTTATCTTTTTGTTCTTCGCAGCAAATAAATTCATTCAGAGTCACAATTGTCAAGGTATTCCTGGCACAAACTTGCCAGGAGCTCGCAGAGTTGTCGGATGAAGAGGCTGGATGCAGCGCTTTAAACCCTGATTGGTGGAGATAGATCCCCATGTGAATGATGTCCAGCAAGGGGCCCCCAAGTAAAGCTACAACATCGCGTTCCGGGGGGGGGGCGGTTGCGACGTCATGATGAAGGTTTCTTTCGTAGAGTTCCTGTATTCCAGGTCAGTGAATTATTTGGCTTTTTGAAGATGTTGGCCAATGGAGCAAAGGAGCAAACAGGAGGCTTCCATGCACCAGCCAGGGAACATTTCTCAGATTTTTAGCGGTTGCTGTATCCCCTGTCAAACGGCGTGTGCCGCTTGAAGTGTTTGATACAAGCTGGGGCTTGCGTAAACAGTGATTTGAACAGTAGTGGTTTGAACAATAGGTGTTTGCACCATAGTGGCTTGAAGCATGGGTTGTTTGCCACCATCGTGGTTCATATAACCATGGTTCCAAAGCCCATGCTTGCCTTTTTGTGTTGCCAGGAGTGGGGCTCTTTGCCTCGCCGAGATCCGCGAGCCGCCCCGGGCTTGAGGGGATCCATGTCCTTGAGGGTGGCAACAGTGCTGGTGCTTGTAGTGGATTCTTGGTTTGGGGGCGCACCCAAATGTCCACCGCAAAAAGCCAGGGGGGCCCGGGCAAGCAAGTGGGTGTGTGTCAAAATAGGGTTTTTTCCCGTTTTGGGCTCCCTTTAGACCAGGGTGAAACGGCTGCCCTCAAAATACAGAGACTCGAGTAGTTCGGATCTGGGCAGAGACCAAATCCATAGCTTTTAGCTGTTGGGAAAACAAGACTCCTTCCTTTGCCAAGGTGAAACAAGTACCTTTGCATCAGACAAAACGCGCACGGCTGTGCAATTTGGCGAGGTGCTTCATGAACGAGCCCGGCAGGCTGCCAAAGCAGCTGAAGTTAGCAGCATTGGTTAAAGAAAAGAAAAGCGGTCTGGACAGGTGCATGCGTACCTCGTGAAATTTGTGTTAAGCAAACAAATAAAGAAATACATATTTTAAAATGTATATATTTCTAGAAATATATTTTGACACAGGCGGTTTTGCATAAACACTAATTTGCATATTTTGGATCCAAACATTGTATTTTGTATTGTGTTTTATATTTTAATTTATAATATTATAATATTAATGAATTAATGATATATTTATAATTATTATATAATATATACATAATATTTATTAATTAATTAATAACAGATATATATATATACAATAGATATATTTTGTATATATTTACAATTATAAATTGTTATATATATATATTATGAATTATTTTGTAATTAATATATATATAATAGATAATATATATATATAAATAATATTATATAATATTATAATTAATATAATACATATTCGAAATATTATATATAAATTATAATTTGATATATTTATATATAAATAATGATATTTATAATAATTGAATTTATGGGTATATTCTTAGATTGGTTTTGGAATTTGGGTTGGAGTGTTTTTGGAAAATATAACCATTTTATATGTGTTATAGATTATTTATTTAAATTTATGTATTGGGAAGGCGGTTTAGATTATAGATATTAACCTATTTGGATTATGCCGGCATATGTGTGGAAGATATAATGCTTTTCATTTTTATAGGAACCAATTTCTTTTTTATATTTTGGGAAATATTATTGTCGAAATATCCATAATATTTCGGAAAAAAATAATATAATAATCGGGATATTTTGGAAAATGGGTCGGGGCTTTGAATGAAGCTATTTTAAAATCCTTAGTTATATATTCCAAATCCAAGAGAATTGGTTGTGTTAGCTTATTTGAAAATATGACGTTAGTTTTCGGTCGCTTATTATTAATATACAAATTAGAATTTAGATATTTTAAATCTTTAGCTCTATATTACGAAATAGCAATGACCGCTTCGAACTAATTGTTGAAGGCACGAGTCTAATTACCCTTAACCCTTAACTTTAAAATCTTAAAGTATATTTCTTCTTTTGGCGGTTTTAAATATCACCTTTTGGGTTAACTTAAAATGATTGTCTTGCGATGAAGTTGAAAGGGAAAATTTTTGGAGCCCTATTTGCTGCAGGATCGACACGAAACAACCAGCTTTTTGGTTGGTGTTGTGTTCTTTTGCTAGAAAAAATAATTTAGGGAAACCAATCCATATTACTACCAAAAAGGGATACATTTTCAGTATCCGAGGCACACTAAATCCCGCCTCTGGGGCAGGAAAGGGCAAAGCTTCTGCCTGGCGCGGGTGGATTCGGTGAAAGGCGGGTACAAAGCGCCCACGGGAAGGGTTTCTTGATCCCATGTTATTTTATAGAGTATTATTGTTTTTTGTATTTTCCCTTTTGACCTTTGGTTTAAAGGGAAACCGCGAAAAAATATATATATCAATTTTTGGGTCCTCGAAATTTATATATCCCCCTGTCCATGTCCATGGCTATGCTAGGCAAGCGCAGCCGCTGGGCGTTAATCGGCGGAGGTCCAAAACGGAACCGGGGCGAGAGAAGGAACCTAATAACGACCCCGGGTTTTATGAATTTGTGGGCAAAATGATTTTAGGAATGAAGGTTTTCCAATATAAGAAGAACATATGTTTTTTTCCAATATGTATAAATTATTGGATTGTATGTTTTAGTCCTTTCGGTGAACAACAATTGGAATGTTGGGTGAATCGAGAAGGCATATTAATCTCGGCTAGGCTTGTCTAGCTTAGAAGGCGGCCTGTCGCGATTTTAAGTGGAATTGAGACACGGAGTTAGCCTTGGCCAGAGAGAGGTTGCAAACAGGATTGGCATAGGCATTGTTAGGGACGTAATTGATTGGGAATCCTTAATTGGTCTTATTTTGGGATTTTTGTCTAACTATTAAACATATTCCGATTGCAATTTTTTAGCGTTATGTAAATATATTTTAAGTTGTTTTCCTTTCGATAGGTTGTAGCGTTTGCGAAGGTTGTAGCGCAAGCGTTACAAGTCTGTAATTGCTGGCGATACGGCTCGGTACGATGGATGATTATGCGCTTTGATGGCAATTATGTAGTTGGTCAATGCTATTTTTCCCCTTTTTTAAGTTGTTGGGGTTATTCCTAACATAGGTATCCGTTTTCTGCTAGGGTCGTTGGGCAATTGGGAGTAGTATGTTTGTGCGGTGCTTGAAAAGATGTTCCAGGCGAAATTCCTGCTCCTGGTTAAATCTAATGGCATGCATCTAGCCGGCGCGGCGTGCTTAGCTTGAGAGTATGGAAAGGTTTTAAAGTCTAGCTATTTTGTTACCTGAGGGTCAGCGCATTCTTAGCAAGCAATCTGCGGATTTCATGATGAGCATGGGGTATTTAGCGCTCAAATTGAGGGATTCTCCATGTCAATTTGTTACGAAAGGTGAAGCCTATATTAAAATTAATTAACCAAACAAACATGCCCTTTTTCTCATGGTCATTGGGCTTTGCTTATCCTATCGCAAGCTCCGGGATCGGGACTTAAACGAGCTCATTATGAAGATCCCTTGCTTAGGAATCCCTTATGTCGGGTGTTAGATTTTATTTGTTATGGACCTTTAAAAAATATGATTTTATTTGAATTTATTAGTAAATTGATTTATCGGAGTGGTCGGCCATTAGTTTATTGCTTTATGGAATTCTATTAGGTCCCATATTTTTTTGTTACTCCATAAATCTTTTTTAATATGCTAGGAATGAATTGCTTGTGCATATTTGTCTACGACCATGAATTGGAATGTTGTTATATTCTGATTGTGGTATTCTTCTGCCATGGGCTTCATCTCGTATGCTGCTAGAAAGTAGCGGGCCCCCGCTAATATAATATACATGATTTATATATCATTAAAAAATAATATATAAAACATATTAAAATAGAATAATATTATTGATCGATATAATATAAAATAATATATATTGAAAATAATATTATATTGTACATTTAATTGATTTAATTATAATTTATATTAAAAATATAAATTTAATAATTATAATTCATCGACATTTTTTAATATAAATATATATCTATATATTATAAAACAATAATAATAATAATTAAGAAATTGATTAATAAAGAATTAATTTGAATTGTTTAATCAAAATAAAATATTATCGATATTTATTTAATTGAATACTTAATTTATAGAAATAATATTTTATATTGAAATTTATAATGTTATATTTATATATTTGTTAATTGTTATAATATAGATATATTATAGTTGATTTAGTTTAATTGATTTTTTTATTTTATAGTTTAATATTATTTCTTTTAAATATATATAATAAATATAATTTCTTCTAATTCGTTTTTAGCGAATTAGTTATATTCCTAAAATTCCGATTTCGAAAAATAATATTATATATTATAATATAATTAGATTCGTCGATATTAATTAAATGAGTAGATGGTAGTCCGCAATTTGTGTTTTTTTTTTCGGAATCTTTTATCAAAGCCGAAGGTTTTTAAGATTGTTATTTTTGGGTATGTTGTGGTTTTGGGTCTATCATGCTAAAAATCTGCGTTTCGCCCAGGTCTTTAGGGGGAGGGGTTCTCCTGGACGTATAGGATCTATATCCCGAGCATTATCAGGATTATTTTGTTGTCATGAATTTGTTTCTTCTTTGTAGATACTAATAGTAGTTTGTTATTTTAAACGATCTTGGAATTAGCTTATTAGGGGTTTGGGTGGGGCTATGTGCAATCATATTTTGAGAAATTCTTGAAATTTGATGAGTATCTTTTATAATTCCCCAATTATTATGAATTATGTCCTATATGATCGTATTTTTGATAAGTATAACAAAAAAGTCTTGGATTTTTCTTATTTTTGATTTTCTAGATCTTTAATAGATATTGGAAATATAATAATTTTCGTGTTCAAGATTTTAAGATTTTTAGACATGCAATATTGACCAAACACAAATAATATAAAAGGATATGGGGAATACTAGGAATATAGCTAGTTAACAACAAAAAATGCAAAAATCTAAGGTTCTTAATATTTATCACAACCAACCATCCAAAATCAATATTAATAATTCCTCCTCAAATACCCTAAAATCAATTTCCAAGAAATATTTAGGTTGTGTATTTATACCCTTTCGGGGATGAGTTGATCCCTTATTCTTCTCCTGTTATATTTTCAATCCAGCGGTCGAAATCATACCGATATTATTTATATTCTCGCTAAAACACCCCATATAATTAAAATAATTAATAAATAAACGAAATTCTAATCCGTCTCTATCAATTCCATTCTGCCACTAAATAAACGATACTACAAAAAACAATATTATATATTTGGTCTTCCAAAAATAAATCACCCTAAAATAATACTAATTATCAATATTAAATCCAAATTAATTTATCAGCATCGACGAATCATATAACAATATCAATATACATATTCCAATTCAAATAAAACAATTTTAAAATAAAATAATATCCTATTTATTTAATTCGAGCATTATATATATTTGTATAATTATTATATTTAAATTTCAAATATTATATTTATTTTTTATCTTTATATTATTCTTCAATTATTATAGTATTTCTATATAATTATTATATATATCCAATAAAACCCTAATAATATAAATTAAAACCAAAAATTTCAAATACAAAAACAAATAAATATAAATATTCAAAATATATTTTAAATATTTTTATTAATTTCGAAAAATACATTATAATATTATATAAATTATTTTAAATATAATATTCTAATAGTTAATACATTATAAATAAATAAAACATATTCAATTCAATAAATATTATATAAATATATAATATATATCATAAATTAATTAATATTAACACTATTTATTTTTATTTGTTTTTATCAATTACTATCTTTCATGTTTAATATATATTTTAATATTATTATTATATTTAATTTATAATTTATTATATTCATTAAAATAGGATAATATTTGATTGTTTTTATTCATCAATAATTAGGAGAGACTATTTCAGACACGATAACACATGTATCTCTTCCTATCTCTAATCGTTGAGAAATATTTGTTTCAGATAATTGATGAATGTGATTGTGTTCGCTTCGCGAGCTACGAACTCGGCGTTGAATGTACATCCAGCCGGCGAAATGTCAAAGGATGTTCATTTCAAGCAAGCCCTGCCCCCTTTTTAGATCAAGCCATGCATGAATCAGAAGAACAAAGAACACATGCTGGACTCCAAAATTCAGCAGACTTCGAGCATACCCGTCCTGGCATTCTAAGAAGCAAGGCGGCCAGAACTGCGTCAAGGTCAATTGACAGTTCCCCACCGAGCCACGATTGTCTCAACGAACCATACTTTGACCAAGCGCCTGCAACACGCGCTTGCCCTGTGCCTCATCTGTACATCTATGAGCAGGGGTCACGAAAGCCCAGGTCATTGCCTTGGAAAACACACGCAAAGGCTAAATGAAATAATACAAACATAGAGAAATAATACAAACAGACTCACGAACAAACAGACGGACGGACGGACGGACAGACGGGACGAGAGACGGCCAGGACGAGAGACAGCCAGGACGAGAGACAGCCAGACAAACAGAAAAAGAGACAAAAATCAGACAAACAGACCAAACCAACAAACGAACAAACCACTAACCCAACAACCCAACAAGCAAAGCACATCAAATCAAATCAAGCCAAAGCAAAACAAGCAAACAAACAAACACGCAAAGACACAAACAAAGCAAGCACACAGCAGAAACACCAATAACAACAGGAACAACATCAGCAACAATTGTGTTGCTTCTTGGACCCAAAAAGATAGGCGAGATGACACACGTCACGATATAAAGCATTGAGAATCATTCATGAATGCATGCTTTTTGTAGCGAAGAAAACGCTCTGGATCGGGAAAGAGCCTTCTTTTCTCCTGATCGTTTTTTCTGCGACAGCTCAAGTGAACAATAAATCCCAAATCGTTGGCACTGAAACTTGTGCCAATATGATCGATCTTCCAACTGACTTTCACTGTCCCTGTTTCCCTCGCATAGAATGCCTCGATTTCAGCAGCATCCATGTGAACTTGTAACGACTGCTACTGAAATCATGAAAAGGAGTCTTCCTGGGGGTCTCACAACAGAAGTCTCCCAATCGTTGGTTTCTTTTTGGCCTAGCATTAAATATCAACCAAAAGGGGGTTCACGGAATAGAATCAAAAGGGCGCTTTGTGCCACACCTTTTGTGGACATCAATCAGGTGGGTTGCTCATGTCCGCCAACTTAAGCGACATAGCCATGGCCAAACTTCTCTCCTGCCTCCACCTACGGGAGAAATTTGCACGCGAAATCCTGCTGTTCGGCTCACAAACCAGGCGCTTGGTTTGGCCAACCACGTTTAGTCTTAGCCATGGTTGAGAGAATTGGGAAAAGGTCTTATGTTTTGCCACTAGGATCTTCCAAAACACCATGAAGCCAAGAAACTCGGGAAGTTGGCATTTCCCATTCTTGGGCTTTGATTGGTTGGCTCAGTGCAACCGAATTTGGTGGTGTTCCCTTGATTTTCCTTTTAAGCAACCCCAAAAAGGTTGAGCCTTCAAGACAAGACACGCCCCCATGGTACCTGACGCGCGGTTTCATAAAGGTCAAACATGCGCCATCCATCGCAGATACCGACAAATTGGACTTCAGTTCCCAAGTGTGGCTGGCAGAAGCATTTCTTGTTTGAAGCTTGTGTCATTTGCTTTGCCTGTTTGGCTTGGCTTTCTGCTTCCCGCACCGAACAAGCCGATCTAAGCCACGCGCCTTGGCTGATGTCATCGACCACGTCAATCAAACCTGGAACGTAATCCCAGAGCCATATTCCTCGCTAAACACGCCGAGATAAACCACGGGATATTTTACCTGCCATGAAGGGAGGCACGAAAACAGGCCGGAAACATCAGCTGGAAACTAGGCTAAGCATTGCCCCGAAGGCCAGAGGAGAACATGGGGCCCGTTGCTTGAGGTTTTGTAGTGACATCATATCTATATGTATATGCATACAAATGCGTGTAAATGCACATGGTACGCCCCTCCCCTCCAGCCCATTTCTCTGAATTTGCTTTTGACAAACAATGAAATCTAAATACCGGTATTTAGATCCCAAATCCAAGATCCAAGATTGCTGGGGACTTGTGTGTCTGTGAGTGGGTGTGCGAGTGTGTGTGCACCTGCGTGTCTGTGTGACTCTGTGTGCACTTGACTTTTGAGATCCTTATCTTGACACATACGCATCGGCACTTTGTACGAGTACATTTCTTTGAAAACATGTTCTCTGCCTGGTGTTTTCCCAGACTTCGAAGGCTTGTCTAGCTTTCCTTTTTATCTGATGCATAAGGCTCCAACAACATTTTACGCAATGCTGGACTGGCAGAACGCCGAGGACGATTACAACATGCGGCCTTTAAGCAAGTTTAGACCATCTTAGATCCTGGTGAAGGAAAAACCAACATGTCAATGTGTTTTAGCGGCCTCAAGGGAAATGATGAGAACCCGCGACGAAGTTTGGCAAGGTGACCAACAAACCACAAGAAACCACCCAGCTTGCCAAGCGCAAAGGACATTTCACAGCCCTGAATTCAACCGCCTGCCTCCATGACCAATTTTAACATCAACAGCCCCCTCAGTTCAACAAAAGCTTGACTGTGTCAAAATGATGATTTTCCTTTTAGCGTCCTTTCAAAACTACCCCAAAAAACACCTCCAAAAACAAAAGCACGGACGCACGCACACACACACACAGACACACACACACACAGACACACAGACACACAGACACACACACACACACACACACACACACACACACACACACACGGACACACCCATGCAGTCATCCCAAAAGGCGGCCAGAGATGTGCAATTTGACATATGGATTGTGAGTGGAGGCCGGTTGCTACCCTGGCCTGTGATGGACATCACGACCACCTGAGCTGAGCGGTTGGATTGGACGGGGCTCGCCACCAAAGCAAGTAAACAAAAATGATTGAACCAACCCCCTGTGATTGCACACTGAGATTGGACGAAGTTGACAGAAGCCAACCCCAAAGCTAGTGTTGTGTGTGTCCCTCCCTATCCACCTACCTGCTTGCTGACCTATTGATGTCAATCCATCTGCCTGCCTATTCATCCATGCATCTATCTGCACATCTATTTGTCTACCTAGCTATCTGGCTACAAGTCTCTCCGTCTGTGCGCATCTACACATCTATCCAAGGATCTATCTGTGCATCTACTACCTAGCTACCAACCCAGCTAACTAATCTGTTCTAATCCTTTCCGAATGTAAACTCATCCTAGTCTGGTCTAGATCTAAGCTGTCCTTTCTCTCTTTCATCTATTTGGCCGTCGTTCGTTCTATCTCTCTTAAGCTATGAATGAGTGCGTTCTCTCGCTCGTTCTATCTCTCTATCTTCCTAATGATTTATCAAACCTCGCTCCCAAGTTCTGCGCCTGTCACGAAAGTCAACGTGCGCCCCTACAAAGCATATCAGGCTCTGGTGATACGTGCTCCAAAGCGCTGCGCCTGCCACAAAAGTCAACGTGCGCTCCAAAGTGCTGCGCCTACCATGAAATCAACGCTATGTGCTTCAAAGTGCCGCGGCTGCCGTGCAAATCCATGCTTCCGGCGGGACATATCCAAAGTGCTGCGCCTGCGACGAAACTTGATCACAGCTCCAAAGTGCTGTGCCTGTCTCGCAAAGTGAGCAGTTGTCAGAAATTAGCGATGGACTGCGGCGCAGGAATGATTTCGACCGATTTTCGCAAACCCGCAGACAAAACACTGCGGCTGCACAGCGAAACGGCCCACAAAGTCTGAAAAGCTACGATTTGCGCACGAGCGCAACGAAAACAACATGCTGCAAGTCATACAAGTCGCACATTCTGAGCCTTCCCCAGCGGCGCGACAATCTTTGTCAACTGCGAACTCTGGCGGACGCTTGCGAACGCTCGCAAACTTTTGCGGACGCGTGGCGACGCATCTCGCGACCACATGCTAACCCCCGGACCCCTTTCTATAACGGGAACCCTTCTGCTACGCATTCAGGAAAAAGTAGCCAAACTATTTGTTTACCGCTAAAATGGTCTCCCCACAAAGTATGAAGCCCAGAAACTCCGGGAGTGGCCGGTTATGCAGGTCCCTGTGTTGTGGCCCTCTTTTGGGACAGGAGCAAACTTCCAATCGCTTGCCACGGCCTCGATTCAGTACGAGCTGGAGTGATACAACCCTCACTCCTATTCCCGCATCGCCGCATGTCCATTCAAAGTTGTCTTCCCAAAAATCCGTCACAAAACTATGGGGCTCTGGTCGTTTGTCGGCTCGGTACCCGTTTTGGGGTAAATTTAAAGAGCAAACAAAAAGAACGCGTTCATTTCCGGAGACCCGGGAACTGTGGTAGTGCACTTTTTTGCGACTTTGAGGCTTGATATCTTGAGCAAGTTACACGCTTGCTTTGCTGGAGAGTGTTTGTAACTGCTAGGGTTTTCTGCATGGACTGTTGCGACATGCTGCTAGATTGCAATTTTCCTGCATCTTTCGTTTCATTACTGTTTGGAATTCGAATTGAATTATTGTCTCACCAAGTTTGCTGATTGAGCCGGTGCAGTTTACCTCATATAGTGCGCAGCGTTCTCGCTGGTTCCGACGCCTCCCTCTGGCCCATGGTCCCAGTAACCGTGTGGCCGCGCCTGCACAAAGAGGCTCTATTGCGGACAGTTGGGAGAGTGGAAAGAGTGAGTGCTTTGCCTTGAGGTTCCAACTCCAAAAACAGAACACCCACAATACTGCCCTGCAAATTAGCATCACCCCTAGGGAAACACACCTGAATGAATCAACAAAATGAAATATAGCAGAAAACCACTACTACATTGGAGAACAGGAAAACATAGGAAGGCTCACCTTACATGTGCCGGGAAATGGAGCTGTCCAAATCTGAAGCCCGCGCGGAGACAGCGATGATGCCACCCAGGAGGAACATGATGACCTAGGGCTCCGACGCTCGGCTGGAAGGAGCACCTTGCTCTTGGAAGGAATCCTCTTGTAACCTGTTTCAAGGAGGAACCCAACGAGGCAGTTTAGAGTCTAGAGGAACATTCCGTCAGGTTCCATGGTGGCAAACTTGGACCCTCGTGTAACCCGGTTTCAGGATGATTTTGTAAAACATGCTCCTCTTTAAAGTGTCGAAACCCTCTAGACGGGGGGCACCTTGATTTTCTGGTTGGGCAAAATTGGGTCAAACAACCTGACGATGGCCCGCCGCTTTCAAGAGGAACCCAAAGAAGGTTGTTTCGACACATCGGTGTCTAAACATGTTTGAACATGGGGTTGGTCAACCTTTGTTGAAGAACCATCAAAGCCCTAGCTTGGGACGGGGAGGGAGTTGTGATAGCAGTAGCTGTACAAGTGCGGTGGTTGTCACGTGCTTGTCGTGGCAACCCCTCTGCACTTTGGGGGATGAACATCCTGTTGCCCTTTTGACTGTGGCAAGGCCAAACTTTGCGCGATTCTCACAGGAGAGAAAACATTGTGGACTTAACATGCTGGCAACAGACTTTCCTGTTTCTTTCGTTGAAACAATTCAAGGCTTTGCTCCGAATAAGGGAACGCTCGGACATGGCATGGGTGATTTCCGGCTCAATAACCGACACATGTGAGAAGTTTCTCAGCACAAATAAGTTTTGTCGCCCTATACTAAGCAATGACCATGAGCCTTACCAGAAGAACATTGATCTGTTTCTTGCCTCGGTGTTTGCTGCCAACATCCAATTTCTTCATGCATCCGGAAATGCACTGCAGTAGTTGGCTTAGCCATGCTTTGAATAGGAACCGCGGGCAAACCACCCATTCCGCAGGATTCCCCAAACCAACCCATGTGACGCTCCAATATTGGTTGGGGCACCACTGACTTCAAAACCATCTTGGCCAAATGATTTTGCCCGAACCAGCAATGAAACCGGCTAATTTTGTTCATACGGGAAGCATCCAACGTGAGATTCGACGGACGGACTTTTCTGCAAGCCGGGATTGATCAATAAAACCCCTCTTAACATGGAGACATGTCAACACTCGAATCTTGTTGAGGCCAAACGGAGACCAAACGTAAACCTGCCAGGACAGGGGCACCTGGTGCTTCGCTTCCCACGCTGGCCCAAAGCTCTCCTATCCATTTTGGGTCAAACCAAAACAGCTCAAACCTCCGAACAGGGGGAGAGGACCCTAGAACTTCGAGTCGCTTGGGTCAAGGCCCCGCAGTTGCACCAAGGTAGCAATTGGGAGTTGCACCAACTGCAAGACTCAGTTTTGTTTTTTTTGACTTGTAAAACACTTTGTTCTTGCTCTGCACTAATGGACAAAACCCAGAAGCAAACAAGAAAGCCACTCCGATAAGCTTAAACAAACCAACATGCGACACCCCAATGCTGTCAAACGGCCCCAACAAATTGCCCGGAAGGTGGTCAGTTACAAACTATTTGGTAGCCGTTGGGGACCTTTGGGGTGTCCTGCATCTCACAAAGAGTGAATACTTTACTCCGCTGCTAAGTGGATTCCACCCTCCTCCCTTTTTGCTTGGTGGGTCATCAAAAAATGGCAGCAACCCCAAAATGGGTTCCCACAAAGAACATAAGAGAGTCCGGACAAATGACAGAATGATGCATCACTTGCGGGCTTTGCGAAAGACGGCATCCAGCAGCAAAGAACTAGTCGGTGTTTGGGGCTTACCCAGCCAATGTTAGTTATTACTTAATTCAGTTTCCGCCAAGAACGTGGATCTGAAACAACCATCCATCATCCATCCATCCCTCCATCCCATCCATCTCTCCATCCCTCCATCCATCCCATCCCTCCATCCATCCATCCAATCCCAGAAAGGGCGTCTTTTTGCGGAGCCCAACACATGTTGGCAACACGTGCACAACCACTCGCCCACAAAAAAAGAAACGCTCCCGCTGCGGCCGAGGCGGAAGGCCGCTGGGTCCGCTTCACCACCCAGCCCACCACCGCTTTGCCCACCACCGCCTGCCGTGCGACCCAACGAACGGATGTGCGGAACGTGCCCTTGACGGGCTGCAGTCCTGTGGGCACCCCTTTTGGAGGGGGGGTTTGGAACACGAACCGCAAAAAGCACAGTTTGGGGTGAGACAAACCTGGAGGTTACATACCCCTTTTTGACCTATTGGGGGTAGGCCATGAACTCTTGTGGTTGGAATAACTTCAAAAACGGCTGGTCGACATCCCCATGATTTCCACCAAAGCGTTCCCAATTAAGACTCATACCCATATTCGCCCGGAAACTTGAGTGCCGTGGGAGGGAACTCAACGTGCCGGCCGTGCCAGTATGGCTTTGCCACAGAGTGGGGGCTGAAGATTGGTTTCCTTTTTAGGTGTCCCTTCAAAACAAACAAAAATGGATAGCATCCAAAAATACATGTATAAGCTTCAAAATGTGACGCTTTGGCGGACATACCTACATGATGTACATTCAAAAACCAGGTTTGAGAGCGGTATCCATTCAAATTCACATCCAACCTGCAAACATCGGCCCGTGGAGGCAACTCTCAGCCAAAAGGTGCTGTGTCATTAGCTCTTGGAGGTTTGCCCAAGTTCTTCCCAGAGGTAGGATTTAGGCAGTGGATGGAGAAAATCCGCTTCGCACCGGGCAGTTGGTTCACCACGTGGGCCGCTCATTACCTCCCCCCCTCCCCCCCCGCCGGCCCCCTTGGGCCCCTTGGGGCTCGGACACCCAGTGCCGTAGCACCGCCAAGCCACAGGGAGTAGTCCAACTGGGCAGTGCCTCAAACAGACCCAGGGAGCCACCCAAAACATGCTGAAACCATTGTTTTGGACCGGTCTTTCGGCGGAGCACCAGAAGGGCCTTCTAGAATGGGATTCCAGGGCACTTTTTTAGCTAGACTAGGCCATAGGCATCGGGAGCAACAGAGCAACGGAGCAAAGCAGTTTGTCACAACACGTTTTGCGAGCGCTCTGGTCATAGGAGAGTGGATTTTCTCCCACACAAATCATGTCCACCAGAGGGAAAAGAAAAACAACATAAGTTGAACCTAGCAATCAGACCCTGGGGTTGTTGAAAAAGGAGCCAAACGTTTGTAGGATTGGGCCCACCCAAGCTCAAGCCATCTTTGGCTTTTCTGTTCGGGCCCGAACGTTTGCCCTCAACCACCCAAGGCAGGGTCAATGCGGTCGAAACGCGGGGTCAAGAACCCATTTGGGCCCATGCTAACCTCGGCTAACAACCAAAATGTACCCTCCCCCCGATTGACATGGAACCTGACAGGGGGTCCCTTCAAAGGAGAATTGTCTTCGAGGACAACCCCCCGGCAGGTTCCATGTGAAAAGGGTGGGAGCGAATGTCAAAGCGAAGGCCCAAACTGAAATGTTGCTTGCCTTCACGCGTTTCAGCCACGACATCCCAACATTTTGTCCAGCATCTTATACGTGCGTCTCTGTACCCAAGTTGGCGCCAGCCCAAAGGACAATCATAAAATTCCCTCTGCACTCATCTTGGCCTCGTGTCTTTCAGGTCCCTTCCGCGCCGCTCAGCCGAACCCCGGGCCTTGCACCAGGAAAGAGATCACCGTGGATGTTGACATCACGAAGAGGGTCGTTGCCTCGCTTTTCGAGAGCGGCAGATGCGATGCGGGTGTGCTTGTTGTTGGTGCAAATGCCTAAGGAGTAAGAACAGAAGATATTAAACAACCCTCAGCCCAGCTAAACATTGGCGACGAGTTGAGGTGGACTCGTTGTCCAGTTCCACTGAACGAGTAATGTCGTAATCGGATGAGCAACTCATTCATGGTGCAATTCCGGCACCTTGCACATCAGCCGAGGGCGAAACATGGTGCTGTCGCAAAACTGTGCGTGTTTTTGGGAGGGTATCCTTTGCAGGTTGGTGTGGGCTCATGAGCCCACACCAAACCACCCATCTTGGGAGATCCCAACCCCTGGTTGACGTTGGAAGGGAAGCAACAAAAAATAAACTTTTTGGCAGTTCAGTGGTTGGATTTCAACCACTAAACCACAACAAGCAAAAATGCAAAATGTTCCCAACAACAACCATGAACCTATCTGGACACATGTCCGACATGCCATCAGATCCGTCGCCTCAGGCCGTGGCTGTGGTAGCGCTCTGAACCTGAGAGGCGAAATTTTCGAATCCCAGACCCGTGGGTTACGCGGACGGGTGGACATGGGGATCCGTGTCCAACCATTTGGGCTGATCCAATCAAAGCGCACCACGAGTTGTTGTTTTTTTTAGAACAAAACAACAGACACACACACAAGGGCCATAGGAAGAAGGCAACTGCGCCATATGCAAGACAATTGAAATGAGGCTCCCCTGATACAGCAGGAACTAAGCCCCTCATTCCCACAACCCCCCGGAACGGTACACTCGCACATAAGGGTGTGTGTGTGTGTGTGTCCTTTCTGAGGCCTTTTGGGGTCTGTTTTCAAGGGAGTTCACAGAGGAAGGCACTCGCTACCGGGGGGTTCCCCACCACTTAGAGACAAACATAATATTCAAGCTGTTGTCGGAAATACTGCAAGCCTTTCCGAGATACCGAAGTGAGATTCCCATCCTGCGGCTACTTTGCCGCTTTACAGGGTGTTGTCTCAGAAATCGGCAACCTCAAACCTGGTATTTTACAACCATCTGGGCACCAGAATTCCCAAACTGACAATAAGAGAGCCCTCCCGTAAAGGACCTGCATCACACCTCCATAACTTGTCCAAAGCCATGGACCATGGATGCCGCAAACTAAGTTGCTCTTGCCCATGCCCATGCCATGTAATAGTGGATGTGAATGCCTTGTCTCGACCACAGACATCTGATTGACATCACATCTGCTCGTCATGCAAAGCAAACAATGGGGAACGCCTGGTTCGCCAAGTTCCTGCTTCGTTCGAGACTTTGTGGGAACAAGGGCAACCCCGCAAACTCTTTTTTGGGGGTAGTTGATTTTAATGGGTAAACCCTCCAAGAGAAACTGGAAGACATGAAGCCACTTGCTGGGGGTCCAGGAGAACCCACCCCCCCCTCCTTCCCGCAATGGCCAGCCTGTGGCAAGCAACCCAAGTCCAGCAGCTTTGGACCTGAAACGTCCCGCGGCCGCCCGCAGGGTCCCAATCTTCGAATCAGAGTCCCAGTGGAGTTCCATGAGAAAAGGGCACCCCTTGTTTTGCTTGTTGAATTGAAAAGGAGTCCCTTCCCCAAGGAAAACCAGGTTCCGCTGGGCGACTGGGCCGCAATCGCCCACAGAGGCTATCAAGTGCTTAGACCTGACCGAGGTGACTACAGCGTGTCAACTCTGGTCTATCAAGCCGCCCTACAAGGGCTCACATAGGCCCGTTTCCCGCTGGCTCACCGGGTGCAAGGACCTTCCCAAGCACCTGGCCCATGATCATGCCGCCGCCGATGCCACACAAGGCCGCCATGGTGCCTGCCTGGCGGCTGAGACGATTGGGTCTTCCCCACGGGCGAAATGCGGATCACCCGAGTCACAATTGACGCCTGGCACTGAATGGGGTCTACCCAAAACCGTGCAAGCAATCAAAATGGTGTTTCCAGCAAATAAACCGGTTTTTCATCAGGACCCAGAGACCGGATGGGAGTAATCAATCGACAACAACTCAGCTTTCCCGTCGACCACCCTTCCACACAGAAAAGCATGGGGTGTTGACTCCGAAAAAATGGAACGCACACACACCCACAACCAAGATCACGGAGACGTCATCCGTTGCTCATATGGCTGTGGGTCAAAAATAGGTACCCCAAATGGAACCCTGGTAAACGGAACCAACGACTAAAATCTGCGGTCCCCGGTGGCTCAATTTTGACCCACACCCATATGGCTGCCAGGACCGAACCAGGCACAAACTCAGTGACTCTCTTTCGGATGTGTTTTACAGGAAAGCAGCTTGCGGTGAAGCAGCACTCTCCTGAACCTCTTTGCCTGTCGAGACTCGTTTCCCAATGGTCGAGAAACAATGCAGCCGGGTGTGGTTCTTTAGGGCCGACCATTCCTTGTTGTGATCCCTTTGGAGCTCCAACAAACTGATAAGGGGAAGATAAAATTCCGATACCAACCAGGAGCAAAAAAGCCAGTGCTGCTCCGGGCTGTTGAACCTACGATGGAATCCAAAGGCAAGGGGGCAGCAAGCGAAAAACACCCCCCGCCCCATTTGGGGCCCGGCAAGCAGCGACCAAATGGACACATACCAGGCGGTCTTGGACCTAAGAAGTGCGCGCACCGGCTACCCTCGTGCCATCAGAGAGGGTAACAATTCATGGCCAACCTTTAAGCTGTGATACCAAAGTGGGAAATGGTCACTTTAAAAGGAACTCCCTGCAGTCCCGCCGGACCCCCCTCTCCTAAGCCTTGCTATCGCAAGAAAGACTCCCCGAGGCTACCTTTCGTGAAAAGCTTGGCCAGATTTCAAGTTATTTTGCTTAGTGGTTGAAAGGGGAAATGAAGGGCAAAAGGGCGCAAAGGTGAAAGGGGGCCTCCGTGATTTGGACCTTCCGCTGGCCTCGTTTCAATAGTTTGCCTGTGTCAACGTCTCTCCCGTTGTAGTCTAAAGGGACACCCCAGTTAATCAGGTTCTGATGTCGATAGCTCCGGAGAAAAAACAAAAACACTACCTCAGCTTTCCCTCCAACAAAAAGAAGATGCCAGATTCAAAATTGGTGAGCCTTTAGGGTCTAAACTCATTTCCGGAGATTTGCAAATTCAACAAATAATGTCACAAGCTGAACTCCGGCATCCTCAAGCAAAGCACAGCTCCTTTTGCCCCCGAACTGGTTCGTGGAATCGCTTAATCATACGGCTGTGGATCAAAACCAATGGTACCATTTTAGGGTAGGTGAATTCACCCCCCATTTTCGTCTATAGTGGGGATTGGGTCCGGGAACATGCAGCAAGATAGCCCTGGCTGAGGCGGCGGGCGTCCAAAGAATGGCACCCTCCTCCGCTGTACGGCCTGCAGAGTTCGAGGCTTCGAGCCCGCGAGAATCTGGCTTCGGTGACCCGGTTAGAAAAAAAGCCACCCTTTGGTGATGTGGCTGTGGGTCAAAAAAAATGGTGCACAAAATGGAACCCAATGGAAACAAGGACAAGCCTGCGGTTTCTTGGCGGCTGAAGTTTGGCTCATACCCATGTTGGTTTAGATGCACGGAAAAAGGGTGCCGCACGTCTGGAATTAGAATTGTCTATCATTTAGGCCCGCCTCTTAAGACTTGGGGCATACTCAAGGAGTCCGTTACTTGTCACAACGGTGGAGTGAGGTGTCCGTCTCTTCACCCGTGTTTCAAAGGCTGATTGCGTAGGTTCATATTTGAGTCCATGGGCTTTTTGGACCATTTTGGGCTTTTTCGACAATCGAGCCGCAACCAACAACTTGTTAACCCATATACCAGGGCTCCATACCAGCGCTTCAAATACGTACCTGCACATTCAATAGGAGAACCCTAAAATAGTTGGTGTTGCTTTCGTCTCTTTGAGCACCAACTCAAAGGGGTTCTCCCAACAAGGACACACCCATGACAGTCAGCCCTGCTAAAAGTTAGACGTTTAGCAGCATATATAAATCCCTCACGCAGCAAGTCTAACGCTTCGGGGTAGGGCTGTGACTCGCCAATGAACACAAAACAAAATGGAACCGGATTTTTGAGCCCCCTCAAGTTGATTGGACTCGAATTGGTTTTTGGGCCCCCCCCAACCGCTAGACCGATCAGACCGGGCCTTGGTCCGCGTACACGGCGCTGGCGCCTGAGGCCGCGCTGAGCAAGGCCAGGGCCAAAGCCGTGACCGCGACGATGGCCCAGTACCTAGAGTCCAAGCAAGAAGCTCATGAACGAAAGACGATCAAATAAATCAAATGGCGAAGACATGAATACACAAACAAACAAACAAACAAATGGAGGAACACTTATATGACTCATATGTAGACACTTCTATGTATGTATCTACATGTATATATGCTTAGGTTCTATGTGTGTGTATACATATTTACAGTGCGACTTTGGGGGACTCGAAAACCCCGGCAACGAAACGGAACCGAAGAGCTTTGGATGGAACGCAGCAGAAGTGCCGTTTGGTTTGTGCTACAGCTTGACACAATAATCTGGCAATTATTGGCTGATATGGGTTGTCCATGCACAGTGGACACTCAATCCAAATCCACGGCTTGCAAACACATGTGGGCGCTTGCCATACAATCAGCGGCCGCTGAAACTGTTGGTGTCCGTATTGGTTTTCTTGACTCCAAACTTGGGGTTGGTTCATGAGACGAAATACTCCCTTCAATTTGACAATCCCATGCGGTCAGCCAACCCGAAATATGCAGCGCTTTGGGGACCGCACTCGTTTTCAGGGCCATGTGGGAAAGAACCGGAATGTCCTCCAGAAGAACGGGAACTGTCCTCCAAGAACATAGCTGCGCTCATATGGGCTTATAGCCTCGTACCGCTATGCCCTTGATTGTGAGCATGATCCATGCTAATTGTTCGCTCGGTTGTGCTTTACTTTTCTCTCCTGCATGCTGTCCCCTTTGGGCAGTGCACAACATGATCAACACAAATCGCAGAAAAGGGTCCGCACCCAAAAAACCTTAGTCCCTCCGCCTCAGAAGGAGGCACCGAACGCATTCCCAAATCCTCGGCTCGTGGGCACATGGTCGAGCACATGGGGAAGCTCCCCGGGGCGGCGCGGCCGCCGCGGAGCAGGATGCTGCAAACCAGCAGGGCCCACATGAGGAGGAAGCCTGCGGATCCAAGGTCCTCCAGTAGAGAGGTTAGAATAAAGGTACCCTTTTTCCTGTAGTCTATTTTAGTAGGGGAACCCTCCCCCCAAAAAAGGGTAAACGGGCACTACTGGAAAACCTAGGACCTAGGATCAAAACTGGAGCCTCCCATCTGTGTTTCTGGGAATTTTTCGGGGGAGCCTGGCGCCGGCAAACATGGCCTTCCAGGGGAAGCCAAGGGCATCTTGTCTTCGCTACGTGACTTTTCAGGAAAATCCCCTCCAAACGAGTGAGAAAACAGGGCTCCACTGGGGGCACTTTGAGGGGCACATCTTCCGTTCAGCTACAATGTCCAACGCATCAATGAACACTACTATGTGCTTCGGGGTGCGTTTCCCCAAACATATGTAAAAAAGGGCGACCTAAACAAATCCCCATAGAAAGGAACATTCATGAAAACCCACCCTTTTTTCTCCCCCGGCCGCGCATCATAGCGCGTTTTGGCGGAACCCCGGCCTGCCAGCTTTCCCTTTGGGAACTGCGGCTCGCTCTTCCCGTCGCCCGTCACCACGCTGGCGATGGAGGCGATGGAGGCCGAGGCGGTGGAGGCCTTCTCCAGCTCCGCGAGCTCGGCGCCTGGCGCTTTGGGGCTCGGGGCGTGCGGAGTTTGACGCCTTGGAGCTTGGCCCAGGTGAGGTATATATATATATATATACATACACGTATATATATATATATATGTATACGTATATATGTATATATTCCTTTGATGGCTTGGACTGGTGGGGAATCAAGGGGTAGCGTTGAGGGTAGCGGACCCGCCCAACTGGCTGGATTTGAGGGATGGATTGCAAACGAGGGATTGGCCATTTACTCACGAGTAAACGAGCTAAATGGAGGTTTCCAACTACCCACGAGCCCGACAAACAACAGCCCAAGGACAGGCTTTGCCAAAGGGACCCACAAGCCAGCAACAAAAAATCCTGGGCTTTGGTTTCCCATCCAAAAAGGAAGGGGTTTGAGAACATATTGGAGGGGCCGAAGGTATTTGTCTCTTTGGGGGCCTTTGGTGAGTTGTAATTTCGTCTTTTCCCCTTCCAAAAAGAGTAGCCAGTGTGAGGGTTCCCCATCCAACGCGGGGTACCCATTGTCAGAAATGGGGGCGGGTCCCGCAATTGATGCGAGCTCGCTACACCAGCCTTATCCAAGTATAAGGCAATTGTTGTCAAATATTACGAAACCTAGAATCCCAAGTTCGAAGTAAGGGACCTACAGCATCCCTGCCACAAGACAATCAAAATGACCGATGTGGAAACTGGGACTTGTTTGTGATGGTGCTTGAAAGGAAGCGGCAATCTTTTTGGGCGGTCCCCCATGGGGATCCTACAAATGGCTGGGCTCCTCTTGTTTCCTTTGATAAACCACCCAAGCAAAGGTCCCTAGTTTTAGGAAACATTTACTCCCCGCCCCCCAACCTGGAGATGTGCTGCATGCATGAGCTAGAAGCGATATGAGTGGTGGCTTCTTATTCGGTTTCTTGGCTTAATTGTTGATACATGTTGATACACAGCCTGCTGGAGAGAGGTTGATCTCGAAGGAGCCAGGTCAAATTGTCCCTATGTGTCTTGATCGGGTTGCATTGCTGTTGAAACCAAGCAAATGCCATAACCCGCAGCATGCTAAATAGTCCAGCTCAACGCCGGTGCAGCGGAATCCAAAACCTTCAGGATAAACCATCAACCACATGCTGGATGGAAGCTGTTGTTAAACACTCCGGCAGTAACTTCCCCCATTCTTTCCCAGCAAAGCACCGTAAGGCATCATCCAGTAAGGGGCATTGGGATCTAACTTGGATCATCTTAACCCCCTCGCCCGAACTCGCGTCAGAATGCATGGCAACCAACTTGCGTGGCTTGCAACTTACCCGTACGTAGACGAAAGGGGAACAAGCTAAAAAGATAAACAATAAAGACTTAGTCGCTTATCACTTTGGCGAAAATACAATGAGGGCAACTGGTTGATACTTCTCCGTATGGTCGTGCCGTAACTTGTGTTGGATAGGTTCACTAGAAACCCATTCTATTGAATCATTGCCCCATAGGATGCTGATAGCAACTCTGTTTAAACAAGGGATCCTCCAATCAGCTGGTAAACGTTCAACACGGCATGCATGTGTCTGTTGTCATGAACCTCCAAAGGGGCTATGCCCATTCCTCTGGATAAGCCTAAGGTAGACCAAGGATAAGCTCTTACCTCCTACTCCCCATAGGCCCTTGGAGGTCGAAAATTCTAGCCAAGCATATCGCGGCTGTGTCGCGGCTGTGTCGCGGCTGTCTCGCGGCCTGTGTTTTCCAGATTCTTCTCTGTGTCCATCTCCAGCTGAATCTCGCCTGGTGTATTCTTTTGGCCGACACCTAGGTTGATTGGTTGCCGTTGAGATACCACAAGAACCTCCTTTCAAACGGGTCCCCTCGTTTTGAGTCATTTGCAATTCAGTGGTATCACCGAAGTGCGAACCTGTGGGAGGCCCCAAAAGGGTCCTGAGACCATGTAGTATATATATATATATATTATATATATATATTGTGTTCAAAAGATCCGTGATTGACAAGCCTTGATTTCTGGGCGTTGTTGGGTGTAGTTGAGCCCGGCCCTTCGCAATATGTTGGAGCTATGATGGGAGCTTGCTTTTGGGGGCACCAGGAATACCCCCAAACTTCACGAAAGCAACACACGCTTTTGGTTTACGTTGCTAGTACTATGTACCCTGAAGGTCAAACCACCATTAAAACAATGGGGCACCATGATGTACCTAAGGGATTGTCATCATCTAAATTGGGTCTTGGCCTTTGCTTTAATGGGGGTTGAACCCCAGGGTGTACCTTGACTTGTCTACACACATCTACACGACTGGTCCTGCCGCATCGAGTTTGCTCATCCACCACAAAATGGGCAAGGGGGCAACAACTTCTGGGAAACGGTGGTATTTTTGTGTATGTGTCAGCATTCGGTACTCAAAACAATTGGGTTCCTGTATTTTCCTTTTGAACCCTGCCTAAAAGGGTCCCGTGTGCTGACAACCGTGTGCATCGGAACTAGGGAGTCCTGTGTGATTCAATGCAGATCCTAGCACATTCACACAATGTTCAAACTGAGCCTTCATGTAAGACGGATAGTTGTTTGCGGACTGTCAATGTGCCATGTTTCATGTTTCTGCTTTGGCTACGTGGGAATGTGTGAACTGGTGACTTGAAATGGGAGGTTTGCAGCTTGAGCCTTTAAAACCATTGACCCTCTACACAAACCAGGGGTTCACATCCCCCAACCACCAATCCAAACCAATTGACATGGGGGAAGAGGCGGCAACTGTCCAAAGGTCCGCCGAATGGCAGGCTTCAGTTTGGTTTCCTTTGATTGCCCATGCCTTGAGAGCCATCAGAACCACCTTGCTCAGGGAAATCGGCATCCCCGAAACATAGCAATCAAAGGGGACCCTTCTGAAAAGAAGAACCACGCCAAAAAACGGCAACCTGCTGGTTTCCCTATAAACTACCCCTGCACAAAAAGGTGGTCGAGGTGTTGTTGCTTTTTTCCCAGGGTGGGGCTTTTTCCCAGGGCTGGTTTCCGCAGGGCTGGCAACATCTCCAGCATCACCAGCCTCAATTGGCCCGGGAGTTCTTGGGAGTTGCTGGGGGCTGGTTTAACTTAAGGGGGGTTTAGGCTCTTCATTCGGGTGGATCTTGTGGCGGTTTGGGGTTGATTTAGGGCTGACATCCAGGCTGTTTTGGGTGGACTTTGGGTGGATTTGGGGTTGGCTTGGAGCTGGTTTGGGTTGGGTGTGCTGCTGGCTAAGCAGTGCCTTTGGGGTTCCTTTTGGGATGTGATTACGCGAGTTTTGTCTCGTTTAGGATCGGTTTTGATTCTGGTGATGCCGGGGATGCGGCAAGCCAGCCAGCCAACCAACCCAGCCCTAGCAAACAAAAAAAAGCCCTCGAAAATAGAAAAAAACAAAAACAAAAACGGATGCCACAAAGGTCGCCCGCCAAAAACAAATAAGAACGAGACCCAGGCCGTGCTTCTCCCGCCTGCATCCACCGTCTTGCCCACCACTTGCGCGGCCGCGCGGTCGCCGGCGCCGTCGCGGCGATCGCCTCGATCCTGGAACTCGGCGTAGCGCTTGCCCAGGCCGAGCAGCCTGGGGAAGGCAAACCGACCAAAAGAGGCAATTTTTTTTGGGGGGGGGCGGGCGGCTTTTCAAGGGTACGGGTTCTGGGTGGTTCTTGAAGGGAAGAACTACAGGGAACCCCACCCGTTTTAGGGGGTACCCCTATTTTGGCTCGTGTCCATATTTGTGAATGTGCTTGGCGGACATCATGGTAACAGACATCCCAAGTAGTCAAGGTGATCAGTGCTTGGGGCATACTCCTGGGAAGCAGTCGAAACACCAAAAGGAAACCGCACGGGAGGGCCCCATGCAAGTGCCCTCCCGTCCACGTTGCCAAGAAACCCAGTCTATTGGGCCTCGTTTTGAGGAAAATGGTCTTCCAGGCTCCTTCAGCCAGCGGAGAGTGGCCAATTGAAGAAGAGGAAACATGGAAATCGGAGCTTGCATCTTGCGGACTTCATGGTTGTGCAGGGAACACATATGGGTTGTCCCGTTTGAGGAAGTTGGTTTTCAAGGGATAGCAAAGGAAACCTAGTCTTTTGGAGGTGCTCTAGCATGAGCGCGTGGGAAACTTTGACACCAAGTTTCGTCCATAGGAGTATGCTAGTAATTGTTTATCCTAGCTCTTATACAACTACGTATCACATTGGTGGTGAACATGGAATTGCTCTTCTCACTTCCAAGAAAAAGTTGATAACCCCGCTCAACAAATTCTTGCTTTTCAGAACATCCGGATGGAACACCTCAAGCCCCGGGTGATGTTCATTTCCTGAGCCAGCCATAGCACCCATGTTCAACCTTAGGACCCTGGCAACATATTGTGCCACCCGTAGAGGAGCAGGGGGTCCCTTTAAATGAGCCCATGGTGCGACACTCACCGATCTTTGTTGGATCACAATCAGGAATTGCTGGATCGCCCACGTTGCAGAAACTTGAGGCTTCGTCGCCCGCCCTGTGCGGAGGATGTGTGTGTGTGTGTATGTGTGCCCCCACATGTCTCTTGCAAATTGGAACAGATTCATTTGAGGCCAAACTCACTATCATGGTTCAGCAGCGCCGCGCCCGGCAGGTTTGGGTTGGGACCATCTGCAAGCTGCAGGAGGGTTCTGGCAGATCTCTGATCTCGTGAGCAAAACAGCAAACAACACGAGCAGCGCCTACACATTAACTTCGGAATCTGCCAACATGGTTGCAAAGTTTGTCTTGTTTTCAATACAGCCCTTTCTACAACCACTGTAACATCCGGCAGAACCACCTAAAAATTCCAACGGTTGGCTCACACAAACAGGACATGTGAAATGCGTGAACCCAAAAACCTGGATGGGTGAGTGAAGCAAACGAGTCATTGTTGCTTCCCCTTCAAGCATCGCCAAAAGAAACCCCCTTCAAATAAATCGGCCCAAACGATGATGTTTGCCAACAAAAGAAAAAATCAATCGGGAAACTATGGGAAACTTGCTGAGGGTTGTGGAAAACCCTTTCTGTGACACCAAAGTGGTTGTTTCCCACATTACTGGAGAAAGAACATTCCCTGGGCCATTCAAACTCGACTCGCCGCTTTCCCCGCTTCCGCCTCAGGCACCGCTCGACTGGGTTCTTGTCAAGCCGGTCACCTAAGCTGACGCCCGCTCCAGTCGCAAGTGATCCCGGAGAGGTGCCTGAAAAGGGAACAGCTCGCCCACTTCCTTGGCCCAAAAAGGGAACCTCACTCCAGCTTCACGAGTGGATTGGTCAGAAGTCCCCAAAACGTTTTTTCCAAACAAGCGACAAAAGTCCAACTCGGGGAGTGAGGAACCCTTCGGGTTGACCGACAAATTGCGAGAACGGGTGCCACTGAACAACTGGGGGACAGGTCTGTCAAAGCTTCCAAAAACGGCTGGTGTCATCTTGCTTTAGTTTTTGAATTTGACCCAAAGACAGAACCTAGTTTTGACACACAACACAGGGCTTCTCACATTTCACCTAACATCACCCTGCCAAAAGGAGACATGGCAAGGTCTACAGCCATCCAAAAAGGAGCAAATGGCGAACCTTGGCAGCAGGGCGGACCGCCCATGACTGAACAGCCGGAAGCCACCCAAATCCTGTGGCCAACTGTTGGCCCCAGCTGATTTTGATAGGATCTGCGACCCTAAAATGGTTGCAACAATCACAAGTCACAAGAAGTAAGTTAGTTTAGACTCTGCTTGCACTGCATGAGTCCGATGTGCCCAGCAAGGCGTTCACTCTGCTGCTTGAACTCGGATCCCTTCACCTCAGCGGGGAGGATTGGTGACTCATCCGCCAGGCCAATCAGCCTCGGCCACGTATGAGGCGTAGAGCCCACCTCTGGGGTTGATATTTCGGCCGTCCGCCGATCCCGGCCGAATCGAACGCCGATCCTTCTCCGCAAGTCCGACGCCGAGGCCATCGAAGGCCACGATCTTCGCGACAGAGGGGGAGACAGAACTCATCTGCGAGGGCGATCGATAGGCTGCATGCTGGCTTTGATCGTGCCCACTTCCCATACCGCCCATGCTTGGCCGACGCACCCCCAGCGACAAAAAAAAACTCGAGGGCTTGAATTTCCCCCCCATACATTTCCCCCACTCAAGCCATCGTTCGTTTGTGTCAGAAAAAAGAAGCAAGCAGCCACTGCCCATGGATTCAGCTTGGTTTTCCGTTGAACACCACGAGACCTAGCCCAAAGCTCGCAGCCGTGAGCCCGAGCCCCCGGCTCCCTGCTTGCACCTGGCCCGCCCGCTCCTTCTTCAAGGTCTCCAAGGCCTGGGCGAGAATTTTCTGGGGGGATCCTGCCATGAGCCAAGTACTCAGCATGGGCTTATTTGTGGTGTACCTTGCAGCCAATTTGTATAGACATGATTTTTAGGAGCTGAGTAGGAACTATTCAGCCCCACTTTTTTTTTATAAGGCTCCCTGGTTGAGTCAAATAACGCTTTCTGTGATACCGATACCAATGTGGGCCCGATGACTACTGTACTTTGTCCTTTTCAAGAGGATTCCTGGTATTGCAGAAAGTGGTCCTGAGAACGTATTTCCCACAAACACGACCCTGTCACAAGGGTAGGGGCTGCTTGTGTCCTCCAAGGCAAACATGTAGTTGGTTGTGCCCCAGCACGAAAGTGTTGAGCGCTTGGCAGCCCATCTTAGTATGGCCAGTTGACCCTCCGAGTGAACTTGCAAGTCCGCCACATACCTCTCGTGCAACGGCTGAGCACCAAATGATCATCCTCAGTGTTTCCTCCTGGAATATCTGGGCACCGAACTCAGCGCTGGAGCGACCCCCGAAGCAGTTGCAACGCTTTCCGAGGGTTGTCCTGTGTGGACTCATCAGCAACCTTTCCAGCATCACCGGTTAGGTGGGCGCGTCAAAGTTGTCTTCCCGGTGTCCCTAACAAGTGTCCAAGCTTGGATCAGCAAGTCGACAAACTCATCAATATGAAATGCGCCAACTGGAGTTTTGGGTTGGGCTCCGTTTCAACAGTGAACTTCAGCATGACCCCCAACGGCTATCAAACAGTTTGCCGAGTGGCCTGCTCTGGGCAATTTTGAAGGCCATTGTGACAGCCATTGGCCAGGCCCACTTTTGGGGCGGCAAACCCTCTTAAACCACCTTCTAGTAGCCTTCTAGAGGGTCATGTTCAGGCTGTCACGTTGGAGCCAGTCCGCCCTCTGAAAAGAGTTTCAATATATTGTGCTCCATATGCAACGAACCACACATGTACCATGATTTCAAAGAGATCCCATGCAAGCAAAAGTTGTTTTTTGTTTGCGGGGGACGTATGGGTTCGCCTCATAGACCGCCCCAACCCAAAAGGAAGCGGCGGTTCACCTTTGGCATTCCCTTCAAAAGAAATCCTCAAATTTTGCAACAGGGATGTGTATTTTTTCGAGGGTACCTTTTTTGTGGTGTTAGAAGACAGCCAAGAGGAACACCGACCTACGTTTGGGGAGGTCCCCAATTTTAAGGCACACAAAAGGCACACAATGTCCAAGAACTAAAAGGAATCTTCCAGGATCATGGCTGTCGAATTCTCGTCAGAGCCCCGAATCGGCGCGCTGCCGCTCGAAACCCATAGGCAGACAAATCCGAACAGAATCGCCTTCTTGAAGGCAGTGCATATAGTGAATCTTACATCTTCAATATTTACATACGTAAATAAATAAAAATATATATGGGTTTGTATTTTTTAGGGTGGCCGGGCAGGAAGGTTTGAGACGGGGTATGATTCGCAGGTATGATTCGCGGGTATGATTCGGGGTATGATTCGGGGGTCTGATTCGCGGAAGCAGCAGCAGCAGTAGTAGTAGCAGTAGTCGCCGAAGTAGTAGAACTAGTAGTAATATTGTAGTAGTAACGATAGTAGTAGTAGTAGTAGTAGTAGTAGTAGTAGTAGTAGTAGTAGTAGTAGTAGTAGTAGTGGTAGTAGTAGTAGTAGTAGTAGTTAGTAGTAGTAGTAGTAGTAGTAGTAGTAGTAGTAGTAGTAGTAGTAGTAGTAGTAGTAGTAGTGGTAGTAGTAGTAGTAGTTGTAGTAGTAGTAGTAGGAGTACTAGTGAATAGTAGTAGCAGTAGTCCTAGTAGTAGTAGTAGTACTAGTAGTCGTAGTAGTAGTAGTAGTACTATTAAGAGTAGAAGCAGCGACTGTAGTGGCGCGGAAGCTTTGAAAAGACTTGGCGCTGGCCTTGGCAAGGCAAGTTCATTGCGCGGGTATGATTCGGGTATGATTCGCGGGTATGATTCGGCTAGGTGCAAAACGGCACTGATCACAAACTCGTAGTGGCTGTGTAGTAGTAGTAGTAGTAGTAGTAGCAGTAGTAGCAGTAGGAGTGGTAGTAGTAGTAGTAGTAGTGGTAGTAGTAGTAGCAGTTGCAGAAGTAGTGGTAGCAGCTGTAGCATAAGCAGCAGCGGCTGTAGTGGTGCGGACGCTGTGAAAAAGACTTAGCACTAGCCTTGGCAGGGGAAGCTCATTGTCCGGGTATGATTCGGGTATGATTCGCGGGTATGATTCGGCTAGGTGCAAAACGGCACTGATTACAGACTCAGAATGATGTATGTGGTAGTAGTGAGTAGTAGCAGCAGCAGCAGAAGCAGGAATAGTAGTAGTAGAAGTAGTAGTAGTAGCAGTAGTAGTAGTAGTAGTAGTAGTAGTAGTAGTAGTAGTCAAGGTAGCAGTAGTAATAAAGGTAGTAGTCGTAGTAGTAGTAGTAGTAGTAGTAGAAGTAGTAGTAGTAGTAGTAGTAGTAGTAGTAGTAGTAGTAGTAGTAGTAGTAGTAGTAGTAGTAGTAGTAGTGGTCAAGGTTGTAGTCGTAGTAGTTAGTAGAAAGGGTAGCAGAAGCAGAAGTAGAAGCAGTAGAGTAGTAGTA
Source organism: Effrenium voratum (assembly GCA_963377175.1). Classification (NCBI taxonomy): domain Eukaryota; class Dinophyceae; order Suessiales; family Symbiodiniaceae; genus Effrenium; species Effrenium voratum. The sequence continues at coordinate 287,544 of CAUJNA010003722.1, read as the reverse complement.
GCAGCGGTAGTAGCGGTGGTAGTGGTAGTACTACTCGTAGTTGCGGTAGTAGCAGTAGTAGTAGTAGTAGTAGTAGTAGTAGTAGTAGTAGTGGTAGTAGCAGTAGTAGTAGTAATTGGAGTAGTTGTAGTAGTAGTAGTTGTTGTTGTAGTAGTAGTAGTAGTAGTAGTAGTAGTAGTAGTGGCAGTGGCAGTGGTAGTATTGGGTAGCGCTGGTGGTGGTTCTTGTGGAGACAGTGAACAACACAAAACGGTAGAAGAACAGTAGCATCTTGCAGCATCGTTTTAAGGGGTATGATTCGGGGGTATGATTCGGGGTATGATTCGGGGGTATGATTCGGGGGTATGATTCGGGGAGGTCCCACCTTCTGCCTTTTGAAGCAACTCAACACACCAAAAAAGGACAAACCCATATATATATATATATGTATAACATATATACATATATACACAGGAGCGTCTGAAAAAAAGGTCCCCTAAAATGCTTAGTTGTTCCCCTTTAAATACCAAGGAATACTAAATTTACAAAGCCCCATATGTTGCTTCATTCGTAGCCAACCTTAGAACTACCCTTGTATATGTAATACTGGGCTGCCCCCAGATCCCCTGCCAAAAGTTTAACCTTCTGTGGGTTTACATGGAAACTACCACTGACACTAAAAGGCTAAAAAGCCAAAACGCTAAGGAACCGGATGGCTGGGAGCCACCAAGAATTTCAACACGGTTTGGCTTGGACCCCCCCCCCCTCCGCCCACAGCTGCCTTCTTGAAGGTGGTGATCACCGAGTGGATGAGGATGACCATCAGCAGCGCCAAGATCAGCCAGGACGGCAGCGCGAAGTTCAGGAAGCTCCCCACCTGAGAGCGGAGGTGTGGCACCAAGACCGTTTTGATCACAAGGTCCTTTGCATGGGACCATTCGAGGAAACCACAAAAAGCATGACTTTCCTCACTAACCCTCACCTGGTACTGAAGGCTTGGTCAAGGTTCAGTCATACGCCCAAGGTCTTACCCCACCGACTAACATGGACGTGCACAGACCCCTGTAGAAAAACGACTTTCCTCTTGGAAAGGGGCTTTGTGCACGTCCATGTTAGTTGGCGGGAGGGTAATTGTTTTATCCTTTTGGTAGAGCGCAACGTAAAGTCTTAAATCTCTACTAGCATCATTTTGGCAAGGGGCAAGGGTATAAAATGCTACCAAACACCTGGCACTCAATGTGTAAAAAGCCAAAAGGACGGCTTCGCACATGTATGCTTGGGGTTCTCCTTCACTGAGTTGCACCTTTGCACGTCTCAAGAGTGTTTCGACATCCCGGGTCGTCTTCAAGTCCGCAGTCCAATTCTGACACCTACACTCACTTCAGTGGACTGGCCAACAACAAGTCTGAACTTCTGCTTTGCAACTCAAATGGTCCGGACCCAAGCAAGCGACTCAAATCCAGGGACCCAGACCTGTGGAAATCGCTTGGGTGAGCTCAGTGTTGAGGATTCCTCTGGATCGCCCGCCATTGTCTCATGCTGTGGAAAACAATAACAATGACCAGTGTCTGTGATACCAAGCGAAGTAGGGTTTTGGAAAAACAGCCAGGAACCCCCTTCAAAGTCATCAAAGGAAGCTGAACTTCCTCGCTACACTAATTGAAGAAAGGTAGTCTTGCGCACAAATAAGATGAAGAACACATGGGGGGGAATAGAAATCGCAACTAGGAGTGACCCTCTGCGGGCTTTGCCGTTTTCGGCGGGCTAAAAGCTACCGCGGTCGCGACGCCTGACGGACGACAGGCTTGGACCGGGTGCGGAACGGCTCGGACCCGGGCCCGGGCCCAGTGTCACGGATGCCCAGCGCAGCACTTTGGCAAATTGAGGTGCAAATTGCGATATCAATGCGCATAGACAGTCATATTGAAACAAACACAGACAGACAGACAGACAGACAGACAGACAGACAGACAGACAGAGAGACAGAGAGACAGAGAGACAGAGAGACAGAGAGACAGAGAGACAGAGAGACAGAGAGACAGACAGACAGACAGACAGACAGACAGACAGACTAGATAGATAGATAGATAGATAGATAGATAGATAGATAGATAGATAGATTGCTAGATAGATAAAATTGAATGGATAGACACATACATAGAAAGATAGACAAATAGTTAGTTGGTGACACCGCTACTAGGCTCGTGCATTGTTTGGTTTGCTGGCATTTTTTTGATGTTCGGTGTTTTTCACACATAAACATAAGCACACTCATGAAAATACATGCGTTCACCCGCATCCACAACCGCTGCACGCATGTGATACGAAACACGCTCACGCGCATCCACAACACATGCTGGCGCAGGCAATAATAAACATGCTCACGCGCGTCCACAACCACTGCACGCATGCTGGCACAAGTAAAAACAAACACACTCACGCGCATCCAGAACCGCTGCACGCATGCTGGCACAAGTGATAATAGACATGCTCATGCGCATCCACAACCTCTGCACGCATGCATAAACACGGTCACGCAGCATCCACGACCGATGCGCACATACTGGCACGACACATCCACAACCGCTGCACGCATGCTGGCACAAGTGACAATAAACACGCTCACGCGCATCCACAACTGCTGCACGCATGCTGGCACAAGTGATGATAAACACGCACGCGCATCCACAACTGCTGCATGCATGCCGGCACTTGTAACGCTGGTTCAACAGGATGTTGCCACAACTCACACTTGAGCCTGGGCCCTTTAACCAATGAACCTCCACTGATTCATGTTGGCTCTTTTAGCCTCTGCGACACAACCTTGTCTGAAACGAATTTGTTCGTTAAAAGTCTGTTTGATCCGTGGTTTGATACCATTTGCTGCATTCGTTGGCCAGCGCAGTGAATTGAGAAGCCACGGAGCTTGATTCGCGGCAGGCGCCTCATGTCGGCGTGACCAGGTAGCTAGATAGACAGATAGATCGATAGATAAATGGATAACTAGACAGATAGATAGATAGATAGATAGATAGATAGATAGACAGATAGATAGATAGATAGATGGACAGATAGATAGGTAGGTAGATAGGTAGATAGCTAGAGAGCTAGATAGGTAGATAGCTAGAGAGCTACATAGCTAGATAGCTAGATGGAAGCAGTGATAGATTAGATTGGATTAGATTCGATACATATGATCTACGCGAAGCAACTTCTCGACAGGCATTCAGGAAAGAACGAGAGGAGACGGAGAGAGACATAGAGAAAGAGACAAGGAAAGAAATAATAATGAATAATGAGAAAGAGACACGGAAAGAAGAGAAAGCGGAAAATATAAGGAAAAAGAGAAGGAGAAAGAGAAAAAAAGAGAAAGAGAAAGAGAAGGACACGGATTAAAGAGGGAGATAAAGATAAAGAGACAGATAAAGAAAGACAAGGCAAAGAGAGAGAGAGAGAGAGAAAGAACAAGACGACGAGACAGGGAATGATAACTGCAACTATCCGGCAATCGGCTTCTGGAATCTGGAAGAGAGGTCATGCGGATTGGATTGTGACACGGGGAATTCCACAAACATTCGCTGAGGTCCTGGCCATGGCTCCCAGCAGCAAGTTGGGGCCCATGATGAGCCTGGATCCCCATGGGAAGTGTCTCCCTGCTTTGCAGTGGACTCCAACATATTTGGCTGTGGGTCAAAAACAGGTACCCTAAATGGAACCCTGGTAAGTGGCAACATGGACCAACATCTGCCTTCCCCTGTTGGTTTAATTTTGACCCACACCCATTTGTTGTTGGAGCGACGGTGGATTCTGATTGCACAGCTTACCCACTTCAACACAAATGGCCCTACAAAGATGACTCACCTGAAGGGCGCCCTTGTACTTGACGTGATCAAACAAAACCAAGGGAAACTCAACGCAGCGTTGGGAAGCCAGCGTTCACTTCCTGGAAGCACGGAGAAAACCATCCATGGCTTCTTGCAGGCCCCACACTTGAGCGACCATTTGACGGTCGATTAAACAAAGTTTCAATCACTGGTCCGTATGTTGAGATGCTAGGGTACGTGTTGGGAATTGGGAAACCCCGTTTCCTTCAAGCGCAGGAGCTTGAAGGAACTAAACGCATCCTTCCCATAAAACCCCAACTGCAGTTACTCGGTCCCTTCAACCAAACATCTGAACCTGTTCCTGCATGTCAAACCCGCTCCTTCAAAACCACCAGAAAGGGGCACGAAACTGGGGTCGAGGGATGCAGCTCGAGCGGCACGAGGTCGTAGTCGATCATGGGCTTCCGGCCCGAGGGGTGGCGCTGACGCAAGTTGTAGACCAGGGCGCTGCAGGCGCCTCAGGGAATGGCCCCGTTTTCAGCCCCCGAAACACCCCGACACCCCCAGCGGCCATGGGAAAAGAAAAAAAACGCACTCTCCAGAAAAAGGCAAGTCTCCTCCAATTAAACCCAGAGGTAGGTATCCCCAACAGCCCACGCCCTGGAGCCCTCCAAAACCCTCCTGACACCGAGCTTGTCTGGGCAGAGACTTCCCATAGCTTCCAGCCAAACAGAAGCAACCCACTGGAGATTCGGGGGCCTCCGAACTCGTTGCCAGTCGCCATAAATTTGGTTTGGACCCTTTTAGTGGTTGATCCAAATGTGCATCCACTGCGTGGGGGGGGGGGGGCAGTTCAAGGGATTGCGATGCCGCAGAACTGGGAGGGATCGGGAGTTTCCTCAGCTTCCCTCAAAAAGGGGGTGGGATTAGTGAGGTACTCTGAGCTTGTTCTTCCACAAGAGCCAGCGCTTTTAATCCCCAACCAATCCAGCCCAGGATGGCCTGACATGGCACGAAACGGGACAGGACCCTTGGAAAACGCCTTCCCCGCAGGTGTTGCATGGACCCAGTTGACACCAGTGACCCATTGAAAAAGACAAGAAGGGGAACTCCTTGAGGGGTGTGTGACCAGTTTTAGAGGCGAAGCCGATCAAGGATGCGACTGAAACACCGGGCATTATATCTTAGGAAATCGGGCCCCCTCTTCGGTAGTATTAAAGCAGACTCCCATCTGACCACGAAAATTTGAACCCACTTCAACGACGATTCAACCTCTCCACTCACAGAAAGTGCCGAGCAAAACCCAATGCTCCCATTCAAAGGGCGTTGCACGGCACCGATGACGCCAAAGCGGGGCTCCTTGAGACAGCTGGTGTTGAGGAGCCCAAGAAATAAACAAATTTAGTGACCCGAAAGGAAAGGAAAGGAAAGGAAAGGAAAAGAAAAGAAAAGAAAGAGAGAAAGAGAGAAGCAAATAAGAGCAACATGCACAAAGAAGAAAGGAAGGAAAAAACAATGAATAACGGAAGCAAGGAAGGAAGGAAGGAAGGAAGGAAGGAAGGAAGGAAGGAAGGAAGGAAGGAAGGAAGGAAGGAAGGAAGGAAGGAAGCAAAAGGAAGCAAAAGGAAGCAAAAGGAAGCAAGGAAGCAAAAGGAAGCAAAAGGAAGCAAAAGGAAGCAAAAGGAAGCAAAAGGAAGCAAAAGGAAGCAAAAGGAAGCAAAAGGAAGCAAAAGGAAGCAAAAGGAAGCAAAAGGAAGCAAAAGGAAGCAAAAGGAAGCAAAAGGAAGCAAAAGGAAGCAAAAGGAAGCAAAAGGAAGCAAAAGGAAGCAAAAGGAAGCAAAAGGAAGCAAAAGGAAGCAAAAGGAAGCAAAAGGAAGCAAAAGGAAGCAAAAGGAAGCAAAAGGAAGCAAAAGGAAGCAAAAGGAAGCAAAAGGAAGCAAAAGGAAGCAAAAGGAAGCAAAAGGAAGCAAAAGGAAGCAAAAGGAAGCAAAAGGAAGCAAAAGGAAGCAAAAGGAAGCGGAAGCAAGGAAGAAAGGAAGCAAAAGGAAGCAAAAGGAAGCAAAAGGAAGCAAAAGGAAGCAAAAGGAAGCAAAAGGAAGCAAAAGGAAGCAAAAGGAAGCAAAAGGAAGGAAGCAAAGGAAGCAAAAGGAAGCAAAAGGAAGCAAAAGGAAGCAAAAGGAAGCAAAAGGAAGCAAAAGGAAGCAAAAGGAAGCAAAAGGAAGCAAAAGGAAGCAAAAGGAAGCAAAAGGAAGCAAAAGGGAGCAAAAGGGAGCAAAAGGGAATAAGGGAGCAAAAAGGGAAGCAAGAGGAAGCAAGAGGAAGCAAGAGGAAGCAAAGGAAGCAAAGGAAGCAAAAGGAAGCAAAAGGAAGCAAAAGGAAGCAAAAGGAAGCAAAAGGAAGCAAAAGGAAGCAAAAGGAAGCAAAAGGAAGCAAAAGGAAGCAAAAGGAAGCAAAAGGAAGCAAAAGGAAGCAAAAGGAGCAAAAGGAAGCAAAAGGAAGCAAAAGGAAGCAAAAGGAAGCAAAAGGAAGCAAAAGGAAGCAAAAGGAAGCAAAAGGAAGCAAAAGGAAGCAAAAGGAAGCCAGGAAGCGCAAGGAAGCAAGGAAGCAAGGAAGCAAGGAAGCAAGGGAGCAAGGGAGCAAGGGAGCAAGGGAGCAAGGGAGCAAGGGAGCAAGGGAGCAAGGGAGCAAAGGAAGCAAAAGGGAGCAAAAGGAAGCAAAAGGAAGCAAAAGGAAGCAAAAGGAAGCAAAAGGAAGCAAAAGGAAGCAAAAGGAAGCAAAAGGAAGCAAAAGGAAGCAAAAGGAAGCAAAAGGAAGCAAAAGGAAGCAAAAGGAAGCACAAGGAAGCAAGAGGAAGCAAGAGGAAGCAAAAGGAAGCAAAAGGAAGCAAAAGGAAGCAAAAGGAAGCAAAAGGAAGCAAAAGGAAGCAAAAGGAAGCAAAAGGAAGCAAAAGGAAGCAAAAGGAAGCCAGGAAGCGCAAGGAAGCAAGGAAGCAAGGAAGCAAGGAAGCAAGAGGAAGCAGAGAGAGCAAGAGGGGCGAAGAGGAAGCAAGAGGTAAGCAAGAGGAGCAAGGAGGAAGCAGGAGGAAGCAGAGGATAGAGAGCTGGAAAGAGGAAGCAAGAGGAAGCAAGAGGAAGCAAGAGGAAGCAAGAGGAAGCAAGAGGAAGCAAGAGGAAGCAAGAGGAAGCAAGAGGAAGCAAGAGGAAGCAAAAGGAAGCAAAAGGAAGCAAAAGGAAGCAAAAGGAAGCAAAAGGAAGCAAAAGGAAGCAAAAGGAAGCAAAAGGAAGCAAAAGGAATAAGCAAAAGGAAGCAAAAGGAAGCAAAAGGAAGCAAAAGGAAGCAAGAGGAAGCAAAAGGAAGCAAAAGGAAGCAAAAGGAAGCAAAAGGAAGCAAAAGGAAGCAAAAGGAAGCAAAAGGAAGCAAAAGGAAGCAAGGAAGCAAGGAAGCAAGGAAGCAAGGAAGCAAAGGAAGGAAAGGAAGCAGAAGGAAGCAGAAGGGAAGCACAGAAGAGGAAGCAAAAGGAAGCAAAAGGAAGCAAAGGAAAAGGCGGAAGCAAGAAGCAAGAGGAAGCAAAAGGAAGCAAAAGGAAGCAAAGGAAGCAAAGGAAGCAAAAGGAAACCAAAAGGAAAGCAAAAGGAAATCAAAAGGAAATCAAAAGGAAAGCAAAAGGAAAGCAAAAGGAAAGCAAAAGGAAAGCAAAAGGAAAGCAAAAGGAAATCAAAAGGAAATCAAAAGGAAAGCAAAAGGAAAGCAAAAGGAAACCAAAAGGAAAGCAAAAGGAAATCAAAAGGAAAGCAAAAGGAAACCAAAAGGAAAGCAAAAGGAAAGCAAAAGGAAATCAAAAGGAAAGCAAAAGGAAAGCAAAAGGAAAGCAAAAGGAAGCAAAAGGAAGCAAAAGGAAGCAAAAGGAAGCAAAAGGAAGCAAAAGGAAGCAAAAGGAAGCAAAAGGAAGCAAAAGGAAGCAAGCAAAAGGAAGCAAAAGGAAGGAAGCAAGGAAGGGAAGCAAAAGGAAGCAAAAGGAAGCAAAAGGAAAGCAAAAGGAAGCAAAAGGAAAGCAAAAGGAAACCAAAAGGCAAAAAAGCAAAAGGAAGCAAAAGGAAGCAAAAGGAAGCAAAAGGAAGCAAAAGGAAGCAAAAGGAAGCAAAAGGAAGCAAAAGGAAGCAAAAGGAAGCAAAAGGAAGCAAAAGGAAGCAAAAGGAAGCAAAAGGAAGCAAAAGGAAGGAAGCAAAAGGAAGGAAGCAAAAGGAAGCAAAAGGAAGCAAAAGGAAGCAAAAGGAAGCAAAAGGAAGCAAAAGGAAGCAAAAGGAAGCAAAAGGAAGCAAAAGGAAGCAAGGAAGCAAGGAAGCAAAAGGAAGCAAAAGGAAGCAAGGAAGCAAGGAAGCAAAAGGAAGCAAGGAAGCAAAAGGAAGCAAGGAAGCAAGGAAGCAAGGAAGCAAGGAAGCAAGGAAGCAAGGAAGCAAGGAAGCAAGGAAGCAAGGAAGCAAGGAAGCAAGGAAGCAAAAGGAAGCAAAAGGAAGCAAAAGGAAGCGAAGCAAGGAAGCAAAAGGAAGCAAGGAAGCAAGGAAGCAAGGAAGCAAGGAAGCAAGGAAGCAAGGAAGCAAGGAAACAAGGAAGCAAGCAAGCAAGCAAGCAAGCAAGCAAGCAAGCAAGGATGGAAGGATGGAAGGATGGAAGGATGGAAGGATGGAAGGATGGAAGGATGGAAGAAAGGAAGACAGAAAAAATACAGAGAAAGAACATGTTCATGCATTCCCAACCAGTACGCTCAAATTGTTTGGCTCCCACCACTTGTGAAACCTTCAAAACAAAGAGGGCCGAACTTGATCGAACTCGACTGACCTCTGGAAAATGTTCACGCTTGGACCGCGGGACCCCTGCCATTTTTAAAGCAGCAAACCCTTGAAAAACCACTACCCCCCCCCCTAAGAAATCCAAAGAACGTGGCAGACATAGATCCATTTGCGGGTGTTTCACAAAACTGGACCCAGGTTTGAAGATGGCGTTGCTGGTTTCCTTAGGAATTTGAGAACCCGAGCGGCCCCCCCCCCTCCGGACCCGGGTTAATTCCCCCACCCAGCCTCCGGCCAGACATGCCTGCGACAAGCCCGTGGCCTCGTGCACCTGGAATCCTGGGCGGCGAGTGAAGCTGTTTGGCTAGGGCCCAAATGGCCATGGGTCAAAATCCCGTACCCCCAGTGAACATCCCAATCCCAACCTAAAATAGACTAAAATGGGTAGCCATTGGTTTTGACCCACAGCCAAATAATTCGAGGGGTGGTGACTTTGACACAACATTGAGTCATGCTAGAGGAGGAAACTAGGTTGAAAAATGGAGACCCGAATCGGCATGCTTAATGAGAAAAAAATGGTGGTGGTGCCAGACGTTTACTGGCCCACTGGCCCACCCCACAGGCGGCGAAAGGTTCAGAGGGAGCCTTCTCAGAAGGGGCTCTGATCGAAAGAGCTCTGAGAACTTCTGTCTGGGAATTCCACGTTCATGAGCATCATACGACCTTCGTATATGTCACCGTAGGATGCTTTCTATTTGACATACCATCATGATTATTTTACCCTTGACCAAGCGAAGGTACATCTTCCCGGTACCGGGGGACACTGTCACCTTGCGCGGTAGGAGACCCCAGCAGCCGATGGCACCGGGATCAAACCGTGTTCAACCCAACGCATCTACAGGACATGAGCCACTACGGGTCAATATGCATTTCGGCCCTTTCCCAATAGCATGCTTTTTTTGAGTGTGCCACAGCTCATCTTTTTTTTCCAGCAGAAAACAGAACAGATTGACCGAGCCCTGAAAATAGAAGTCAACAACCTGTTCGCTGCCTTTAGGAAACACATCCCCCACGAGTTGAACAAAGGATTGGTTTCAAACCTTGGGAAAAGGCGCCCCCCTGAAAAAAGGAAGAGAACCAACAAAAACCGGGGTTTCCGGCTGAGAAAGTGGCCTTTGGCCCCCAAGAGTCTGTTGCTTCTTTGCCTCCCGGCCTAGAAGAACCACCAGCAGGGGCACATAGAGGCCGCCTCCCCCGATGCCGGCACTCAAGGCCAAGCCTCAGACGAATGCCTAAGGGTTAGGTCCCCCTGAAACCAAGGGGCTTCCGGTTTGGTCGGGCTTCAACTTTTGGTTTCCCTTCCCCGGCCAAAAGGGGATCCCTTGTGGGGTTTCTCAAATGAGTGGGATGCTGCGCACATTTGGTGGCGATCGGAACCCGTTTGAAAGAATCCG
>CAUJNA010003722.1:270000-272500 GCA_963377175.1 Effrenium voratum | reverse complement strand
GGAAGTGTTTAGTAAGCCTGGTTACAACTCGTTTAGGAGACTTATAACCATGATAAGTGGGTTGTAACCAGGCTTACATGTAAACAAACAACACGGGCCCCAAATGGAATCCCGAGATGCATTGAATAAATCGCCTGATTTGTCCACCTTTTACGTGTTTCTGCTCGGTTTACCCACGAATCGGTAGGCAGAATGAGTCTGCTCTCCGTTGGGATAAAGCTCCCGGAATTTTACCAGGGAAAACAGGACGCCTTTTGTTGGTATTTGATTTGTTAACGTTGAATTTAACGGGAACATAATGGGAACCGTAAATTTAATCAATTTAATCCGCCCTGCTAAAAGAGATGTGTCGGGAATCAGGGCCCCACAGAAGTGATCCACGCGACCGCCCTCCTGTTCATCAAGGGGTGTACTAATCCGGTCCAGGGGATTCCAGTTAATTACTATAGTAGCTAGGTAACCAGCTATTCTGACTTTCGTGTTAAGGTCGTTCCCTGCTTACGTTACCTATGGGAAATGGAATCACTGGGCGAGGGAATGGGCGAAGGGCTCCCATTTCCGAGGCTCAACGCGACTCATCAGTTTGGGTTCCAGAGATCGCTGGATACGGATCCGTGTATCGACCACCAGAAGTCTGTGCTTTCCATTCTTGCCGAGCTCGGAAAGGGGGGTCCCTCATTTTTCTTGAAATACCCACCTGCCAACCTCTTCGGGCTTCCCCTCTGGCCCAACAACACAATTCCATAACGCGTCTCGAGGCCGATGATCATTGGGGCTCTCCGCTTCGCTTTGCCGGGCCACAAATGCGCAAAGGGAACTGCTCGCACTCTTCGTCGCTGGCGCAGCTCTCTCGACACAACTTGTGCTCCGCGATGCAAACGCTCGAGGGGCCACACCGCCTCTGGATGCGAGCCGCACAGAGTGCGTCAAAGGCCCTTGCAAATGGCTGGCCTTACGTTGGTCAAGACTCCCCATGTGAGTCATTCTGTTAGGAACTCCATAATCTTGCGTCTCAAACCGTAAAGGATCCAGCCCTTCCAAGCACACAAGAGATCGCTTCATTGGATTGGCGCTGACATCTGGAAAGCTCAGTGTAGAAACACTCGAATACTTGGACACACATGGGGGCCCGGGCGCAACAATACACTTGACTTTCATTGGTGGATTCGAGCAAATATGGAAAACTGAGTAGTGCCACATTCTCGTCCGCCCCACCATTGACCAGGTCTTGCCGTGCGGTTGTTGCTGCATCCCAGACTGAGGATCCCTTCGGATTTTAGGCGACACCCAAACGACGTGGAATGACATGTTCCTCCTCCAGGGGCTGCTATCGTGTTCAAACCCAAAATGCGGTGTGAGGACTCTGCTTCTCAGAGGTCGCAGCATGTCTGTGTGTGTGTGTGAAACGACCTTGTCTATGATGTCAAAGTGGGCCATCCCTATGCCGGCTTTGTCATTTTAATCAACATGTTCCTGGAATGACAGCAAGTGGCTCTACAAAACAGCCAAGCCTGTAAACGCAGCTGTGTTGCAACAAATGCCTCAAAGCGATTTGGTCGCCTTAAACAAAGTCATACGACAGGTGTCAGCATGGGTTCATCTGACATGGAACTATGAGGTGTTCTTCGGTGAGACCTGCTGTTAGCCATATCCAAAACCTTGGAAGGAATGCGCCGAAGGCAACATGAGGATTTGGCAAGGCCTCAAGCCAGATTGACTTTCTGGTTGGACCTCAGTGATCACTGAGGCCCGGCCGAAACTCTTGCCTAATCCAGCCCAGCGATTGGGAAAAAGAAAAGGCAAAATGCAACCCTGGCAAATGGAGCCAAGGACTAAAACCTGCGGCTCTTTTAGTGGCTAATTTTGACCCATACCCCCACCGAAACCTCACGGAGCCTCCCATCGCAGCCCAGGCACGCGAAGGCGCCGGTAAAGTTCAGCCAGGATTGGCTACGCCAGTCCTCGAAAACCGGGGAGAACGAGACTCATGGCTGTGAACAAAAACCGCAAGGGCCTAAACGATTAGATCGTGGTACTACGAAACCATTACCGCATGATCATAGAAGAGTAGATGTTTGCATTTACTTGGCCCCTCCTATAAGGGAGTCTGGACAAATTGAAGTTGCTTCATTGAACACATGACAGGGCTGATTACTTCACCAGGATCAAAGCTTGATCATCGTGAGCGTCAGTACCAGGCGAGTCCAATCATCCATTCCTAAAAGAAAGTTGTAGGGATATGAGTCAAATTCGCCTTGGCTGACTGCCAAAATCCCTGCTCCAGCTGCCTCCAGTCCGCCTGAAAGCCGGCCCCAGGGCCGGGAGGTCAGATCCCTTCGACTTCGACAAGGACCGATCACAGCCCACTTTAAAAACCGCAGAAACCAAATCCCCTTCTAGAAGGAAACCAGCCAACTTCCCATCTAGAAGCCGGTAAAATTCCTGAAAAGACCGGTCAAATCCGGCTAGAAACCGGTCAACTTCCTCCTCTCAAAGCTGG
>CAUJNA010003722.1:230000-262500 GCA_963377175.1 Effrenium voratum | reverse complement strand
AGAATGTGGGCCGGGCTGTTGAGTGGCCAAATGATTTCTCACAACCAGCAAATAAAATAAGGGTCTCAATGATTACACACATTCTTGTGAACACGACACATGTTGACCTTAAATGGCCTTCAACCAAGATTATGCTTATATTGGGCCTTCCATTAGACGAGCTTCAAGAGTTGTGGAAGCTGACGGCGTGCCGCGTAAAGCTTTAGGAACACAAGAGGGGAAAACAACTACCGCTGGGGAGATGTAAACTCGGTTGCTTTCTGCTCCCCTGCCAAAAGTTTAGCTTTTAGTGGTTTAATGGAAAACCCATTAGTTGGCCAAAAGTTAAAGTCCTAACATCCAAGCAAAATGCACCAAAGTAGATGTCGGCATTCCCTTCATTTTTTGACCTCCCTTTTACCTTTTGCTTTACGAGCCCAGAAAACATGTTGGGCGCAAAAAACAAACCATTCCATCTGCTTTTACTGCACAATTTACCCAAACGTATCTCTCGATGGGGATACATGGGGATACCATGGGGTGTGGACCATACTACATGTACGTGGGTTTGTCTCAAGATTAGAAACCCCCAAAAAATGGATGGTGTCCTTTGGTTTCCCTTTATGCCACATGCAAGAAGGGTACCCTCAAAAGGAGACACAACCGTATATGAGTCAGGACCATATATTTATGTATATGTATCTGGATGTTGCTGGTAGTCGCCATTTCAAGCGCCCGCAGAAAACAAAAACCCTTCCATGGCTTGTAGGATACCCGTGGCGTTCCCTACTTCCAAATCCATTTGATCTGATGCTTCAGCGAGCGTCGCCCGAGTATCTCTGTCATGGTAGGTATGGTAGGTGTGTACTGTGGATGAACGAAATCCATTTCGCACCACCTAAGAAACCCTCAAATTGTGATTCCCCCACAAATGCTAACAATCAATGTGTCCCTTGATTTCAAAGTGGTGCAGGAATTCGTCCATCCACAGTATGTTCAATTGAGGACTTACCCACTCCTAGCTGGCCAGCCCAATGTGCTCAATGGCGAGTTGGTTTGTGGTTTCATGGCCATCCATGCGCTCATTTGCTCCCGAATGGCAAACGAAGACCTTACATAGGGCCCAAAGCTTGGAGGGACCCCCCAATTTGGATGTTCTTTGTTTAAACTGAAACCCAGCAGAAGCCAAACATTATGGGGGTCAACAGGGTTCCCTTCAAACATCATGCAGTTCAAATTGGCCCAGGTGATGTTTAAAGCCAAAACACCAGGGAAATATAGGGACCCCTGGTCGCTGGCTCCTTCTCCCCCGGAAGTCGCGCGGAAATCTGTCACGCCTCCGGCGTCAGCGCAGGAGGAACCACGGTGGACGTGGATTCCGCAGGCATTTGGCGCGGTTGCGGGGCCTGGGGCTGTCTAGGTTCAACTGGTGATGCGCAAATTCCACGCTGATCGGCACAGTTGGGAAGGATGGAACACTGCCAATACCGATGAGGCAAAGAAAGACAACGCTGTAGCCATCATTGATGCGGAGGTTATGAGGCTCTACCAGCCAAAGGATGGAGGCTGGGAGAATCCTTTAGCCGAACGGGGTGTTTGCGGAGGGGGCTTTTTGGAGATTCTTCACTTGCAGGAGTGTTTTGCAGATTTGTTGATGATCTTCAATTTAGACTAAATACCAGGGGTGATTGATTTTACCGTCGTCACCTTGCGATTGCCAACGTTTCCTTCGTGGGAAGACTCAAATCTATCGGGGACACAAGGCGAGCCGGGAGCTCAATGAACTCACCGCGAAGGTTTGTTGCTTGTATACAGACCCTTATATACTGCCAGGTTGGGGTTCCCGCTTAAGAACCTTCCATCTGCTGTGGCGCCAAAGCACTGCCACGTCCATGCTGAAATGGGCTTCGGAAAGCCTCTGTCTCCCCCCCCTGCTGGAAGCCAGCCAAAGGTCCCTTAGGAAGACGGCCCTTGTCAGTCAGCTTCCGTCAAGTTCCATGGGGGTGAAGCACAGTGAGGCCGAACCCCCCAATTTTGGGAACCCAACATGGGGGGCAAATGCTCATATACGACTCCCTGGAAAGAACTCCTGGTTTATGGATGAATTCATCCACACCCGGTAAGGAATGGAGGGCCGTACCGCCAATGACATTCAGAGGGGGCCTATTGCGGGTGGGGGTCATGGGAAGCTAGGCCCAACATGGCCATGGGTCATATGGGTTTGTGTTTTGGCGCTGTAACCTTTTCAGGTTGACTAAATCGAGAAACCTAAAGGAAACCCAAACCATTTGGGGCTCCCCAAGATTGGGACACATACCCATGGCTGGGTCCATACTGGACGAAATATTGCTCCAGTACCTGCTTGAACCTTTTACGTAACAACGTTGCGTCAGGTTGATTTGTGTTAACCACTAATTTCGTGGTCCCCTTTGTCATTCAAACCCGAAGAAGGCCGTTCAAACAATAGTGGTTTAAACCCCTGGTTTGAAGAAGGTCTTGGCACCCTGATAACTGGTTCTCTTGGCCGCCTGTGCCCAAACTCTCCTGAGCTTCCAACCATGTTTCAGCTGGCTATGCGGTGAAAGTAGAGACCCCTGATCGTAAGCCTGCTGAGAAACAAACCATTTGGATTTGGGGTATGGCAAAATCGCAATCCGATTTTGAGGGTCAACATGAACATGTAGAGGGCCAAAGTACATAGCAAACTTCCCTTTCTGTTGGTAAAGATGATGACACCAAACTGGGTGGATTGAGCGCATCCTATAGCCAACTCTCAGAAGCCCAGGGAGAGCAAGGACATCCCTGTTTCTCCCCAAACACATCCGTTGGGCAACTTGGAACTGAAAAACTCCACTTGGGCATGAATTTAAAATATGGTTTTCAATGTGACCAAAGCGTACTGCAGGATCCCTGTCAAACAGCAGACCCCCCACCCCCCCCACCCCTCTCCCCCTCCACCCCGCCGCTCGCCTGAGCACGCAGGGTCCAGGCCCGTCAGGGCAAAGCCCACGGTCTGCGGAGCCATGGAGTTTCCGTGACAAGCGCTGTGCAAGTCTCATGTTTCAGACCGGGTCCAGAGAAGGACGAAAAACATGGGGAAACAAAACATCACAGGTGCAGTGAGAAAAACTGAACTGAATCACTGAACGAACAAACAAAGATACTAAGGAAATGAATGAACGCAAATAAGTAAAGCAAATGAAACAAGAAGTGATCCAAACGGCGGTGCCAAGCCTCCAGTCCCTCTGCATTTCAGGGACGGGCAGACGTTTCTTGATCCAAACGTGTCCCTGCCAACGCTCTGATTCCCAAACCTTCCTCCCCTTGGTAGGTTCGCCAAAGACTGTGCTCTTTGCTGCCCACAGGAAATGAAAAGAACGAACCCGCCAACTACAACAGCCACGGTTTCTGGGTTACTCTGATTCATACACCGGAATCTCTCGTTTTTCCCTCCGACACTTTTCGTGAGCCCAAGAGCGCTCCTCCATGGCTACCCTACGGAATCTACCGGGTCGTCCTTAGAGGAAGACTGTCTTCCAGGACCCCTCTGTCAGCTTCCATGGCTCCATGTTCGTGGATAAGACATTTGTCCGCACGCCTGGATACCAAACCCTATGAGCGAGATGTTCACCTCTCCACTGACCACCAAGTTGCCGGTGTAGCCTGGCGACGTTAAGCCCAGACGCGACATGGCAGACGTGTTTTTGTGCCTCTTTGGACATCTTCATCTTCCACCTGAGGGGGGCATCCATTTGTCCAGCTCTCAGGCTGCGGGGCCCCTGGAACCCAAATGCGAGGCCAAGTTGAAACGTGCGGCCTCTTTAGGTGCGGCATGGTGCAGTGTCCATCGCAGCTGATTTCAAGTGCCGGATGAAACTTTCTGCAAACGTGGCGGGCTTGCCTTTGGTTGCCGGATTCAACGGAACTGCCACTTTGGGAGGAAAGGGGGGAAGTTGCGAGACTCCGGGGGCACCCCTTTGAGCGTGGGCGCTCGCCTGTCTGATGTTGACGGATTTGTCCGTTGTCGGCATCACGCCCGAATCGCTCAGGATCAGCAAGGTTCAAGAAGTTCAAACCGAGCTCTACTCTGATCCCTTCCCCCAGAAGCAGTCAACACATGGCCCCAATTGGATCTGAGGGCGCCAGAGGGTGAAGTCTGCAAATCTGCTTTGCCCATATTCAAACCCTGGGGCTCAACCCCTGACTTATGTGAGTTTCTCAATCCCAACGCTTGGCATAATTCAATTTGCACGACACCATATGTATATTACTAGAACGCCGTTGCCAGTCATGGCGACTAAGATTTGCCACCGGATGTGGGCGATGCCGCGAAACAAACTCTGGTAAAAACTTTCGGCTACACCCGTGCCACTGGTTCTTTACATCACCCTAAGAAAAACTCGATCAGCGGTCCAACAGGTGATGCGCAAATCACACCACAAGCCTCAAGGGGGACATACCCTCTATGAGTACCTCTCGCAAATTGGAACCCTTGTTTGGATGGGGTTTCATTGAGCCAAAAGGAGGGTGGGGTGGCCCATTTGAGCAACGCAAACCAGCGATCGGACCCGCACAGCCTGGATAAACGATGAAGTCCTGTGCTGTAAGCACCTCCCCCATCACCGGCGCCTGGGTTCGACCAAACGCAAGCAGGGCAGCGGCCCGGCGTCTGTGGGAAATTCAGCCCGGCCGCTCGCTGTCAATGTGGCAACAGCGTCATGATGCTGCCCCTTTAAAAAAATGGCAGCAGCAACAGCAGTAGCAGCAGCAGCAGCAGTAGCAGCTGCTGCTGCAGCTGCTGCTGCAGCTGCTGCTGCTAGCAAAAGCAACAGCTGTTAGCAAAAGCAACCGTTGGCAACAATACCAGCAGCGACAGCAATCCAAACGGGCACGCAGATTCAGACAAACAGACACACAGCCATGCAGAGCAAAAGCACAAACGCAGATACACACATAGACGCACTCACACAAACATGCACACGCACACCCGCACACCCGCACACCCGCACACCCGCACACCCGCACACCCGCACACCCGCACACCCGCGCACCCACCCGCACACCCACACACCCACACACCCACACACACACACACACACACACACAGTTGTACAAAGGAACGTCCTCCAAATCAACACACACGTGCCACGTTGACATCTGGCAGAATATATATATATATATATGTGTTTGGAGAGTGTCATGAACGTCTGGCTGCAGGTGGCTCCCGCCTGCATAACGGTTCCGAGACGGCTCACTGGCAGAGCACGAACAGACTCACTATGCCACAAACACAGAGATACGGAGATGCAAAAACGCAGACATGGACAACACATACAAAAGCAAAAGCATATACACACACATGTTCCGAAAGTGGCAGGAGCTGTAGTTTCAATCATTATGCGTGGTCTATGCAATTTTGAGTTCCTGCACATGGGATAACACTGATCAGGCACGTGCTCCATGAAATTTGATACCTCCAGCGGCTACAGAAGGAACTTTGTGACTTGCTCCTGCGGGGTCGTTGTCAATATCCACATCTTCCGCGTACCTATTCAACCACCACCATGGGTCTGGGCAAGTTGCAATAATTCGCAAACTTGAAACAAGGAATCTCAAGGAAAGGACCTTGATGGTGGGCTCGTATCACCCCCGAGATCGTTGATGAGTGAGGCATGATAACACCACGCAACCACAAAGTAACTCATCTGATAAAGCCAGCAACCACACCCACTGCAGCGTCACATCAAAAACGCCGGCACAAAGGGGCCCGGGAACAATGTGGTCAAAGTAGATGGCACAACTTCTTTGATTTGGGCAAGTAAAGGGGAGGACTAGACCAAACTTTTGCCCAAATGTACATCGTTACATCTCCAATCCTTCCGAAATACACGCCAGCCTTTGATCCATGTATCCCCACCCGCAGTTGCGAAAAGCGTTCCCAAAGGAAACGGTGAGGATAATTATGCTTTCATTGCTTCAGAGGACGGGGATACCTCACTTCTTGTGTAGATTGGCCAAGAAAAAATAACAAGCTTGCGTACCACCAATGGCTTCTTCCAAAGGTTCAAAGTCCAACTCACGGAGTGTACCCAAAAGAATCCCGGAGTGCCCCTTGTGGCAACCCCTTGTGCTACCAAAATCAGCTACTTCTTTTGTCTCTTAGATTCCCTTAGCTCACAGACGGTCAGCGGCTCCGATTTTCGTTGTCAAGGCGCCGCCAGGGCCAGCCATCGTGTCATTGGGCGCGGCCGCGGCAAGCGGAGGGTCCCGGCCGCTGCAGCCGGGCTTGGGAAGCAGGGTGATGCAAGTGGGGACGATGGGGTGGGGGTTGGGGGGCTCGGGGTGCAAGACACAAGCTGGACAGTGTATGAACATATACATATATATATATATACATATATATATATATATATATATATATGCATAGCAATCTTTGTCGTGATACACGTTTGTATATGTCTCGCATATCATGAGTTCAGGCTGCTTGATCGCCCAGGCCTCGCGAAGGGTCCCGAAAGAACTGGGCCGGCTCTCGTTGTGCGGTTCAGTTGCGAGATCGACACTCAGGAGTTGGTTGTGCTCAGCGCAGGGTTGGTTTCTTGGAGTCGCTTTGGTTTGGGT
The DNA here is from genome assembly GCA_963377175.1 of Effrenium voratum. Lineage (NCBI taxonomy): Eukaryota > Dinophyceae > Suessiales > Symbiodiniaceae > Effrenium > Effrenium voratum. The sequence continues at coordinate 255,900 of CAUJNA010003722.1, read as the reverse complement.
TCCCTCCTCTTTCCATCTCTTTCCTGCTATCTGGCGACATCCAAGAATGATGCTTTGCCATCTTGGTCCCAAGAGGTGCGTGTTGACAAGCAATTCGCTTCGCTCATCGATGCGGCACCTCCGGCGACCCCGCTCAAATCTGAGCCAAACTGCAGTTCAGGCCGTTGCCAGCGGACACAGCATGTACGGAGTCACACGGACATGCTCGGCCTGATTTGTTTCTTCACACAGGCGGTCTCTTTTTGTTCATACGCTTTCAGGCCAGGTTTCAAAGAACGAGGAAACGCCATTTCTTGGAACCAATTTGTTGAAGTTCGGAGACCCCACGTGCAACATGATTTGAAGTACAAGCCCTTTGGGAGTCTCTCAAAACGGTGGAGGGTCTCAAAATGGTGGACCCCCTCTGGGTTGGCATGAATGGAAACCAGGGAAGCCAACCATTTTAGGGGTTCAAGATAAACTCTCTCCCAGGCTGCCCGTCTCCTGATTGAGGATGATTCCGCGCATCCTAAAGCTGTGCAACCTGTATTTCCAGGTTTGTTTGCACCGTGGTACCATACACCATGGTAGCAAAAGCAAAAGAAAAAACAAAGCAAGGGATCGAGAGGATGCCACTGAACTGGGTCGATTGAACAGGGCAACTCTGCCTTCGGCGTGTGCTTTGGCTCAAAACCGAACACGGATACAAACCTGAGGACAACGCTGCCCGGCCATGGGCCGGGGCACCTAAATTTCTCCCCACCTTTGCAAATGTGCTGGCTCCGCTTTTTGACTACGCATAGAAAGGGCTCCGCGCGTCAGGCCGACCCAGCTGAGTGCTGACTGCCTCGCGCGCTTTGCAGAGCCCGCTGCTTACTTCGCATCTGAAGTCCCGCGAACCGCAAGATCGGTGGCTTTGAATGTGCTACCAGAGGGTGCAGGGGCAGGAGCAGGGATTGCTTGACTGGAAGCAGGGCCTTTGACACGCTAGGATTGAGGCATGAGCATCCACCACTTTGACGAAGTGGATTGATCCGATCATTTCAAGCATGGAGCCAAGTTGCGGAAGGAGACCGGGGATTCACCCCTTCATAGAGTTGGGCCAAGTTCTTTCTTAAATCATGGGTTTTCACACCTCGTTTTGCTTCACAACCGGTTTTCCCCCAATCAACGGGGGAAGGAGAGTGGGGGCTAGCCGTTGACCCGCTTTTTGTGATAAGGGAGCTTGCTTTCGAGAAACGTATTGGGGATGGGAACCACATTTTGGTATCACAACACAGGCTTGTGTCCCATCTTGATCCACACAAGCTGTGATGCTAGCGGACATGAATCTGGCTTGCCCAGCGGCCAAGGCGGAACAAGAACAGCCTCTATCCTCAGTTTGTTGGTTGATATGATACACAGGAACCGATGTTGGAACACCCCGGGTGATTTTTTTGTTGGGGATCCCAACCAAAACCTTCCGGGGCCCAGACCTTTCCCACGAGATGGGTATCTTCCGCGTTGGATACTCTTTAGCAGGCCTTATTCGGGAATCCTCCATGTGCTGAAGTCCCCAGAAAAAAATATAATATAATCCCCTAGTAACCTAGTAATAGATTCCCTTTAAAACCAACAGGGGAAAATAACAAATATTATTAAGCAAATGGAAGGAACACTGCAAACAAGGTCTAGCTTCTTGATAGGGGAACTCCCTTGGGGAGCGCATGGATCGGGGATGCTTCTCTAGTCTTTTCAACCATTGTTGTGTTCAACAGCCAGCGGCTTGTCCTAGGTGTTTGTTTGCTTTCTGAAAAAGGGAAAGCATAAAGTATGCGGAAGTTAGCAATGGCGATATCCACGCAGTCAAATACTTCGCAGAAAGGGCTCAAGGCATATAGGAGCTACGCGGCTTGCATAAGCTAAGAAGGACCCCGCCTTTTTGTTGGACCCTCTCGCTTGCCAACTGTAATTGTGTAGGTCCTGCTATTGGTGGACTCGCACCTTGCTTCTCCCTCACCCATGAATCGATGCAGAAACGAGTCGTGAAGACCGACACGACTCGCTCCCATGTGAGGCCCGTTGCGGGCCCGCTACGGTAAAGCTACGACTTGTTGTTTGGATCATGTTCATGCAGCACACTTGCATTCCCTTTTGCTCTTGATTTCCCTTTTTCAGGTCTTCTTTGCATTCACGGAAAATATCTGGATGTATATCAATTCGCCAGCCCAAAACCCCGGGCGAAGAAGTCGGTTGCAAACCAAAACCCTTTATGAGGACACTGTACCTTTCTCATTCTAGAAACCGAGCAGCTGAGTATCATACTCTAGGTGCAAGCCAATCAACCCCCGGCAAATGGATTCCGAACCCCTTCTCCAAGTACCGAGGTTCTTAGGGGGAAAACCCCAGCTTTTGGTGGGCTCCTTTAGTCAGGGGTCAACCGAATACCCTAAACAAAGCTGGAAAACCTTGGAGGTAGGCTGACTCACCCCCTCAACAAGCAGCCGGCATGCCAGACCAGAAACCCGCGCCTCGCGGAAGAGTTGGAGATCGAGAGGTAGGCGGGGGCCGGGACCCTTCAATGCCTCCAGACGTGGGGGGGGGAGGCCTTTGCGGTGGTCTTTGGCCACGTGCCGATTCTGCCGATGCCCCAGTTTCCAAATTCCCCCTCTAACTTCCCAAGGCGCCCTATAGGAAGCCGTGTCTCTTGTCCCTGGCCCAGCTCACGAACCCATGTCCGGCAAAACTGCGCCTCTTTTGCACGAGACTCCAAGACAAATTGGCACTGTGCCTTGATAAACTGTGACATTGTCTGAGCCGGATGCCTGAGAGTCTCAAGCATTCGGACTCAGATAAGAGGCATCAAGAGACTATACAAACTGCAGGGTGCCAAGAGCAAGGCCGAGCTCAGCGCTGAGACGCCTTCACCACATCCTTGAACTCCAGGAATGCCTTGTAGGCCGCCTTGGCATCCTCAGCGCTCACCTTGGACATCATGTAGGGGCCCACATCCTTGCCCAGGCTGAACTTGTTGAAGGCGTTGTACACGTCCATGGTCTTGGAGGCCGGCACGGACGCAATCATGTGGCCAATGGCGGCGTTGGTGGCAGTGTAGTCCGCCAGGGTGGTCACTCCCTTGCCGTCAATGCTCTTGATGGCCTTGCTGTGGGCCAACACGCCAGCCTTCAAGGCCTCCGGGTCCATTGCGGCGCCCATGACCAACATCTTGTCGATGGCCTTCAACACCTCCAAAGGCTTGGCAGTGGGCAGCACTCCGTAGACGCCGTCAGTCCAGTCGATCTCCTGCCGCAATCAAGATGGACAAGCCTCCTCGACACGTCAACATGCGACCGGCCGCAAAAACCAACAAATGTTTGGAACATCTGATCAACGGTCACAGGTAACCAATGTCGTAAGTCGTCAACACATATTTTCACTGTACAAACAGAACAATAAACACGCGGCTCATCAAGCAATGCTTTGAGCACAGGGGTTCGCGATGTTTCAGTCAACCCATATGCTAAGAAGCATTGCTAGCGCAAAATCCGACTCTCGTTTTGCCGATGAGTACATTACCAAACACGGAAAGCCGGAAAAATAGTGCGCATTCCTTGTACGGTGTCAGTGCTCTGGAAACAGATCTCAAGGGCAGTGCAAAAACAAGTTTTCCGGTGAACTCAAGCAACATGTCAAAACCGCTTGCGCGAGACACAGGCTGGGCACACGCGGTGATGTTACAATTCCACACAACGTTGATGGCACAAAATGGACATACTGCGGACATATGGGAACCCTGATGGAATACAGCAAGCAAATGGTAGTTGGACCACGGTGTGCAGATGGCTCTTGATTTTCGGCCATATCTTCACATTCGTTTACTGGTTCGCCCCAAAGGTTGGCCTTTTTGTGTCGCACCTTGCGCTTTTGAGCGCGTATGTGCTGAGTCTGTGGGTTTGTGGGCAGTTGTGTCCCTTTTTGTGGCAGGCGGAGCCGACCGGGCACGTGGAGCAAGGCCGGGGGGAAAACTGGAGGCTGACTCCACCTGGGGGACGAGAGGGGGGAGGGGCAGAGAGAGAGAGAGAGAGAGCGAGAGAAAGAGAGAGAGAGAGAGAGGGAGACAGAGAGACAGAAAGAGAGAGAGAGAGAGAGAGAGAGGGAGAGAGCATCTTTACTGTGTTTTCGTTAGCCTCCGGAGAAGCTTGCAGACATGGTGCGTTGGTGCCTGACAAACTCCTAGAAAAGTTGCCTCCGGGTGGCCCTTCTCAGGAAGATCACAAACGCCCACTCGGACCGCTAAGCTTGCAGCACCGGGCAGTCTGGCATTGGCTTAGAGTGTTCACAGCCTGGGGCTCCCGTCAAGAATGCCGCGTAGGGTTTTGTCCAGTGTTTTAGAAACGCTGATCCTGGATCGAAGTTGGTGTTCCGTGAAGGATTGGATGCCTCGGCCAGTCTCAAAGATCAAAGTGCGAGGGCATTCCACTCAAGTGGGCGTGCCGAATGTCCCTGAACATTCATTCTGCTGACAAGTTCCTGCGCAAACTCTGCACACACACACACACACGCACACCACGAAGCATGAAAGTGAGAGACCAAAGTCGACTTCTGCGCAGACATTTGTGATCAAATCATGTGCTGAGGGTCTACGAGCTAGTGGCTGAGCTTGCACGGCAAACCTGGTAGATCATACTCTACTTTGTTCAAACCTGCCTGAGGTTTGCAGCTATCAAAAACACACAAAACGTCAGGGGGCTGCTATGAGCCGCGTATGCTGGAACCATGCTAGACAAATAACAGTCATGTGCTGGGCTGGGAAATCAAAGTCAAGCTGGCAATGCGGCGCAACTCACCTAGGTATATTATATTTTGTGATGCGTGCATCTTTTTGATAGACCTGCATTAGACACATGCTAGGACTATGCAAGGCCACGCTTGTTCTGAAACCCGCCACACGGTTCCTGAAAGAAGTTACCGGTAGCTTCAGGAGACTGACATCATTGCCAAGACTTATTTGTTACCCCGTCCCCCATCCTGTATGAAGCCAAGCAAAGCACGCCTTTTCTTCTGAGACTGTCTCCATTACCAGCTTCGGCACAAACACGCACACACACACACAGATGTAAAAACATACTGGATCTATGTATGCATGTATGCATGCATACATGTGCACATACATATAATATGTATATATATATATATATACATATATGTTCCAGTCCCCACCCCCCCACCCCCTGTTCCCAAGGGTAGGGTCCCCCCCCCCCCCGCCCCAACCCCGATCCCCGAGCCGAGCCCACACCCCGCTGCGACGGTCCTTGAGAAAGGGGTAGCTCTTCTCGCTGAGAACCTTGGCCGCATCGTCGATCTTGTCGGCATAGGCGGGTGCTGTGCCGAGCATGGCCGCGGCGCCGGCTGCGGCAATGGGCACATGACGCCCGGCAGGCGGGGCCACAAAGGCGCTCGGCCAGCCGCAGTAGGCCGCCACGGCCGCCACAACCACAAGCATCTTGCTGACCCGCGCCATTGCGTCAGAAGATAGGATCACAAGGCTACCCTGGTACAAAAAGCTGCGCCACTCATGGACATCACACGAGCTTCCTGCCAAGCCACCTGATATGGACATGACATAAAGTTATTTCAAAAAGCAAACGGTAATTTCTTTGAAGGTTCCAGGTTGCATGGTATGAGGCGAACGATCCAATGATGTCCTCAAATGTCCGACCTTAGTTGGGTGAGCTCTGGTGGCTTGGTAGAATCATGTGGGTGGACAAAAATCCTGCGGCAAATTGGGACACCTGCAGCACCAAGTGGTGCAAAGTGCTTCTTGTGCATCCAAAGCAGGGTACTTGAATTCCCCACAACTTATGAGCAACTGCAGGCGTGTCCCTGAGTTTTATAGCAAGGGAAGTGCAAAAAGGTTGACCTGGTTGCTACGCTTGAAAAAGGAAAGCAAGGGGAAACCAGGAAATTGAATGATTGAACGAGAGGGGGCTGCATGATTGCCAATGGTCTGCTCCTATAATCATGGGCACTACCAAGAGCGCCTCGCCTTGCGCCTGAATGCGGGGTGCGCGGACCCGTGCTTGTAGTTTTGCCAGCTGTCATTTGGGGGTTGATCAATATTCCGTTTGGCCTTGAAATGACCTGGTAACTTCTCCCATGTAGTGGGAAATATCATAGTTTTAGTGATTTCCTCCAATCGCCCGGACACGCTGTCCAGGAAGGCCACTAGAACCTGCGATGTGCCAGGGACCTCATCAGCCTTTCCATGTCCGGCTCCAGGGAAACTGTCAATATCGGCCACCAACAAGAAGCAGAACAGAGCCTGGTCGTGCGCTTTTTGCGCGTTTTGAGGCTTGCAGTCTTCCCATGGGTCAGGCTGGTCAATTGCCAAACTCCAACCAATGCAGGGGGGAAACATCTTAACAAGCCCAAGCAACACCAAAGCAGATTGGAGAAAATAAGCATAAACCAACAAAACAAACAACACACACACAAAAAGAAAAGCTTTGGACGCTCTTTGGAAAACATATCATGTCGAAAGACTTCTGGAAACATGGATATGTTGTTGTGTGTTTGGTAGTGGCGAGGTTGTGGCTTGTTGGAGTTTTCAAGCGGTTGTTTGTCTCCATGTTTTTGTTTGTTTTTTTCTCGGGTTGTTTTTGTCTTTGTGTTGTCTCGAGTTGTTCTTTGTCTTTTAGGTTTTCTCCTTCTGAACGCAGGCAACCTGGAAGAAACAACCAGCTTGTCTTTCCTTGTGAGATCCTATTTGTCTTCCAATTGAATTCTACTTGAGGTCCTGCTTGGAAACTAATTCTCAGCTAAAAATCAAAATAAACACTAACAAATTCCCTGCAAACATCTAATTCAGGTGTAACCACGTATATTCAAATTAACTCAAAGACACAACCAGTTTGTCTTCCCTCACTGGGTGGATGGCCCAAGAAAAGTCCAAACTTCTTGTTTGTTTGCCACCAAGACGGTCTTCCTAAACATGTACCAAGTCCATGAACTCAGGAAGTGAGCTCCTTACCGACTCCAACTAAAATCAGAATTAGCCTCTACTTGTCTTTCCTTACCAGGGATCCTTACAGTATAATTACACCTGAACATTGCCTTGTAAATGGTGGTTTCCTTTTATTTTGGGCCTTTTGAAAAAGCAACCTGTTTCAAATGGTTGCAAAATGGAGATCTTTTAAGGAGGGAGCCCTGCTTTCCTTACCAGATCCCACCGAAAATCCCTCTCAACCTCCCTTCGCCTCCTCCAGGACCTCGGCTTCGGCTCGCTGCAGCAAGACTGCGGCCTCGGAGGCCAAGCCTGGGATGCCTCCAAGAGATTCTGTGGCAACACCGCCGAAAAACATGACAGCGTCACGGCGCCGGATTTGGGGTACCGCTGAAAAAAGGTGCTGTATTCGTTGTTACCCGATATTTGGCCTGGTTACCTCACCATCTGTGCCTCTAATTGGGCGTCTCTTCTTGTCCAGGAGGCCCCATGGTTTCCCACTACACAAACGCAAACGAAGGGGGCACCCTCCTCTTCACGCCTAAATATGAGGGAACCGAAAAAGTGGCCAAGATGGAGCCCCCAAAATCCGTCTGTAGAGGAGTCGGTTGCCTGTCGGGGATCCCTTGTTGGAGTTCCATGTTGATTTGTTGGTTTTTCCAATGGCAGCTTCCAGTTGCTTGAGGTACCGTCCGTCCCAAAGCCAGTCATGGGTAGCTTTGCAGAGGGCTACTCTGGCTTTGAATTTCAATAGGGAACCACCTCACAAGTGATTGGTGGACATGAATCCCCACCAATATAGATGATTTCACCCGAGGGGTCCTCCATGAAGATTCACACCCAAGCCAATTACGGCCACCTCGCCCTTTCTCCGCGGCCACCGCACGCCAACCGCTCTCGCCTTTGCGAGCAAAGGCGATGAAGGGTGGGGCCCCTGTGCAAAAAGAACATCAACAAGAAAACAGCTGTTTTCTTGGAGATCCCGGAGTTTTGGTGTGAAAAACGAGTTTGAGTTGGACCCTTTTTGAGTCCCTATCACTGGCAGCTTGCTCCTGTCTGGAGTCAGAGATTGGTTGCCGCTCCTGGCAGGGATGCTGAAACTCAATTTGGGACTCTTGGACCCTGGATTTATGTCCACCCATCCGACGGTTTTCCAACCATCAAATCTGATTCGACAATTCCAAACCTGACATCCGAAAGTCAAGGACCTTCATGGCTTTTGCTCGTTTTAAGCCCAGCTCAGTATAAAATAGGCAAATCAGCTTTTGTCATCTTGAAACGAAGACCAAAGAGACACCGCAAAACGATCTACGCGACACTTGGCTGCATGTCAAGACAAAGGACCCCGAAACCAGTGCCGGGCCTGTTTTGTGTGGGTCCCTTTGGCTTTTCTGGGAAATCTCCCAGAAAAGAACAACTGAAATATGTTGATCGCAATATGGGTGGTCTGAAATTGGGGGGGACTCTGCCTGATACGAAATTCTGTGTGTTTTCTGTGTCATTGCCATAACCAGAAGGGCCCATCAAACCTTGTTTTGTTTTTCTTGTAGTTTCCCCCACCAATGGTCAGTGGATAGGAGCTCCCCTGAAAACACCAGCCAACCAAAAGGATCTGTCTCCAGATCAGCCTCACATGGGTGGTCTGCGGCGTCGCGGTGCATGCGCCACCTCCGCCAAGTACTCTGAGAGCTCCTGGAGCCTCAAGTTGATGGTTGTTTTCCGGTTGTTTTCTTTTGTGGTGTCTTGGCTTTGTTGGTTTCTGGTGTTTTGTTGCTTTTGGTGTTGGTCTTGGCTTGGTTGGTTTGGATGGTTTAGTTAGTTGGTTGGTTTGGCTGGCTTGCTTTGTTTGCCATGTTTTATGCTTTGGGTTGGTTTGATTGGCTAGGTTTGTATGTGGGAAACCAACAACATGCCAGAGCAACAAATATGCCCCACCTGTGGACACCCACGGGGCCCTCCAAACTGGTTTGTTTGCAGATGGCAATGTCTGTCCTTTTTGGAGTTGGCACCCTTTTTGGTGGCTTGCTAGCAAGCTCTCGTTTTCAATTACTCTTTTCAGCTGGGTGCAAATGGGAGCGTCCTAAGATGGGGCCCCGAACAGTGCGGTTTCCTCTTCTGCGGTTTCCTCTTCTGGTTTCCCTTTAAGGCAGCCCTTCTCAAAAGAAGAATCCCCCCAAATCAGTGATTAGTATACCATGTATGTGGATGTTTCTGTTTTTTAGGCTCGGTTCCTCCAAAGACATACCCAAATTGATAAATAAATCACCACGCCCCAACAGAAACTTTGAGTTGATGTTTCCAGAGCCACGGGCCACAAGACCCGGGAACGTGAGTCGGTACACTTCCGTCCCAACGGGTTTGGGGAGATCCTCCTTGAATTCTGCTTTCAGCCCACCAGCCAAACTTGGAGACCCTCCCGTCGAGAATCAGAAACCAGTTCCCCCAAAGCGCTCTCCGCTTTTGAGGGGACCCCCAAATTCGTGTTCTTCCCCAACTCGTGTTCCCTTTGAACCCCACCCCCCCTTCCTGGGGAGTAGCCTCACAAAGTGCACGCTCAATGGGAGAAGTGGCTGGAACTGGAGCACCGGGAAGGTGGCGCTCCCCTCCTTCGGCAGCTCCGCGGCCGCCAGGATCTGGGCGATGAGAGGGGCTGAGACCTGGTGGGTGGATCCGGGGCTGTGTGGAAAGCTTTGGGCTTCTGGTGCCAAGTTCGGCCGGCTTCACTGGTTCCAGTTCACCAAGTTCCTGGTTCCAGTTCACCAAGTTCCACGTCTGGATTGCCAGTTTTGTGAGGGGATCAACCCACCTGACAGCGACCCCCCAAACTGAACCCACAGACCTGCGGCCCGAGCCGAGCGGGCCTCTGCCAAGGCCAGCAATGTCTCGCTGACAAAGTCCAAGTCCTCAGCGTCCTCCCGGCGATCCACGAGGCGAGCCGCAGGCTCGGGGCGTCGAGGGAAAGCCCTCATGCTGTTCACCCCAGAGGTCCTTTAGGATGTGAAGCGGGTGTCGGGTTGCGGAGGCGAAAGTAGACTGCACAGTTCCCCCATTCTTTACTTCCCCAAAGAGGGAACTGTGCCATCTCTTTGCTCCCTGACTTGGAGATTTGTCTAAGCTATTTGTGATGGTGGGTCACCGCAAAAGGAACAGCCGGACCCTGAACGAATGATCAAACCTGGCGCCAATGCTTCTGCCCATGCACAGGGTTCGCTACATGTCCCCTTTGTGTGTTTTTGCTCATCACTTCTTGGGGCTCCTAGGGTCGTGTTTGAAGGGGAGATGTAGAGAGAGAGTAGGGAGCCAAGGACTTAGTTGCATCTAAAGTTGGGTAATGGTTGGCGACTGCCAAAAAAAGCTCGCCCTCTCAAATGGTAGAAACGGGGGCCCAGACGTCCAGTATCCTTCTTGTCCATTTGTTTTCGAGTGTGATTCGCTGCGAAAACAACCAAAGAAGTTCCCAAAACCATACAAAGAATCACAAAAGCGGAAGAGACCCCTGGTCTTGGAACTGGGCAACGAATCCTACGGTCAGCTGAGTCAAAACTGGGGACCTCCTTTGGGAGACGTTCTCTTCCTTGGGGAACAAACACGAGCCCTCAAAATTGTCAGCGTTCGGGGTGTCCCAATTCTCAGCATTCGGGGTGCCCCCCCAATAGAAATCCACTGGGTGATCTGTTTGAATTCAGGCGCCCCAATTCTCGCAACGAGCGGGCGATATCAAATCACCCCCTTCTAAAAACTACCCACCAAAAGGCTTTACCACAACATCCTCTCAAAAAGGAAGGTCACTGACCCCAAACTCCTTCTTTCGCCGCTGTCCCCCTTTCGGGAACCCAAGAGATTGTTGTCACAATTCATCCCATTCTTGAAGATTATGTTGCCAGCCAGGGAGTGGCGCGAGTCGATGTCTCTCTCCAGAAGCAGCTGGCAGAGCTGATGGAGTGCCACCAGCACCGTCTGCAAACCCATGAGCCCCGAGTCGCCTCGAAGACCAAGCGACTTCGGGGAAAGGGACCAAGGAGACGGAGATGGGAATGACGCATGGGCATGGATGTATATCTGTGCTATACATGTATCCGCCGACATTGCTCGGCGTGTAGGATCCCCTCCCCCCCCCCCCCCCCTCCCTCCCCCGCGTACCGCACGGCAATTTGATGACGTTCCACTAAACGTAGTCTTCGGGGAGCCGGTGTCGCAAAACAGGGGTCCCAGGCTCGATTCCCCCTGCCGGCTTTTTTGCTGGCTTGGGCTTCCTACATCCTTTTGCCGAAAATCTGGAAAACTCCATGTTTTTGGACGTCTTTCATACATTCATCCATTGCATTCATTTCATACATTACATTCATTACATTCCTTACATACATTACATACATACATACATACATACATACATACATACATACATACATACGTACATACATACATACATACATACATACATACATACATACATACATACATACATACATACATACATACATACATACATACATACATACATACATACATACATACATACATACATACATACATACATACATACATACATACATACATACATACATACATACATACATACATACATACATACATACATACATACATACATACATACATACATACATACATACATACATACATACATACATACATACATACATACATACATACATACATACATACATACATACATACATACATACATACATACATACATACATTACATACATACATACATACATACATACATACATACATACATACATACATACATACATACATACATACATACATACATACATACATACATACATACATACATACATACATACATACATACATACATACATACATACATACATACATACATACATACATACATACATACATACATACATACATACATACATACATACATACATACATACATACATACATACATTACATACATACATACATACATACATACATACATACATACATACATACATACATACATACATACATACATACATACATACATACATACATACATACATACATACATTACATACATACATACATACATACATACATACATACATACATACATACATACATACATACATACATACATACATACATACATACATACATACATACATACATACATACATACATACATACATACATACATACATACATACATACATACATACATACATACATACATACATACATACATACATACATACATACATACATACATACATACATACATACATACATACATACATACATACATACTACATTACATACATACATACATACATACATACATACATACATGCACATGCATGCATTGATTACATTACATACGTTACGTTACGTTAGTACATACATACATTACATACATACATACATACATTACACATACACACATACACAAACACACATACATACATACATACATACATACATACATACATACATACTACATACATAAAGACAGACAGACAGACAGACAGACAGAGACAGACAGACTACAATATACTTCAGACACACAACAGACAGACAGACAGACAGACAGACAGACAGACAGACAGACAGACAGACAGACAGACAGACAGACAGACAGACAGACAGACAGACAGACAGACAGACAGACAGACAGACAGACAGACAGACAGAGACAGACAGACAGACAGACAGACAGACAGACAGACAGACAGACAGACAGACAGACAGACAGACAGACAGACAGACAGACAGACAGACAGACAGACAGACAGACAGACAGACAGACAGACAGACAGACAGACAGACAGACAGACAGACAGACAGACAGACAGACAGACAGACAGACAGACAGACAGACAGACAGACAGACAGACAGACAGACAGACAGACAGACAGACAGACAGACAGACAGACAGACAGACAGACAGACAGACAGACAGACAGACAGACAGACAGACAGACAGACAGACAGACAGACACAGACAGACAGACAGACAGACAGACAGACAGACAGACAGACAGACAGACAGACAGACAGACAGACAGACAGACAGACAGACAGACAGACAGACAGACAGACAGACAGACAGACAGACAGACAGACAGACAGACAGACAGACAGACAGACAGACAGACAGACAGACAGACAGACAGACAGACAGACAGACACACACACATATATATATATATATATATTTATGTACCAGTCCCTGGGCCACGTACCCCCCCCCCCACCCCAATGGTATGGTCCCCCCACTCCCCCGCATCATCCGCATCTTGGGGATGATGCTGGCAATGCTGGGGATGCTGTCCAGTACCGTGTGAGCCCTGCAGCTTCGGTCCCAGACTCCCCCTTTCACCCCGTTAGCCAACACCCCCGCACCTCTCGCAACATCCTACCCTAAACCAAACCACCCGAAACCCACCGCAAACCAACCCTGAACCAACCCTGAACCAACCCTAAACCAACCCACCGAGCCTGAACCAGCTCCGAACCCCAACCACCCCACCACCCCACCACCCCACCACCCCACCACCCCACCACCCCACCACCCCACCACCCCACCACCCCACCACCCCACCACCCCACCACCCCACCACACAGGGGGGGGGGGGGGGGGGGGGGGGGGGGGGGGGGGGGGGTCCACGGCCTGGAACATATATATATATATATATGCATACATACATACCAGAGAGGGAGATTGGGCATAGAGAGGCTTGGGGGGATGGGGAGGATGGGGAGCAGAGGGAGGGAGAGAGGACGACAGAACACACAAGGGAGACAAGGGAGAGAGGCAGAAGGAAAAAAGGGAGAGGACAATGTCGGCGGACTGAGCCGGAGGCTGTAAAGTTTCTTGGTGATGTATTTGTTTATGAATGTATTGGAATGTCTATACATACGCATTCACGTATATGTTGCATTCTGTGTACGCAACTGTCAGTAACTGGCACGATTCAGCGTTTGGGTTTCCAGATTCCAACCAAGCCTAGCGTCACCAAGCCTCAAGGAAGCTCACTGACATTGTCTAGTGCTTAAACTGGTCTTACGGACACCACACCCTGCCCACAGGACTTGATCACCTCTGATGGACCAAGGAAACCCCGGTTCTCCAAAAAATGGAGAATGGTGGTTCGTGGGAGGGAGAGGAGCAACTCGCCGCACAATCTCCGAGGTCGGCGCACTGCGCGCATCGCTGGGTGTCGGCCCCCAAGGTCTTCAGGTGCTGCCAGTAAGTCGCCTGCCTCTCTCGGCGCGAGACCTGCAGGAGATGGTACTCATCGGCGCAAAGGAAACCATTCGTCTCATGTGGGTGTGTCCTTCTAGAGGGCACCCCTTTTTTGGTGGGAGAAGGGAACCCCTTCCGGCAACAAAGACAGACCCATGTGTTGTACTGTATGGCCGAAGCCACGCGCCTTTCTTTGTGGTGACACAATTTCGCCTTGGAACAAGAAGCTGGAACCCAGTACGAAAAACCCTGACGAACAGATAGGCATTCCATGCAAGCGGGCCCTATTAATCTGCCAGGTTTCAACATTTACCTGCACACTGTCAAGCGGGTCCATTAAAGTAACATCCTCGAGACTACCCTCTAGGTTGTTCAAAGGGAAACAAACTCATCATGTTCACTTGAATGTTAACGTCAGGACCTTACTAGTCCAAGGACCGTCCAACGACAGACCGTTTCTGTACGACAAGGGGAACCGCCCTGATGAGGATTCACATGGCACCCACCAAGCCTTCATCTTTTCTTACATGCAACACTTTTTGAGGGGCCGCCCGTTTTGGGGTTCCATGAAGCAATTTGCGCGGGGAGTCTTCCTTAGCGCCAGGTCTCGCCTGCTCCCGCAAGATCAGCAGCTGGCACCACTCATCTTGCACCGCCGCCGCCGCCAGCTGCGTCAACTCTCGGCCCTCCTCCGCGTCCGCCATGAGCCAAGGAATGGGTTGGTTTCGGGGGGTGGGCTTTGGGGGGAGGTTGGGGTCTGGGGGAAAGCGGGTAAGAAGGCTTGGGAGTTTGAGAAGGTGGGGTGTTGGGGGCTGAGGGAACGGGGGGGGGGGGGATTGGGGGGGTGGGAAAATTGTCAGTCTGCAAGGCCTTGGCGCATCCTTCGCATCAGCATGCCGGGTTCATTTCTGACCGGGAGGTCAACATCGGCAAAACCTGAAGCATGATTTGAGACGCAGCAACCCTAGGATCCGCCGCTGGCGAATAAATGTGCTGGTGATCTGATGTCAGTCGCTTGCGCAGGATCAGCGGATGTGCAAACTTTGGATGCTGCTTTTGGGTCACTTGCATCATGCTGTCGTTGTCTATCATGTCTATCCTTCTAGGTGAAGCGCTTCAAGCAACCGCACAAATGAAGGCTTCTCCGTTCACTGGATTCTCATGCTCTGGCGCTGAATGTTCTTAAATGCATATGATCCAAGGCAGAACTCTTTGTGAGGGTCACTCTCATGGTTCTGTGAATGGGAGCCCTTGCAACTTCAACTCACAAATGGTTGTCTAGATCCCTCTCAAGGGTGGATGAACACCCCTACAAAGACCAAGTAAAGGAGTCTTCTTGAAGTCTTTTGATCATGGCACATATGGAGTGCGACTGAGAGCCGCGTCAGCAAGCGATCTGCTTGAGCCTCGTTTTCTGCGAAGACTGGACGTGCACCAAAGCGCCACAACCATACATGCGTGGAGCCAACCTTGAAGGGGGCCAACAAAACATCTGAAATGCAGTTTGGATACCGCGGGGATTCAACCTGGGGTTCTATTTTGTTCCTATCCCTTCTTGAGCACCCAATTCATGCACTCTCTTTGCATGCTTGGCAGTTTCGGGTGCATCTGCACCCTGGATAATGATGAGGAAAAACAAAAACAAAGGACAACTATGGCTTCCGTTTGAATCTTCCCAGACCCCAGAAGAGGTTTGTTGTTCAGAGGATGGCTTTCCCTTTTCATGTCCAGGCAAGAAGGAGGGCGGCCTTTTCCTGGGGTCGCTAGCGCTGAGTCGGCCTTGCAACCTCTATGCGGTCATGATATGCCAACGTTCCCTAGACCCCACCAGGAAGAAGGGAAAGGGGGAAGGGTACAATGTTAGACCGAACCGAAGCGGGTTGCGCCCGTTTTCCTATTCAATTTCAAGACCAGACCGCTAAAAGAACGTGAAAAGGTGGGCCATAGTGGCCTGTCGGACATTTGGATGAGCAACACCGCTTGCGCCTTACCCGGCCAAACAAGGCGGCGTTGGAAGCTGGGAAGAACAGTGTCAGGAACACGCGGAAGGGATAGGAAGAGTGTGGTTGGTTCGGCAAATATCGTTCACAATGGCCAGTATGACACCGAGAAATGATCCTTTCGATTTTGAAGACCGCGTGAGCGGATCTTTGTTGCTCGTACAGTGCAACTAACAACATGTCCAAAGGGCCAACGGGCATGTTTATTTGAGATCAGAGGATTTGCCCTCCAAAGGGTGCAATTCAAAGCTGGTTTCCACTGAACTTGTTGAGGTCCAAGGGAAATCGAGGGACCGCTGTCCAATCTCAACCAGCCACCGCCGACGCCCTCCCCCCGCTCAGCCCCCCGGGCAAAAACCCGCAAGTCTTGTGCCTCAGGACAGGCAAACAGACAAACGAGCAAACACGCAAAGAAACAAAATAACATAATCAACCTACCAAAAACGAACCAACAAACCAGCCAGCCAGCCAGCCAGCCAACCAACCAACCAACCAACCAACCAACCAACCAACCAAAAACGCAAACAACACAGCCAAAGCAAACAGGCACATCACAAGTAATCAAAACACGCAAACAAGCAAACAGCCAAACAAACAAGCAAGCAAGCAAACAAAAGGCAAACAAAAAACAAACAAACAAACAAACAAACAAAAGAAAAAAGAAAAAAGAAAGAACAAAGAAACAAGCAAAGCAAACACAAACAAACAAGCAAAGACAACACACACACACACACACACGCAAACAAACCACTAAGCAAATAAACAAATCAACGAAGAGACAAGCCCGCAAGCAAGCAAGCACACAAGAAAGCAGGCACGCAAGCCAGCAAGCACGCAAGAAAGCTGGCAAGCAGGCAAGAAAGCTGGCAAGCAAGCGCGCTAGCAGGAAAATAAACAAAGAAACAAACAAAAAAAACAAATAACCGACAACAAACACAAAACCAAAGTAGCAAACAAATAAATGAATAACAGTCTAAAACAAGCAGCAACACCAAACAAACAAAAAACAAATCACAACAAACAAACCGACCAAATCAAACAACCCAAGCCAAACCCATCGCCATTGTCTGGGTCTCCAGTCATCTGCTTCCGGCAATTGCCGTAGCAGGCCTCCACAGCGTCTCAGCCTCGGGCCAAATGGGGGGGACTGAGTATCCGAGAATATCGAAACCCAGGCCAACCTCACTTGCTCCTTTAGGGACCTAGACATCATCAAAGGTTAACCTTTTGGGACCTTGACTAAAAGTGGACCGAAAACGGGAAATCAACAGGTTGAAAGGTTGGCTTTCAACAACTGCAACCCGTGTTGGGGCGGAGTTGGCCATCTTGCCCCCAAAAACCCCGAACACAAATGAAAGGGATAGAGTCCCCGCAGCCTTCCCCCAAAAAAAGGGTCTGGATTGGTGAGTTGTTCCAGGGTGCTTTCTAATCCCTCTACAGGAACCAGGGGTTCAAAGCCCCGAATCCAAACAACCTCTCCCGGTGTTTCCGACCAACCCCTTGGGCCCGATGGATCAAAAAACGCAGTTCGCCTGTAGGCTATTGATTTGGGAATGAGAGTTGGAGGGTCGCATTTCAACCTTGAACAAAAGCCAGGGGCCGCGGCCCCAAATAGCACATGTCCTCTTGGAGAATCTTTCGATTTTTCGTCTGGTGTAAAGCGTGAGGAAGGTGACTCGGTTGTTCGACACTTTCTTGGAAAAACAACGACATACTTTGGCTTTACAGTACCCCGCTGCCACTGCAACAGCATTCTTTTGGGCCCTTTGCATAGGAAACGTTGGTCTGGTTGAAGGGCACGAAGGAAGCACACCACGTCTGGACAACCCTTTGGATATCTTCCAACCTTGAGCAGACCTCGGCGCTCAAAGCTCTGAGTCCAGGAACGCCGGGGGATCGGGTTTCGTTCGGCGTGCCATGCAGACCCGAGGGGTCGAAGCAGGCAGGTTCTTTCCCAAAGCATAGCTGCGCCAAAGCATGGCTTCGGAGCCAGCACCTTGAAACAAATGAGCATATTGCCCACAGTTTTTCATCTTCAAAGCAGGCTTCTTCCGTGCCTGGAAGTTGCACACTCAAAGCGGGCGACCAATCAGCAAGCACGAGCCTGCTCTAATCAGCAGTTGGCTTGAAAGACCGAGTCACTTCTGTGACCCTAAGAGTATCCGAGTCCAGTGAGTGTATTTGCCGCGCATTGACTGCGAAAAGACAAGCAGTTGAATGAGTTAAACACCGCGAGTTTTGCCACAAAGTCAGCTATTAGGCTATGCAACGTATATGCGTTTGCCCCAAACGATAAACTTGGCCTTTTGGATGCCAGCATGGGAACACTGGCACGGGTCTGTAGTGACGCTTGTTTTGTGGGTGTGCGTCTGTGCTATCGTGTCAGTGTCCCTTCCTTCCGTCCAGTCGATTTGGTCACGGTCCCAGAGGAATGATAGACGCTCGACTCACGAAGACTGACAGCTGTTGACAAAGGACGGTCTTTCTTCTCTCTCCCTCAAGGCTCCGGGAACTCCAATGTTTGGAAAACTGCACATTGGATCCTTTCGGGATCCAGATCCAGCTATTTGAGCCCATTCCCGTGGCACAGGGGGCATCTTCCCTGGAAAGAATCTGGGTCGGCTGGCAAATCGCCCCACTCGGCTCTCCGCCCTAGGAAGACTTCCAGGGAATATCTATTGGCCGGCCAGGGATTGGCCGGCACGTGGGAAACCGCAGGTTTCCAGCCTGAAGAACTCACTAAAACGCACTTTGGCGGCGGCACCTCGCTCAGTCCCGCGCCCGCGTGCGACACAAATGTTTCGAGCGCATCCCGAACACTTGGCTGTGTGTTCTCGGGAGAACCTACGGGGTCTCCCTTTCGAACCAAGAGCGAGACAATCATGGCAACCAAGAGGGCTGAACAATAAATCACCAACGGACAGGAGATGTTGCTTTGAAAGACAGCATGAGAAGATGTTCCTTCGGCGGACCCTTCATTGTGACGAGAGCCAATGGGACAGGCTTTGACGGGCACTCTCCATGAGTCTAGTGCCTAGGGAACCACAAGAACAACAGTCAATCCGATGCCCATCTAGAAGACTCATTGCCTGAAGAAGCAACACAGCTGGGATCAGTTCATGGTTTCTTGCACCCGATTCCTGACTGGAGCTGGACCAGAGACTCATGCAACTAAACATGACGTACATGTTTGGAGTTGCGCGCTGGTTACGCATCTCACACATGCCAACTTCAAACGTTTGCTGCACATTCTTCCAATCGTTGGCGTTAAAGGTGAGGGGGGAATCCTGTGGCTGGTCCCAAGAAGACCTTCCCTCTGCTTCTTTGCTCCAATATTCAGCATGCAATCAACTTGCGCTTCGATCGTTCTCCAACCCTTTTAGGGGCATCCTTTGGGCGCTTTGTCCCCCCTTGCTTCAGTCCCAAGTACAAAACTGGGAGCCCCACAAGGGGCCTTTGCTTAATTGCAACCCGCCGGCAGCTGCCACCCTTCGTTCAGACCCATTAAACGGCAGGCCCAAATCAACCAAAGGTGTTGACAACCCACCGCTCGCAGTTCTGCCGAACCAACGCGGGAAAATCAATCAAACAACGAACAAAAAACGCCCTCCGGCCATAGGTTCCACATTCAGCCAGGCGGAGATTTCAAATTGCAATGGCCCAGTGCTTGGCCCATGGCCCGCTCGTCACAGCTCGGATCTTTGGGTGTGTCTGCTTTGGAGAGTTTCCTTTAGACGGATGTGTTTTTGAAGGGAATCCAAAGAACAACCATTTTGGGGTTCTCTAACAACACACTTCCACTTTGAGACTTTCAGTTGCTCAAGCTTTCTTGAGGAGATGCGTGCAACGGCATAGCGCAGTGAGTGACACTAGTTAGTGTGCATGCTCGTCTTGTAGCGCGCCGTTGGTCTTCTAGTTTTAACACAGAGTCCTATGTTGCAGCATCTGCCTTACTTCATGATAATAATAATAATCATAATTGCTCTGCTGCAGGCATTTTTCCTCGATCTAAAAACGGCTGTCATGTGTTGATTCACGTTCAGCACTCCTCCCAGGTGCATTCCTTCTTTGGTTGCACCTGTCTGTACTCAAAACTACCGCTCAAGCCGTCTCATACCGCAGCGTCTCCTTCACATTGTTCTTCCCGTCATACAGCACCGGCAGGTCGTCAAAGTGAAGTACCTCTCGCCAGCGCATCGCCTCACCATGTGATAGAGGCCGGGCTCCGTTCCGATGTGAAGCTCCCCGGCATCGGGGGTACAGCACCTTGGGCATGGCAACTTCTCTCGTGTTCCTCGCCCTTCTCGCAATCCATAACAGTTCAGTCGGAAGTGGTACCTCTCCCCTTGTCCGGTATGGAAGATCGACGGTTCCGTCGGCAGACTCTCCCCATCACTCTCCTGGTCAGGATCATCTGCTTGCACCGTGCTCTCCCTCTGCCTTGCTTTCCCTTTCTGGCCCTTTGAAGCTCCCTTCTTTGGAACCGCCCCAAGCATAGCTGCGCTTGATCCTGCCGATGACGATCCCCTGGTTGAAGGCTCCCCCCTTCGTGTAGTAGCGCTCGTTCCGAACGTAGATGTTCTTGCCGTTGTTGTCCTTCCCCACGAGGTCTCCGCCTCTTCGAACTCCGGCTCGTATCTCGACGTTGGCCTTGCCGCCGATGATGCACCTCCTTTTCCAGACCCATCTGACCCTCTCCCACTCCCAGCCGACTCCACCACAGAAGACGCCACGGAAGTAGGTCTCGGTCGCCGTGAATCCGACGTCGAAGACCTTGCATCTCTTGTCAGCTCTTGCTCACTTCCAGACGCATCATCTTCTTCGCCTCGGGTTGGGTCCGCCCATATCCCCCTCAGGGCTCTCACCCTCGGGGCCACCTTTCTCTCACACATCATCTCCATCAACTTGAAGAGGACAATTGACAACACGCTCACAATGACCATCAATGCCTTGAGCGACTCATCCTCCTCATCTCCATTCTCTTCTAGCTTCTCCCTCACCGCCTGCGCCTGGGAAATAAGGCTGGCCACGGTGACGCCCTGGAAGACCTCCTCGTCTCTTGCCACGTTCACCACCAGGCTCTCCTCATTTATCTTCTTCACCGTCGCGTTCTCTCTCGCCTCCAGCTCCTCCAGGGCATTGATGAGAGTCAGCGCAACCTCCTTCTCTACCTCTGGGCATCCCGCGTTCATCCGGACCTGAATCTCACCCATCACCGGATGCCTCAACTTGCAAGCCCCTTTCTTGCTCCACCTTACCTCGCAGCCCAGCTTCTCGACTAGCATCCCAAGAGGAACGATAGGCTGCACTCTGTCATCCTCATGCACGATCACCTTCCCTGCTGTCATCCTCAGCAGCGTTTTCTCCCCACCCGCCAGCTCGACCTGGATCTCTTCAAGGCTCCGCCAATCATCTGCCCCGCATACTCCTCGCATAGCATGCGTCGCCCCCGAGTCCAGCAACCCGTACTCCGGCAGGTAGTCAATCTTCGACACCTTCACGAACCTCAAGGCTCTCAACCTCTTCATCTGGTCCAACTGCTTCTGCAAGTCGTTTAGCCTCACATCTCTATCATCGCGCCCCGTCGAAGTTGCCGCCTTGATGTTGAGGGATCGGAGCATCTTCCCGGCTTCTTCCAGCACCGATTGCAGCCCGTCACCCTCCTTAGCGTCCTTAACGTTCTTGGCGTTCCCCTTCGACGTTGACGATGTCGCCCCTGAGGACTCAGCTTGATCTTCTCCTTGATGATTGCTCTGTTCATCATCCACCTCCGTCACCTTGGCAATCTTGCTGGGCGACTTCTCGGTCCGGTTGCCACCCTCTTTGTCCTGCTGCTTCCTCGGACAGTCCTTGCGGTAATGATCCACCGCTCCACACTCGTAGCACCGGTTCTTCTCGTCCTTGGCCTCGTGGCTGAACGTACATTGCCGTCCTCTCCTACATCCAGCATCCGTGAGGTAGTACCGGCAGGGCTTCCTTTCTCGCACATCCCCTTCTTTCTTAGGAGACCGCTTTTCCACCTCCACCACCCGACGCTTGTCCGACTCCCTCGAACTTCTTGATCTTTCCGTCGTAGTCCAGAGCCTTGACCGTGCACCAGCTGCTCAAGCTCTGACAAGAGGTGCTCGCAGTAGGTGCTGATCGTGCCGTAGTTGGGTACGGTGTCCACCTGCAGAGTTGATCTGGCCAGGCTGATATTGAAGCTCAGGTCTTTGTTGCCCTCCAACACCTTCTTGGTGAGCCTATGCAGTCCTCTGCTCAGGACCGAAGGGTCTTCGCTTCCACCTCAGCCATCTCCTGATCCCCTGAACTGCCGCCTGAATAGTCGCCGCCTCCTGCGGCTGCTCCAAGTTCTTGAGGATCGACGACCTCTCTGCCACTCCTCCCGGCTGGTACAGCAGCATCAATCTGCACACCAAGGAGAATACATCCAAGCTCTTGGTCGCGATCAGCTCCTCCTTGACCTGGTCCGGAAGGGCCTTCATGAGAAACGTCACCGCGCGGCGCTCCACCCCTCTCCATTTCCCATTACTCACCTCCAAAGGGGCCGTCGGAGTCAACAACAGCCTTTGCATTGGGGGTTCCGTCATGTACTTGTCGTACCAGCTCTTCGTGTGCTTGAGCATCAACTCCCACCACTCCTGACTGGTGTCAGAAAGATCCGCCATCACTGGACCCACCATTGAGCCAGTCCTGAAGGTCGATCGGGCCGGTGTCCGCGCTCAGATCCGGCAACATCGGCAATCTACCGCGACTTCACCACCTCCGCGTTCACCTCATCGCCTCCATGACCATTGTCCAGGATCTTCTTTTGGATCTGTTGCGTGCCCTCCATGAGCTTCAGGATGAGGTTAAGGTGCGCATTTCCATCTTGAGGTTGATCTTCCCTGATCAGCTCCTCCGAAGATTCCGCCGCTTGCCCTTGACCTCGTTCCGCAGGTTTGCCTTCAGGATGTCCCTGATCCGGCGCTCGTCCAGCACCTCGCTTCTCCACCTCCATGTCCGGTGTCGCATAGGTCTCTTCCGACTGGTTGCCCTTCCTGAGCTTGTCATTCTCTGCTCGAAGCCTCTGGATCTCCATCATGAGGTACTCCTGCGTCCGATCGGGCCGTGGCACTTGTCGCGCGCCTTCTCCTTGTCCCGCTCGAAGTGCTCCATCTTCAAGTTCCAGAAATTCCGGCCTTTTCAGACTCGGCTCTGCTGCGGCCTTCCGGCCACCCAGATTCACCAGCCCGCCCGGCCTGTCCCACCTCTCCAGGTACTCCAGCTGCTCCGGCGTGAAGAGTGGCCCATAGACCACCGGGTCACCCTGCGGTCCTCCACCCCATTGTGGATGCTCCCCAGAATCCTGACCTTCTCCTCCTCTAGGTTCACCAACTGCAGCCCACGAATTTCTCTGCGCTGATGCCGCCGCCGTAGACCACAACCTCCTCGGCATCATCGTACCCTCTGTTCCCTTTGTCGCCGGGGTCCTACTCGCGTCCAAGTTCTGCAGCACCACCACCTGCTGGCCGATGAGCTCCAGTCCGGGGGGGCTTCCGCCGGCGATCCATTCGCAGGCCCAGACCGGCCTCTCTCTTCACCTCGGGCTTCCTGCCCCTGATCCACCGCCTCCGTGGCCCCAGTGTCCTCCTCCTGGCCCACGTCCATCAGCGGCAGCGGCTCCGGTCCTTGCCCTTGAGGAGTTCCGGGCCACCTTCTCCTCGACCTTTGCCATTGCGGCGTCGAGCTAACATCGCCACGAATTTGGGCTCATAACTTGCTCTGCTGCAGGCACTTTTTCTCGATCTAAAAACGGCTGTCATGTGTTGATTCACGTTCAGCAATAATAATAAACGTGGAACCTGAAAGATCGCCCCTAGAGGAAAATTGGCTCCATGTTTGTTGGGAGGGTAACCCCCTGAAACCCGACGTTCCACAAGAAACATTTTCTCACTTGGCTCGCTGTGACAAGAAGGCTGTTGCAGCACCGTATGCCCTCAACAAAAAGGGCCGGCCTGCAGGGTTGGGCAAAGCTGTTTGAAACCAGGGCTTTAAGTTTAGTCCATCTTTCAGTAACCTCCTTTTGAGTTTCCCTAGGAGTTAGGCCATGCTTGATTGCCAAAACACATTTTGCCCAGCCCTAGCAAATCGGCCTGCGCGAGCGAGACAAAGCTGCGAAGGGTATTAGATCGAGAGATTCCACCCGCCTCCGCTGAAGCGGGGACACGGGTTGAGATAAGGCTTCGCACACTGGAGAAGTGCCTCGAAGGCTAAAAGCTGAGGGGAGCACTGGAATCTCCAAATGGAACCCTGTGACAAAGGGCCTTGGACCTGGAAGCTGCGCTGCGCATCTCTTTGCCATGTTCACCGAGATTTTCCGGACGGCAAACATGAGGTTCCTAGGGCTGAAACTGTGCGAACCGAACAGGGAGACCTCAGAGATCTGATCTTTCCTCTTGCCAAAACTATGGATCCAGGTGCTGCGTGTGACCAGCGTTGTGTTCGGAATGCCGGGGGCACTAGGTATCCTTACCTCGTATGACAGCTTGCGCCAGTCCTCATTGGGTTTGTCTCGGTTGCCTTTCATTTCCAATTGAACCAAACAAGCATACACTCAAAAAAGAAACTCGCCGGCATGTTTCCGGAATGTAGGTGACAGCAAAACAGTGTGTGGAGGGTCATAGTTCAGGCATTTGCTCCAGCGTCAACTCGGCGGCGAAACCCAAACTTGGCAGGCCGCTGTGACAGCGCCAAGAAGAACCGCGTTCTCTCTCCCTCTCGATCAGACAAACGTCGAGGCGCATCGCTGATCCGATGTCGGCGATGGGTTCAAACGAGTGAGATATATTTGACCGATGAGAATCTGCAAGATGATGCAAGATATTGAAATCCAAGATGGGATGCCAATGCTGGCTTTGTTTGGGGTGAAAGCTTTGTTTGTAGAAGGCTGCTACAGACCCTGGATTCCCTGGATCCAACGATTTGCCTTTTGTTTCTGTCCAGACCTGTTCAATGGGTTGCATCAATAGTTCCAGTATGGTATACACAGGACTGTCCTTTGGCGGGAGTGATCGGAAACCGTTTCTCTGAACCCGCTGAACAGGTCCCCCGAACTACAGGCTTGCAAAAACGGTGGAAATTGGTCATGAAACCTGTGCTCGCATCGGAGATCCATCACAGGCTGGCGGTTCACACCCCGAAAACCAATTTGTAGAAATGGATTCGCACACATGAGTGTCACCACCAATGTAAAACAGCCTGAACTATCTGCAAGAAGGAAACCATTATGCTCTTGCTGGTTTGCAGCTGTTGGCAGTTGTTGGCAATTAATGTTGTTGTTGGTCTTGAAGGAGGTGGCTCTTGTCGTTGTCGTTGTCCATGTTGTTGATGTTGTCGGTGATGCGGAGGTTGTTGGTGTTGCTGTTCCTGTTGCGTTGTCGATGCCGTTGCCGCTGCAGCTGCACTTGCAGTTGCAGCTGCAGTTGCAGTTGCTGTTGCTGCTCTTGTTCTTGTTATTGTTCTTGCTCTCGTTCTTGTTGCTGTACTGTGGTTGACATGGTTGTCGTTGTCGCTGTCCTTGTCGTTGTCGTCGTCGTTGGCGTCGTCGTCATTGTTTTTGGTTTTGTTTTGGAATTGTTGTCGTTTGTGTTTTTGTAACTGTCTTTGCGGTTATTGCAGTTTGTGCAGTTTTTGCAGCTTTTGCAGTTGCAGTTGCAGTTGCGGTTGCAGTT
>CAUJNA010003722.1:0-225000 GCA_963377175.1 Effrenium voratum | reverse complement strand
CCGCTTAATACGTGCCCCATCCAGGTCCGAAACTCAATCGTGGTAGCGGCTCGCAATGTCCACCGCCTGGGCCATGAGGTCAGTTCTCTCGCCAAAGGGGCCACTTGGCTCTTGTTCGCAAGTTAGCTTAACGGAAAATCGCCTGGGTGTTTCTCGAGGCAGGCGGACCTGTACAGTAAAATAGTTTGGCTCATTTTGGCATCCCTTTCAAATCACGAAAGAAGGTTCTACCGTTATAGGACCCCCCCTCCACACACGCGCACACATCTCTATCAAACAAAATCCGCGAAGGAATGGATGCCCAACGATTTCGCACAAGCCGCAACACCCATCAGGCGGCAGCCGCCTGATTGATAGCTTCGGAATAACGAACCCACTAACAAGTGCGCGTAAGAGTCTGAGAGCAAGTGAGTTGCCCCAACCGTAGACTGCCAAGAATCGGTTGGAAACCTTCGGGCCCCCGGCCCTGCTGACCATCCGAGGAACGTCTGCGGAACCAAAGGCTCCGCGGGTAAACAATGACTAGCTCGCTCGTTGGAACAGAATCACTCAGCATGAGCAGCACATACAACTGAAGAGTTCAACCAGGAAATGGGTGGAAGTTCCACAATTGGGAGGTCTATGCACAAACCTATGTTTTACTCCCTATGCCTTTTGCCAAGGAATACTTCATACTCTGAGTGCATGCATGCTTGAATCATTTGCTTGAATTCCCGTAGCTCACGAGCATGGACCCTAAGGACTCACCGATCTCACAAGACAAGGAAGGAGCCTTCAAGTCGGAAACAATTGATGAGAATCACGGTCTCCGAAAAGAACAAAAAAAAACCTGAAGAACATATGGGTGTCTCTCAAAATAGGGAACCAAAAAAAAAACGAGTGGGTTCCTTTTGGCTTCCCTTTGGAACAACCACCATGGTACCCTCAAAAACAAACACACCCATATGGCTTCGGGCGAAAGCTTCAAGGCAGTGGTTTCTACTAGACCGGGTGCTTCACCATCCATATTGGGAGGGTTAGAGTGCGACTTGAGACCCCACAAAGTCCTTCCAGACGGCTCAGGTTTCAGGGCACAACATCGGGGAAACCAAAGGGCGAGTGGTTGACCAATTAATGCTGACCCCATATTAATCAACTCCAGTTTATTAATAGGGGGTGTCCCTGGATTTACTGGGGAACCAGACCGCTTTTGGAGGGGCCCCCAAAAAATTATTATAATAGGGGGTCTGGGGTAGGGTATTTACAAGCTGGGGCTTCAGGGTTCAGGGAAGAAATTAAACAAGCAAACCATTTTGTCCAAAACACAAATAGGGGTTTTGGGGAATTTTCCTAAATTTTCTCAACATGTTTTTACAATTTTTTCATTATGAAACAGTCTAAGATTTCATCATTTTCAAGGTTCGGGTTTCAGACAATTTTACGGCTTTCTGGGGATAGAAGAGTTGAAGCATTTTGGGAGACCGTCGCACACCCGGCTTCGTGGTCTTCTTCAACAGCAGTCATTGGTCGGGATGCCCAGCAGTCAGAGAGTGATGCTTTGACTGAAACCATTTGAGTTGAGCAGTGATTGAAACAAACATCGCAGCCGTTTGGTCATAGTGCCAAGCCCCATTTCTGTGATTTCCTGCTCCCGCCATCAATGACTCCCAAGCAGAACAAAGGCTACACGGTTGAGAAGGCGGAGCAACCAGAAGAACCAGAGCAACCAGAAGAACCAGAACAACCAGAAGAACCAGAACAGGCAGAGCAGCCAAAGGACATCATTATGGAAGAGCAGACAGTGGCAAACCCTGACCATCCCTGCGGCTCATCCGAAGACCCATTGGTCAGCCAGATTACTCAGAATATGGGCGGGTTGTCCTTGAAGCAAATGAAGAAGAACCTACGCAAGAGTGAGGAGGAGAAGGCATCATTGGAGAAACAAATGGACGAGGTGAAAAAGGAGATCAAAGAGGCAAAGTCAAAACTCGAAGAGTTGCTCAAGCCCGAGAAGGAGAAGGAGAAGGCGGAGAAGGTCAAAGCAACTCAGAAGGCGCGTAAGGCACTCCAGAAAGCAGAGCGCGAAAAGCTCATCAACATTCAGGTTGTGGTGGACGGTCGCACTTTCAATCTTCAAGTAGCAAACAACACCACTACGGGGCGCATCAGGGAAATCATTGCTGAGAAGATGGGATTGAATGTGAAGAAGGCGTTTGTCCGGAACATGACTTGCAATGGCAGGGAGATTTACTTCACAGAGGGCATCAACCAACAGGGTAAGGGTTTGAAGCGTCTTCACAAGTTGAACATCGGAGAGGACAGCACCATTGACCTGACCTTCATCGGCAACAACAACGCCATTGAGCAGGAGACTGTGAATATCGGCAACACCAACGCCATTGAGCAGGAGACCGAGAACAGCGACAGCAGTGAGACCTCTGACGAGACCGGCAGTTCTGAGAGCAACGACAAGCCACAGGACTAGACAGGTTTAGGTTCAAAGACGGTGATGCCTCTGTAAAAACAAAACACTTCCCATCATATGTTGCTCTAATCTAATCACAGCTCAGTGTGAGAAGTTTGAGGGAAACACCGTCGTGATGAGATTTTCATCAGACTACGCTTAGACATTTCAAGACACGCGAAAATAACATCTGCACATTCATTGAAGAGTGATGCCCCTTTGACAGAGTGAGCCAAGAGAAACCGTTTCCGCAGGCGTTTGTGCTGAGCATTTTTGGTTTCCATCTGTGTGCATCATCTCTTGTAGCAATGGGTGGAAAGGTGAAGAAGGACTTGCTAAAGATTAAGAAGAAGCAGCCGATGCCATCAAAACAGGATTTTGACCTTGCACAATCTTCATCTTCAAAGATGGCAAAGGGTGAGCAGTTTGTCCAGACCTTTGACCAAATCCTTGCCGACATCTCCAACGAGAAGCTTGACGAGTTGAGCGACTACGCCCACAAAGACAAGACTAACAGCCTGAAAAAACTCCCACGATTTGCTCACTTCACAAAGACCATCAACAATATGGTTAAGGTGAAGGAGTTTTTGGAGGAGCAAATCAAATATGCAGAGGACGCTTTGTCCGATGTCATAGTGGAGCAGTGCTGCAGAGATGATGACACCTTTGACTGGGAACAGGTGAAATCCATAATTGACAAGACCGTTGGTGCTAGACAAAGTCAATCGCAGCGAACAGATGTTGCGATGAAACCAGCGGCCTAATTAGATTTAAATCACAGTTGTTTAATCACAAGTTGTTTAATGTCAATGAAAAGACCCTCTGAAATCTGAGGGCAACGGGGAATACATTCATCAACATTTGATGTGTCAATCACATACCTATCGGGGTCAGAAAAAAAAGGCTGTCTCACGTGGCTCGCTTGCTGGGCTTAGGCATGCTCAGAAATCCCATATGCTCCCTACAGCATCCCAAAACACTATGCTGTTTGAGCATACCCTGATGCTCTCGGAGCATCCCAAAAGCAAACCCCCTCATAAATCAGGGTGTTTTTGTATGCTCTCGGAGCATCCCCCTATGCTCAAAAAATATGATGCTCCTAATAGCATGGTCCCAAGAGCATAGTTTTAGAGCATATTAAGGGTCAAAATAGGGTCAAATGAGCCACTGCAAGGGTTCAAATCCTGCCCCTACATCTGTTCTTTTTAGTTTGTTCAGTTTCTTTGCTCCCCCACTCTGAGGCCGAGAAGACATCCACTTCACCATCTACAAGACTGTCCTTTTCAAGGTGTCGGCGGCTTCCCCCTGACTGCTTTTTTTTCGGGCGAACCACCTAAATGTTTTGGGTTTTCCCACCTAAATATTTTGGGTTTTCCCACCTAAATATTTTGGGTTTTCCCACCTAAACTTTTCAGGATGCCCACCTAAATATTTGTTTGGGGATGCCCACCTAAATATTAATTTTTGAGGACTGACCACCTAAATATTTTAGGGGTATATATAATATATATACATCAAAGTTCCAGTTTCAGATGTTGTATTGAAACTGGAACTTTGGTGAGATACATATTCAACGACAGTTTCAAACTCATCCCCAAACCCATTTGTTTTTCAATGTTGAAGCCAACCCCAATCCCACAACCACCAAACATAAACAAAACTACTTAAAGAGAAAATACCTTATATAGTATAGATATATGGCAAGGGATTTCAGTTCGGGTTCAGTAATTGACTATTTGTTATCCAATAATGAAGCAACCATAAAAACAGGGAAGAATAACAAACCATTGAAAAAACTAATCATCAACAACAAAGAATACTATTACAACAAAGACAAACCATTATCCTCATCACTTCAAAACAAACTCAATCAAGTCAGCAACACACAAGGTTTCAAACGATTTCATCTTCTAAAAAAAGCATCAAACACAATGAGAGGCATTAAAACAATCCAGAAATACAGATTAAAAATAGGAGCAAAAACATCAGAGACATTTTCGGCATTGAAAGGATATGCCAACACATATGCAATATCCAACATACCATTCAAGGGATACAAAGGATTACCATATCTTTTATGGCAAGAAAAGAAACTAACAGAGTTTTTACAACAAGCAAAATCAATGAAACTACTGATTGATGTTGAGGTTCTGTTTGATAAACTTAGACAGCAAGAAGAGGATGATGGAGAAGATGAACCAATTGAGGAAAATATACAAATAAAACACAATATGAGAAGCAGGAGATATAACATTCTAAATGTAGGAGACTTGAAAAAAGCATTGGAAAATATACCTAAAGATATTGAACTACAAATTGAAAACTCACCTTTGAAACATTCAGGATTGAAGATTAATAAGATTAACAAAATCACCATCCACTACGATAAATACAATCCAAACAGAGCAGGTAAATATATGGAACTACCAGAATGGATTTCAAAGAAAAAAGCATGTATCAACATTCAAAATGATGATGAATTATGTTTTAAATATTGTGTTTTATGTAAATTTTATGAAGTCTTCAAGAAAGACCATCCACAACATATGAGACACTACAAGAAATTAATAACTACTGAAAGTCTAATTCAATGGGATGGTGTGAATTTTCCAGCATCCAACGATGACATTGACACATTTGAAACAATTAACCAAAATTCTATATCAGTTAATGTTTATGTTGAAGATGAGAACCAAACCATCAGAGCAGACAGAATAACGAAGATTGAAAGACCATCTTGTCATATCAATCTATTACGAATTGAAAAAGATGATAATGAACATTATGTTTTAATAAAAGATTATAATAGATTAATGGGTAGTCAAGTTAATAAATACAAAGGAAACACTTTTTGTTGCAGATACTGCCAGCACGGTTTTACAACAGAAAAACTTTTAAATTCTCACTTAATAAAAGGTTGTATGGCAAATGACATTCAACAAACAAAAATGCCAGAAGAAGGAACATCAATGAAGTTTGAAAAGCATTTTAAGAAACTGAAAGCGCCATTTGTTATTTACGGTGATTTTGAATGTTTAACAACAGAAACATCAGAAGGAATCAAAGGCACTTATCAGAACCATAAACCCAGCGGTTATATGCTTAACCTTGTTAATGCTTATAGTGGAGAAATGAAACCATTTTTATATAGAGGTGATGATTGTATGGATAAATTTTGTGATACATTAAACAATATTAGAGACGATGTAATGAAACAAATGAAAAATCCAAAAGATATGATTATGTCAGATTTAGATGAAATTAAACATTTAGAAGCTAAAAAGTGTTTCTTATGCAATGGCACTTTTGACAACAGAGTAGAAGCGAAAAAGAAAGTTGCTGACCATTGCCACTTCACAGGATTATACAGAGGAGCGGCACATATGAAATGCAATATAGACTATTGCTTTAAAAAGTATCATGTACCAGTATTCTTTCATAATCTTAAAAACTATGATGCTCATCTCATAATATCAAATCTTGAAAAGTTAAACACAAAGAAAGAACAAATATCAGTAATAGCACAGAACAGTGAGAAGTTTATTACATTTTCATTAAACAGACTTGAATTTAAGGATAGTTTCAGTTTCTTGTCATCATCATTAGATAAACTTGTTAAATTAACAAAGTATGAAGATAATAAATTAAGGGACAACTGGCAGGAACATTTTAAATATAGTTGCAAAGGCAAATACATAAAAAATGAAAAAGATTTATTTTTACTGACAGAAAAGGGAGTTTATCCTTATGATTATTGTAATGATTTCAATAAATTTAATGACACTGAACTTCCAGAAAAGAAACATTTTTACAGTAGATTGAGCGAAGAGAATATAAGCGACGCAGACTACGAAAGAGCAAAACTAATATGGAAGCACTTTAACATCAAAAACCTTGGTGAATATCATGATTTATATTTAGAAACCGATGTATTATTATTAACCGATGTATATGAGAATTTCAGAAAACAATGTCTAACAGATTATGAATTAGACCCAGCACATTATTACACATTGCCTAACTTTGCTTGGGACGCGATGCTATTAAAAACAGGAATTGAACTTGAACTTTTACACGATGAAGAAGTTTATAAAATGATAGAGCAAGGACTAAGAGGCGGTATGTGTCAATGTGCCTACAAAAAAGCAATTGCTAACAATAAATATATGGGTGAAGATTATGATAAGTCTAAACCATCTTCATATATTTCATACCTTGATGCTAATAACCTTTATGGATTAGCAATGTGTAAAAAACTACCATATAAGAATATTAAATTTGTGAAAGATAATTTTACAGAAGAAGACAATAAATACTACAATAGTGATTACAGTAGTAAAGGTTATATTTTAGATGTTGATTTAGAATATCCGAAAGAATGCCACGACAAACATACTGATTACCCATTAGCACCAGAAATTATGAGTGTATCAGCAGATATGCTAAGTGATGTTCAAAAACAAATCTATAAAGAATACAATAATGGTAATGACCCGAAAGATGAGAAAACAAACAAATTAATATCAAATGTTATGGACAAACAAAATTATGTTTTACATATTGATATATTAAAATTCTATCTTAAACAAGGAATAAAAATCAAGAAAATAAACAGAGTAATAGAATTTAGACACAAGCAATGGTTGAAACCGTGGATTGACTTTAACACAGAGAAGCGAAAGAACGCTACAAGTGACTTTTCAAAAGATATGTACAAATTAATGAACAACGCGGTTTATGGAAAAACAATGCAAAATGTAAGAAACCAAATTGACTTTGAACTGGTTGATACTCCTGAACGCTACCAAAAATGCGTTAATAATCCTAATTTCAAATACAGGCATATCATTAATGAAAACCTTATCGGTGTTGAAAAAGCTAAGAGCGTTATAAAACTGAATAAACCTGTTTATGTTGGAATGTGTATATTGGATTTATCAAAACAACATATGTATTCTTTTTACTATGACATATTGAAAAAGAAATATAATGAAAATGTGAGGTTAATTTACACAGATACTGATAGTTTCGTAATTCACACTAAAACCGAAGACATTTATGATGATTTCAATGACATAAAGGAATTTATGGATTTCAGTGATTGTCACCCAGAACATAAATGTTATGATAAATCAAATAAGAAAAAACTTGGTTGCTATAAGGACGAATGCAACGGTAAAATAATAACTAAATTTATAGCATTGAAACCAAAGTCATATTGTTTCAAAATACATAATGAATTGAAAGAAGAAAAGAAGAGTAAAGGTATTCCCAAACAAAAAGTTAAGAAAGAAATAAGCTACAATCATTACAATGACACATTAGAAAATAACAACTGTGATACAGTAACATTCAATTCTATAAGAAGTAAAGCACATCAAATATACAGTGTCAGTCAAACTAAACAAAGTCTATCCAACTTTGATAATAAGAGACATTGGATAGACAATTATAACAGTGTCCCGTATGGACATTACAGTATAAAGGTTTAAAGAAAAGATAATATAAGTTATATAGAGATATGAGTAGATATGAAAACGGTAAAATCTATAAAATTACAGACATAGATTATAACAACTGTTATGTTGGAAGCACTTGTGAAAGTCTAAGTCAGAGAATGGCACATCATCATAGTCAATACAAATATTACAAAAGTAAAAACAACAAGAAAAATATTAACTCCTTTTTATTGTTGATGAGTTTGGTTTTGAGAATTGTAAGATTGAACTTATTGAAAATTACCCTTGTGACAGTAAAGAAGAATTGAGAAGACGAGAGGGTTATTATATTCAGAGTATGAACTGTGTAAATAGATTAGTAGCAGGAAGGACAGCAAAAGAATATAAAGAATATTATAACCCATTAAACAAGGAAAAGATACAAGAAGGACTTAGAGAATGGTATGAGAACAACAAAGAGCATCAAAGAGCAAAGTCAAAAGAATACAGAGAAAACAACAAAGAACATTATAAAGAAGTTTCTAAACTATATAGAGAAGAACATAAAGAAGAACTAAAACATAAAAAAACACGCATATTATGAGAACAACAAGAACAAATGGATAGAAAGACAAACCAAGGTAATTGTTTGTGAATGTGGGTCATCAATAACCAGAGGTTGTTTAAACAAACATTTAAACACAACCAAGCACAAAACCTTATTACAGGAACTTAACAAAAGTAGCGAGTAAATTTACAAATATACTTAAAGAAATAATTATATTATATATTAAGTAAAATGACCTGCTTTATTGTAGATGGCAATAAGAAGAAAATTTCTATGACAAATGATGAATTTGATTTGTTGTGGAATTCTATTGAGGGTGAAGTTTCAGACTTCAGCACGGATACAGAGGAAGAAATTAAGAAGGCAAAGGAAAAGGAAAGTAAGAAAAAATATAACGATGTATTGAACAAGAAATATAAAGAAGAAGGATACTTTAAAGAGTATTTTATAGAAAATGATAAGTCATTAGAATGTGAAAGATGCGGTTGTATGATTAAAAATAAGTCTAATATGGCAAAGCATTTAAGGACTGATAAATGTAAAAGAATTCATAGAGAAAGAGCATATCAGAATGCTGTTGAGAAAGTATGTTATAAATATTTAACTAATACAAATTGATAATATATTATATAAAAATATTGTCAATTTACCAATAATAACTCGTGCCTATTGTATTTTTTAGGTCTTCCTTCAATTTCATAATATTTATTAAGCATCATATCTCGACCTACATTTGAAATGGTGTATATAGTATTGTACCATTTTGAAGTGGTTTCTTTTCTTGATGTGTAATTTCCTTTTCCTTTGTTATAAATTTTGACTTTATCACCGACATTTAATTTAGGATACTTTCGTAAATACTTTTCCTTCATCAACGAGTTCGCCTTTGCTGTTACTTCGTTTTCGTCTTTGTGTGCTTCATCAGGTGTAAGTTTTGTCGTCCCGTGTGTCATTTGTTGATTATACTTGTTTAAGACTGCTTGCAATAAACTCGTCCAAGTTCTATCAGTCGCTTTTATTCTGTCTCCTAACATCTTTTTAACGGTGCGAATGGATCTTTCAGCAACATTCGCGTGTGTCAATGTTATAATGCTTCTTATTGCTTCACCTTTTAAATACTCTTGCAATTTCTTATATGCGAATGCCCCGTCATCATCTGTATAAATACTCATCGGATGACCTAATACTTTGAAGCATTGAAGTATTGCTTTATAAACAGTCTCACCGTCTCTAACCTTCATCGGTTCAATGTGTAGTTTCTTACTGAATATATCTATACATATTAATCCATATCTTGGACTGCTTAAATCTGATGTGCCCGTTGCCTTCATCAGTGAAATCATATCCATTATGTCTAACTGATATTCATATCTTGCGAAAGGTGCTGAATAACTGTTGTATTTACTATATCCTTTCTCCTGCTTGATAGGTTGCTTTTTCATAAATGTCCTAGCTTCATCTAATGTTATACCCAGTCCTTCTTTATTTGCTTGTTTGTATAACTCATTGACTGAACCGAACCCAGTTTCAACATTGTAATAAAGTTTATGTAAAACCTCATCTTTTGATAATTTACTCATTATTTAAAAAGAATAGAATAAAATAATTCTTAATATTTATGAATAATATTAAGAAGTATTGATTTAACTTACTCCATTTGGAAGTAAAATTCCCGCTTCTACCATTTCTTCAAAACTCATCCCTTCATCTATTTCAGGTTCTTTACATATTATTTTAAACTGTTCTTTTTCAATGTCTATCTTCTTTTTCTCCATATCATTAAATATATTTGCTTTCTTTTCACACTCTCCACAAATATTAATATAATGTTTATGGTAATAACTCATTCTATGTATTTTTTCAATTAATCCTCTATCATTTTTAACTTCTTTTTCAAAATCCAAATTGTTTCCTGTAATTTTACAACTGCATTTTAATGTAGTCATTAGTTCTCTATTATATATATTCTAATAAATTCATATTATTATAATGATTTAGATATTTATTATATTGTTTCATATTTTCCTTCTTCATTCTTAAACAGTTTATAAAATTCAATAGTTTCTTGCTTCGGACTCTTAATTTTGTTCTTATTTAACATATCCATATATTGTTTCTGCTTATCTTCAAACGAACCTGCAGGACGTCCTATTTGTTTCTTTTCAAAGATTTTATTCATCTTCTCTTTATCGTCTTCGTCATTGCTTTTAGGTTGGTTTATTTTTTCATCGATATTCTTAATAAGTTCAGTTAATGTTTTAATATTCTTACTAATAATTATAATCTTTTTCATTAAATCGTTAATTGTAGAATCACCATTTTCTGACATTTCTATATATATAAATATTTATATAAATATTTATATATTTATTTATGCGTTTGAAGTGGTGTTAAATCTACTCCTTAAATGCTAATTTTTCATCATTTGTTTAATAGTTTCTTGTGTTTCGTTATCACCATTTTCCGAGTGTGTAGCTTCATTTCCAAATTTGATAGAAATATTATGTGCATCTGTTTCTAAGTTGATGCCGTCTTTAGTTTTATCAATGTTCATTTTTTTATCTGTTTTACTTATTTTAAAACCAACTGGTATACAACTGCATTTGCAGTTTCCTTTCTTTTCTATTGATAATTCATTCTTCGTCTGTAATATTTTTTTACACATCGGGCAAGCGAACTCAATAACTGATGTGTCTTTAACAATTTCTTCTTTATCTTCATCTGTTGAAGATACAGCTGGTTCTGTCTTATTCTTTTTGATTTTTTTCCTTCCCATCTATATTAATATTTATATTTTTAATATATTGTATCACAAACTTAATTAATTCTAAAACAAAATAGCATACTCTTTTAAATCTATTATCGGTTATAACAACATCTTCTATATGTTGTACTTCATTTATTATATCAATATAATCTGAATAACTCCTATTCATATAAATAATAAGATGAAATAATTATTTAATCTTATTATTTCATGCATAATAGAATACTGATGGGGGCACAGCACTTGGAGTTTTCATTGCACTGGACAACGCAAGCGAGGTTCAAACTAATTCAAACTAATTAGCTTCAATGCTTACTGATTGAAGCAATGGAAACCTGTTCCGTTTTTATGATATTCACTACCAGCATATCATAAAAAAGATGTTCCATTCAATAATAATTACAAGTTAATTTTTAAATATAATTTTCTATATATCTTTAATATCAATTATGACAAACGTTCCAATAATAAAACCAATAAATATAACTGATTACGATTTCAAACAATCTAAATATGAACATGTACCAAAACTACCTTTTCGCTCAATTGTTGTTGCTTCATCAACGGGTGGCAAAACAGTTTTAATTCAAAACCTTATCCTAAATGTTTATAGGGACTGCTTCGCCCGTATATTCATTTTTAGCCCGTCGGTTCATAATGACCCTACCTTCGTTGAAGTCAAGAAATATCAAAAAGATAATATGAAGGTTGATGATGAAAAAGAAAAGTTATATTATGACACCTACCAACCTGAAGAACTGGAAGAAATAATTAACACACAAAGAAAGATAATTCATTATATGAAAGAACAGAAGATGAAGAAACTACATTCAATTTTAATCATAGTTGATGATTTTGCAGACGACCCTAGATTTGTTAGATATAGTAAGTTACTTCATGGACTGGCAACGAGAGGCAGGCACGACGCCATTAGTTTTTGTTTAAGCGTTCAAAAATATCGTGTCCTAGCACCAATCATTAGGTTGAATTCTAGTTCGTTGTATATCTTCAAGTTAAAGAATGTATCAGAGTTAATGTCATTCATTGAGGAAAACTCGGCCATCGTTGATAAAGAGCAACTGTTAAATATGTATCATAAAGCAGTAGATGATAAGCCCTACTCCTTCTTTTATGTCAATATGAATTCCAAAGATGTTAATAATATGTTTTATGTTAGATTTGAGAAAGCTTTTAAAATAAAATAAATCTATTATATATTATAGAATGTTAAAAATGGTTCAAGAAAGAATATATGAAGAACCAGTAAGGTTTTTCGGCGACGATATACCAAAACAAATTCAAGAATACCGGAAGCAACGACTGCAACAATTAGTAAAGTGTGAATGTGGTGAAACTTTTTTAATGAAGGATGCTGTTAACCATATTGAAAGTGATTGTCATATTACTTTTAAGGAAGCAGAAAAAATGAGGAAAGAATTAGAAGAACATATTCGTATAGAAAATGATACTGATAGTGATAGTGGTAATTATAGTGATGGTGATTCAACAAGAGTGCCAGATGATTAAAAAATAACTAAATATGTTAGAATTGAAAAATCATTTAAAATAAAATAAATATTCAAATATATTATTTTAACTATTAAAGTCATCAATGATGGTGAACAAAGTATTATTAATGATTTTTATTTTTATATTTGCAATTAATAGCATTAAGCCAAAGGCTTAATGTTATTAATTCAGAACAAACTATAACTACACAAATTCAACGCTGGTAATTTATATATTAGTTTGTCACATTTCATTTTCTCCAGTTTTTCTAATCTTTCACTGATTTGCTTAATTGCTTTCAACTGTAATTTATCAATATTATTTAAATCTAATTGTTCTACATCAATATCATTGATTTTATCAATACTTGAAGTTTCAACATTACTATTTGAATTACCCATTATATATTATTATTTAGATTTTTCTTTCTGACATTTTGCTTATTTTAATCTTAGATTGAAATAAGGAAAATTCTAAAAATCTTTTGATTTTTTCAATTCCTTAATTTCTTTTTCAAGTTTATCTACTTTATCATTTAATTCTAATACTGCCTTATGAACTAACACTGGTAAGACTAAATAATTTAATCCTAAATACTCTCTATCTTGACTAACAACATTTTCAAATTCTTTAGGAATTGCTTTTAATACTTCATCTGCTATATATCCTATATGAGTTTTACCGTTATCATTTCTATCGTGTCTCTTAAACTTCTTCGGTTTAAATTTCTTAATAATATTCATACAATTAGATTTAATATTATCTATATCATATTTCAATCTTGAATCAGATGAATCCACAAACGTTCCGTTGATGGTTACTGTTGTTGCGGTAAGATCTATATTTGTTCCTGTTGATGGTTCAATTAAATTACATAACATTTTTTTTGTTCCCGCAACTGTTACATTTTCATTAAAAGTTGATGGAGCATTATTTGTAAAACTTTCAGTATTTATTGTTGCCCCAAATGTTTTATCAATAGATAATAAAACTGATGGAGTACTTGAGCTATCAGCAATTCTAAAAGCTGTGTTTGATGTTCTGAATATTACATCAATTGTAGATAAATTAGTTCCATCATAATAAGTTGATATTTCACTCGTACCAAGCTTTAAGTCTGTTCCAGTAGTCATGGAAATATCATTTAAAAATGAAACTGTTGTTAAATCAAAAGATTGTATTGTATTAGTTGCTAAATATGCATTTTGAACTGCTAAGTTAGTATCAACGGTCACTAATGTTCCTCCATTAGGCGCTATATGATTGCTTCTTAATGCTCCATTAGTTTTAACATACACATCATCAGCAAATAGATTACCCATAAAATCAGCAGTAGCAGTGTTAAAAGTCCATCCGCTAGTAATATTAACTGCTCCAACTATATTAGATTGAACAGCCGGGTCTCCAATAATAAATCTAATTGAAGAATTAACATCAGTATTCCTCATATCAAAAGATGAAAAAGCACTAACATATCTATATAATTCACAGTTTGTATCAATTGTTAATTTACCATCAGTAGCAATATTAATATTATCACAATTAACATCAGCATTTGTATAAATATTACCTAACACATCTATAGGTTTACTAAAAATAGTTTTATTAACTAATCCATCACACATCATATATTGATTAGAAGCATTTGTAACATCGCCAACAGAAAGAGCAACAAAATCATTATGAGACATATATAGACCTTCTATTGAATCGGGTGTATATCTTCGTATTGAACCATTATTATTAAAATTCAAATATGAACCATTGTTAAGATTTACTGCCTTGTCAGCTCCTATAAAATCAACTGCATCAGTAAATCTCGATTTTCCAGCACAGTTTAAAACATAACCATTAACACCAACAGCGCCTAAACCAAACCTATCCTTTACCCAAACGCGACCAACATTAGCATCTCCTATTTGAGTTTCCCATTGACCTCCTGCGCTACTCATCCACATTCTACCATCTCTATTAATATTGAACTCTCTATTAAACATTTGAAAAGTCATTTGCAATCCTAAATTAGGTGATGGTGTAGTACTAAACTTATTACATATTATAGAACCAGTAGTAAGCATATTTAAATTACTGTGTAAAGTTGTATTATCACTAAAATTAATAGAACCTACTACCGATTGAACATTAGTATCTATTTTATCCAACTTTTGTCCTAATGATGTATCCTGCGAATTATTGCTAGTAATTATTGAATTAATTGTATTTGTATTTCCTGTTATTAATCCACTTAATCCATCTGATTGTAAAACATATCTAGCATCTGAACCTGCAACGTCTAAAATAGATGAACAAGAAAATAAACCTGATACTTGTAAATTACTTAATATTGTAGTATTATGATTTAATAATATTTTATCATCTTGAAAAGTTGAAGAATTATTAATTTCTACATCACCAAAACCACGTTGATTTAAAAACATAGTTGAACCAGTCAAACTTCCATAAACATAACTATCAAAATAATTATTATACATTTCAAAGAAATTGTTATAAT
Source organism: Effrenium voratum (assembly GCA_963377175.1). Classification (NCBI taxonomy): domain Eukaryota; class Dinophyceae; order Suessiales; family Symbiodiniaceae; genus Effrenium; species Effrenium voratum. The sequence continues at coordinate 209,763 of CAUJNA010003722.1, read as the reverse complement.
TTCCAAATTCTGCTATTTTGAAAGTTGAAGTAGTTGTTATATTTTGAATTATTGTATTATTTAATATTGATGTATTTAACTTATCTGATAATAAATTATTAGTTGTTATTTTATTGTAATATAAATTACTATCAAATGAACCTGTTTGTAATTGAGATATTAAATGAGAGTTTGATGAAATATTATTAAAATGTGTTGTTGATGTTGCATTTAAATTATTTATTAAATTTGTATTTGATGAAATATTATTAAAATTTGTATTAATTAAGTTAGAATTGGAACTGATGCTATTAAAATGTGTTGTTGATGTTGCATTTAAATTATTAATTAAATGTGTATTTGATGAAATATTATTAAAATTTGTATTAATTAAGTTCGAATTGGAACTGATGCTATTAAAATGTGTTGTTGATGTTGCATTTAAATTATTTACTAAATGTGTATTTGATGAAATATTATTAAAATTTGTATTTGAAGTTATTGTCAGATTACCTATTAAAAATGTATTTGAACTAATATTATTTGATAATACATTAATTTCTGTTTTGTCATATGTTTCAGTTATATCATAAAAATTAGCGTCAATCTGTGACTTTGTGTATGTGTCTATTTGGTCTGCTTTGTTGTTGAGTAAATCAATTATATCTGATTGATTAGCGTATATGTTTCTAATGTTTGTTACCCCGCTTGTAGAATTGATTTCGCTAATTGTGTGCGCTACAACATTCTCAAAGTTTGTTAAATTTATTGAAGGCATTATATATTAATAGTAGAAAATGATAATATTTATTTATTTTTAATATTATCATTTTTACTTATTTTTAATCAAGTATCTGCACTCCGGCGTCTCTAATGGATAATATTTGTTCTGATACTAATGTTATATATATTGTATCTGGCATATTTGCTGTTACCATACTTCCAATAGGTTTCACACGAATTAAAAGCTGTTGCCCAGCTTTCGTGTTAATTCCAGTATATGAACTATCGGGAACCTTTTCGAAATCCATAGCAAAGATAAACTTATCAACACGATAAGCAGAATATTCAATCGATAAATGGTGTTGATGGAACAATGGTAAATTTAATGCTTTTCGTAAATAATAGAATGCTTGTGTTAATGAACGGCAAGGATACTCAGGATATAGTTTTGACCCTAATTGAAGTTGAAATTCTAAATCAAGGTCGGAATTGTAGTATCCACTGTCTTGATAATTCAAATTATACATAGGATGATAGAAATTGTTGTATTCTTTCATAACGTGAGTATCGCCTACTCCGCTTTTGTTAAAACTAATGAACGCGGCAGCGAGTTTAGACACTGAACGAACAACAGTAGTGTTAATTGACGACGATCCATCGGGAACTTGATTAGATTGACAAATATAAGTATTATAAGTAATAGGTAATTCTTTCCCATCAAGTAGGTGTGCAACATATTTATTATGAAGGTCATTGTCCAAGCTTACCAAATCAGTTTGAAGGAATGCGTTACTAATTGAGAACTGCTCATTTGTATGAAGGCTTGTGTCTGTGTTGCCACTTCCTGGAAACCTCGTACCACCAACTGTAACAACACAATCACTAAAATTTGAAACTAACTCAAGTTCTAAAACAAGAGGACACGCTTTTAATGGGATATACTTAAATTGATTGAATAAACCAAGCATCGGTTTAAATCCTACAACCATTTTTCTTCTAAAGCCTGGAATTGTGTAAGCGTCATATGCAGGACCAATATGACCCGATGCAGGAACTGCACGACGTGTGTTTAAATCATCATCATATCTATAACCAAAACTCTGGGCGTCTTCATTGTCTCTTGCTCCTTTTGACATCAAGCAACTCATCATGTGATGATTTCGGTTGTAATAATCAATGTCTTCAACAAGTTGATTACCAGCAATTAGTCTTGCTCTTCTAAAAAAGGAATAAGCAGGAGACAGAGGACGTAAGCGTTTATTGTCTGACGGGTCAGTGTTTTCAACGGTGAAATAAACCATTACACTCTGCGGGTCAAGCCAAGTATTATCTTCAGCATTTAAAGCTATTTTCAACACACGTTGACCAGATGAAGGGGTGTAGATATTACTCCCAGAAGGAAAAAACGAGACAGAACGACGGTCGTTGATATAACTTGCACCTTTATTTAATTTAAATGAGAGGTTGTCAATTAGAATATCTTCAGCACTAAAAGTTTCCATTGCTATATATAATTTAATTTAGAAATAATTTAAACTAAACTAAATTAAATAATTTAGTGTAATCCTTTTGATTAGAATTATTATTATTTTTAAATATTTTCATTTTCTTTTTCTTAATATTATCTTCAACTGGATTATTCCCTTTTTCTTTCTCCATTACTAATTCTCTAATTTCTTCATATGTACTTTTCTTATACTTTTTATTTTCATTCTTAATCATATCATTTGTTGTTTCATTGTCATATTTCTTATGTTGTATCATAATAATAATATGAAAATAGTTTTGCGTTTTTTCTTTTTACTATTTCATCAAGGTCTGATTGAGTGTGATTACAATTGTTAGTGTTGTCATTGATGAGGACATAACCCTTTTTATATTTTGGTACAATCATATTATAAATTGAAGTAATCCAGTTACAATCAATATAGTCAGGTCTAACTCTGACACTCCTAATAATGAAACACCCACACTGACATTTTACATGTGTTCGTTTATTATCTCTATTTAAATCCCTTAATCTTTCTACAAGTGTTAATGGTTTAAATGTTGTTTCACTTTCTGTCAAGTTTTCATTTAACTGATTATACATATATAATATTATATATATTTAAGTAGTTATTTAACTATGTTATCTCTCTTACAGGTTCAATGCTTCTTGAAACATCTTTGCCTTGGTCTCCGTATCCAGTTATGTAATCGTGGTTAGTAAATGGATTTAATGAACCAGTATAAACAGTTATAGCGCCACGGTCAACAATACTGACAGGGTCTAAGATACTTCTAAAATTAATGTAATCATCAGTAATTTTAGATCTTCGTGATATAAACGGCGCTCCATAACTGGTTAAAGTTAATTCTCTTTCAGGATAATCTTTTGTTATTTGTGCCCCTACACTTGAACCGAGACTATGTGTTATAAGGTGTTTAACTTCATTGTTTTCATCCAATGCTTTTGATGTGTCTTTATATCTTTGTGAGTATCGTGTCATTTTAAAGGGAAGTCCTACATCCGCCAGAATGTCATTAACCGCTCCGCCAAACGTTCCTTTTCCGAATGTTCCTGCTACATACATTTTATCACCATCAATATAAAAACCTTTACCATTACCATATGCTCTACTTAACCCTTGTGCATCAGTTAAATTTGAATTAGGATAATAACTATTTAATATTTTGTCAGTTTGTTTCATGACATCAGTTATTTTAGTTGTTTTCTTATAAGGTTGATAATGTTTAATTTTCCCATGCTTCATTTCATAAATTAACTTTGTATTATTAATCATATAAATAAAGATATAAATTAATTTCTCAATTAATTAATAATGCTTACATATAAGAAGGTCTATATTGACAGCGCTCATAGAATTAGTGGTACATCATCAAATTTCAAAGTTGAATTGCCAGAAACATTACAAACAGACAACGGAGTTCATTGCTACATTCACGAAGTAACATTGCCTAACTCTTGGTATTCAATTCAGTCAGGATTAAATAATATATTATACTTTTATTCTTCTCCGCTATCTCCAGATGAAGATAACACAAATGTCCATTATTTAGCGTTACAATTGGACGAAGGAGTATATACTGGCACAGAACTAGCGACAGAATTAAAGGCAAAAATAAATGGTATTGTTGATAATGCTAATTTCTCAAATACTTATGAAATTTCTTACAGTGTAAAAACTAATAAAATAACAATTTATTCAAACTATGCTGATAGAAAGTTCGCTGTATTAACTGATGAACAAATGAAACTAACATATGCAGATTATATATGGAATGGAAGTTTTAATGTTAATAACTTACAGTCTGTTAATGAAGTTTTAGGAAATTATCAAGTTGCAGTTTATCAATACAATAATCCTTATGTGTCTGAGTTTATTAATCTTCAACCTATTAGAAATATTTATATTCATTCTTCTCAATTGTCTAATTATAATCAAGTAAATTTAAGAACGGGCGATAGCACAGTTGTTAAGAAAGTACCAGTCACAGCACCACACGCGGGAATTGTCTTTGATAATGAAATGAACCCTCTCGATTATTTGGATGTGTCAAATAGAAGCTTTAAACAGTTAGACTTCTGGTTGTCTAATTCATTAGGTAATGAAATTAATTTGAATGGTGTTAATGTTAGTCTGAGTCTCCTTTTCGTAAAAAGTGATATTATTTAAATATATTCTATATAGAAATTTAATAGAAAATATATAGAATATATTATATAACAAGTATTGAGGTAGTAGATGTTAATAATGAAACTAAAACAGACGAAGCACCTATTAATAATGAGGTTGTTGAACAAAATGAAACAGTTAATGAAGAACCAACGCCAGAAGAACCAACTGAAGAACCAACAAAAGAAACCATAGACAAACCAAAAGCAAAAGCAAAAGCAAAAGCATTACCAAGAACAAAGAAAGAAATTGAAGTAGTCCAATGTGAAAAATGTGGTAAATCTATGAATGCTAAATCACTTCGTTTTTCACATCCTAAGAATTGTAAGGGTGTTCCTACTGAATTATTACCAGTCAATCCACAAAAGAATATTAGAAAGATCCAACCAGAATTGAAAGAAGAAATTAAGAATGAGATTAAGCAAGAAGTGATTAAAGAAACCATTAAGAAACCCACAGCAACAGAACTATTAAACCAACATTATGAAGAACTTAAACAAAAGAAAAAACAAGATAAACAAGAAAAAATAAACAAATTATCTTCATCAATGTGTTAAATAATAATCTAATTATAATATATATACATCATGCTTATGAGAAGTCATAGAAATGTAGAATTCAAAAGAGCACCACAAGTAGAACGTCATTATGACGTTTCAGATTTATGGGGAGTTGCCTCGCGTATGAATTACTTTAAACAGTTGAAGGACACACTGGAAGCGAAACAATCACAAGGAGCATTAATAAAGTATAGAAATGATTTAGCTGAAAGCAACAGAACCGAAAGTTACAGAAAGGAATTAGACAGAATAAGAAACATATTAGACAACACACGGTCACCAGACGGAATACAAACAAAGGAACAACTAACAGTAAGAAAGAAACATTTAGAAGAAATGATTAAGAATATCTCTGATTAATTTATTTTTCTAAATAATTAATATACTATGATTAAATCAATGAATAGATTGAATACAGTAGGACCGGTAAAAGTAGGGTCATTGAAATCACAATTACATTTGAGACCTTCTTATGATGAATTATTGAAAGAAACATTAGTAGGAGATGAGAACCGTCCATCAATTGAAAATGTAATAGACAGAAAAGCAACCAGATACAGATTAAATCAATACGGTAGCCAGTTTGATAATAAAGATGCTTTGGATATTCAGAAGAAACAAGAACTGAACAGAAGAGAAGAAGTTATGAAAGAAGCGTCGTCGGACGGTGGTAGTGTAAGATCTAAACTTGATGACACACTGAAACAACAGCAGTCTTTCATTAATGAAAGATTGGCGGAAGCAAACAAACAGAAAGAAGAACTTGCTGAAAAAATGAGACTTTGGAGAGAACAACACGAAGAAATGGCAAGTGCTGTTTCAAAACAATCAATACCAGAAGGTGTAGAAATTCATTCAATGGTGTCCGCTGATGAAATGCCAGAATTAGAACCATTCGAGGAAGGGGAAGAAGAAGATGAACGTGAAAACGACCCTGTAGTTGAAGTAGAAGCATTGAAAAAAGGTAAGGATGATGACGATGACGCGCAAACAACCATTACTAATGCTGAGATAATGGAAATGCAAGAACAAGCAAACGAAATGGAATTACAAAATGTTGAAAATGAAGATGTTGATGATGAACGAATTTTCAAAAATTATTTAAGTGGTATAAAGTGGATGTGGCCGGTATATTTAGCAAAAAATCCAAGAAGTTTAATGGATAGTATAATTTCAAAACTACATCAATTCAATGTAATTAACGCTGTTAAATATGATGAGTTCAAAGAATTATTAGATGAATATAACAATACAACAGGAGTAGATAGAAACGCAGTGAAGGTTAAACTACAAAAATATTATGAGGACAATGTTTATAATAAATACTTCGTCCATAAAGCAACCCAACAATAAATAATCTATAATATTTAATATGACTGATAAATATTATGGATTAAGACGACGCCCTACATTTGATGAAATGCTGAAAGAAGCGATGACACACAGATTAAAAATTGAAATTATCCCTGAAAGACAGACATTTGACAAATCAATTAATAATATAGACTTTGATGATTTTGATCTTTCAAAATACGATAGGAGACTACGATTGAATGCTAGGGTTCAAACTGATAAACAAGTTCTTCAACATGAATTGTTCCCTGATATGTTTGATGAAGTAGCACCAACATCACAGTTATATGAAAACAACGAGGCAGACGCACAAACAACACGATATGTAGCAAAAGATTTTGCTGATGAAATTTATAGCAATGCAATTTCAGGACCAAACGATGAACCAAAAGATGAACCAAAAGATGAACCAAAAGATGAAAAGCAGGAAGATTTACAAAGTCTTCATTTAACATCATCATCGTCAGCATCAACCGTGAAAGAGGAAGAGAAGAAAGAGGAAAGCCGAGAAATAAAGTCATTAAGAAACATATTTTTAGGTGGAGAAGACAAGAGTGTGTTTGAATTATTCAAACGAGAAAAGAAGTCATCCTCACCGTCCATTCAATCCGAAGAACAAGAAGAACAACCAAGGGCATCATTCTGGACAAGACGACAGGTAGAAGCAAGAAGCAGAAGTCACTCACCAGAAGAAAGAGCAAGAGGCAGACAATGGGGTATAAGACAAATGGAAACGAGAAGCAGAAGTCGGTCACCTGAAGAAATAGCAAGAGGTAGTGAATGGACGAGGGAACAAATGGAAACAAGAAGCAGGAGCAGAAGCCCAGAAAGCGCTGACACAAAAAGTAGCAGAGGCAAGAAGAAAAAATAAAACTACTTAAAGAAATGACCCCTTAATATATTAAGAAGAAAAAAAATCAATAAGTGTATCAGAGAAGAATTGACAAAAGAAATTGTAAAATGCCGTGGTTGTAAGATATTCAACAACAAAGTCAAAAAAGCAAATGACATATTTCCTGACTGTATCATTGATAATATTTTGAGTTTTGTATGTTGTAAAAGATGCACCATTACAAAACATTTAATGAAAAACGAACCTGACAATTTAAAAGAAATGGATAAGTGGATTTGGTATATGACGAGGTTAAATAAATGTCCAACGAAAAAATCATTACGGACAATATTTACAACTGGTTTAGACAAAACATTAAAAGAGTATGGATATGACAATAGGCTAATCTTGTATTATGAAACCGCTACTCAATTTCATTATAATTTACTTTCTCATAATAATGATGGTTATGTATCTTGTAAAATTTTTAGCATTTCAATGTGTAGAGATTTTCTTAAAATGTTGAAATGGCAATATATAGAAAACAAAGACAAAGTCGTTTATAAAAACATTTTTGATAATGAGTTTTACCATAAATTCGTTTGTCATTTGTTAGAAAAGAAAAGGTTGATTATAGACTGGTTTAAAGATAGAGATTTATGATCAAGTTTATTCATATTATTTAACTATAATATGGTTAAACACTTGTATCCCCCAGAAAGCCGTAAAATTGTCTGAAACCCGAACCTTGAAAATGATGAAATCTTAGACTGTTTCATAATGAAAAAATTGTAAAAAAAATGTTGAGAAAATTTAGGAAAATTCCCCAAAACCCCTATTTGTGTTTTGAACAAAATGGTTTGCTTGTTTAATTTCTTCCCTGAACCCTGAAGCCCCAGCTTGTAAATACCCTACCCCAGACCCCCTATTATAATAATTTTTTCCCCCACCCCCTATTTACAAACTGGTTGGTTGATTCATATGGGGCCAACACTGTGGCTTAAAGGGGTGGGATGGCTGGAATATTCTCTGCCAAGTAGAATTGTTGGAATAATCCACAATCCTTGTAGAATTCCACATATGTTTCAAGGGGTTGGCCCCTGCACAGCCCTGAAGCCTGGGGCTCCCCGCTATCTACCTCGCGCGGGTCTTCGGCCTCCGAGTCGCCTGCGCGAGCGAATAAGACGAGAAACCAACATCGAGAACTTGAAAGCAGAAAACCAATGGGTCGCAAAGACCTTGCAAGAAAGAGACATGTTACAATCTCGATTTCCCAAAGCGAGATATTACACTGTTATTACACTTTTTCAAAGTGTAACATCCTTTTGGTTTCCCGAAAGCGGTTTGCTTCAGCTCCTCTTGCAGCGTGGGGCACAGGTTTGGACCTCAAACCCTCTGCCACGTGAATTTTTGGGCGAGGATTCCTGGCGGTTCTCTGGGCTATCCGTCAGGGCTTCGAGATCGACCCATTTTTGCCCGTGCAGTCTGGGTGTAAACCCATTTGAGCGAAAGACCTCTACCCACACACCTGGAATTCTGCAACTTCAACAGTTGAAAAGCCCCAAATAGGGGATCCCCATGAGGGCTCACATCATGGGTGTTCGCTCCTTTAGAACCCACGGCAGGTACCAGTTGTGGATGAAACCCGTTAGGGGGACATCCCTATTCCTCCAACTGCAAGAATTGACTAATGCTTACGTCAAATATGACCATGAATCTGAATAGGGAAACACCTCCAAAGTGGTTGGCGGACATGGATCTCTGTCACAAATGACGTTCACCGGGCACAGCCATACCTATTTGTTGCAGGAACAAGGGTTCCCAAATCTTGGGTTCAGCGGGGTTTAACCAATGGGTTCCTTTCGGATGCTGCACAGATGGTCCTTTGGTGCAATCGATCGGAACCCATGTACTGCTCCCAACCAGTCTGCCCTTGGTGGACAATCGCACCGCGAGCTTCGAGCTTTGAGGAAGACGGTTGTCTCAAGTTCGAAGAGTCGAAAACCATGAAGCAAATAAGAACCCACAGAGACCCCCAAAATCGATCTCGGTGTCCTATTTTTTTTCAACCCACCTCAAAAGGAGAACAAGAGCCTTGCTGGAAATCGCTTTGAATCTTGTGGTTCTGCGGCCCATGTTGTGAGTGATTCACTTCCTGCGCCTCGCCGGGGACGGAAGCAACACATGTGTGTGTGTGTGTATGCGTGCAGAAATAGGGTGACCCTTAATACATGTTTGTTTCCTTCAAACAAATCCTACAAGGGGCACCCTGAAAGCATTACGTAGGACACACGATTGAACCGCTTGCCTGGCATCTATGAAAACCATTTCCCCTTGGCAAGCCTGATCCCAAGCTATGTGCAATGGCCCAAATTTGCACCCCAAACTGCGAACTCATGTGGGTTCGAAACTTTCGGCCAGGAAAGCGTTTTTGTCCTGGGGTGGTTCAACAACACTCTGACAATGTGCTTCCTGAGAATCAACATGGAACCACCAAAGGACACATGAAGCGTCATCTCTTTTCCAGCGACCCTCTTTGGGCTCTGGATGGTCCATGCTTTAGTCTTTAGAGTAGGAATCCTTGAGGAGCCACATGTCTGGGTGTGTCTTTTTTTGAGGGTACCCTTTTCGTGGTTGCTTTTGAAGGGAAACCAAGGGAACAGCACCATGTTGGACCCCGAAATATTTCAAGACACCCATGTCATTCTCAAAGCTCCCCGTGGACGAAGTAAGTGCTTCCTTGCGCAGGAAAGTTTGTCTGCTCCATGCAGATTATGGCACCACAAAAACAAAATCTAACCGTCGTGGGAATGGAATCTCCTTTTGCTGAAGAGGGCGTTGTACTAGTTTGCAGGAGTGCCTACACGAACCTGTACTGATAATTCTGTCTTGGATTGCTCACTTCTTGCCCCACCCTCGGGGTACAAAACAAATAACATATGCTCAGAGTAATGTTGACCCAGGATTTTTAAACCCGTCCCATTATTTGGGGGGTGTTCCCTCCAAAAGTGATGAATCCACTAAAAGGGGACACCCCCCTATTCATCAACCAGGGGTTTATTAATCCGGGGTTAACATTACGAATCATACCTAGTCAACCTTACAAATCAAACAATGGGGGAGGCCCCAATAAAACCTGATAGAAAAGTCCGGCCTGGCAGACAAATGCAGACATGTCTGGGTTCAAAGATGTGACGACCGTCTGGTACAATTGCACGTGCTTCGCCTACCAGAGAGAGTGGGCAAGTTGACCCTGGGCTTGGCATGGGTGCCTTAGTTTGAACTGCGGCCATCACCAGTCTGTGCTGGGATTCCATTCTTCATGGTTTCAAGGCCGACTTGGAGGCCACGAACTGCTACAACGCTCTGGCTGCTCACTGTTGCCGGTTTGCAAGCCTGTCAAATGCATGCAATACATTTGAGGCACTTGGACTAATTTCCAAGGCAACTGCTTCCGTGATTGCAAGCGACTTCACATTGTGTGTAGATGAGGTGCGGCGGGTCAATTTACTCTGGATTGGTGAAACCATGTCAAGTTGTCGAACGACTTGAGTAATGCCCAAGCCCCTCAATTTGGCAGTTGCCAAGACGAAGCGCCTGCAATACATGTCCAAGTGCGAAACACATCCATTTCTAGGTCTCTCGGCTTTCTGACTAGGTCCTCCAGTCGAGAGGTTAGAATAAGGGTACCCTTTTTTCTGTAGCCTATTTTAGTACGGGAATCCTCCTCCAAAAAAGGGGGACCTAGCTGACTGTTAGGGCTCGTTGCAAACAGCCCCCAACCTTGGTGAGCTGGAATGCCAGCGTTATCTGATTCTTGTTCTCGAGGCTCAACCTCCGGAGACTCTCGGACGGAAGTGCGGACGTCCTGAATCGCAAGCCTGCATAAAAACATTGTTTCCTGAAGACGGCATCCCGTCTTCGGAAGATGGCATCCCGTTGCTGTAAAAGGCTGCTTGTCTTGCACAAGGCCCGGATGTTGCGGGAAACAAGATCCACAAGTACATTTGGCCCGTCAGCTAAAAAATAACGGACTTCCCAAATCTGTTGGGCGCAACTCAACGGGATTCAGCAACAGCCTCCTTGTCGATTCTATGTTCCCCCTGTGTGAGTGGTGTGTTTGTGTGTGTGTGTGGTGTGTGGTCTGTGGGGTGTGGTGTAGTGTGGTTTGTGGTGTGCTGTGGTGTGGTGTGGTGTGTTGTGGTTTGTTGTGATGTGTTGTGGTGTGTTGTGGTGGTGTGGTTTGTTGTGATGTGTTGTGGTGTGTTGTGGTGGTGTGGTGTGTTGTGGTGTGGTGTGGAGTGTTGTGATCTGTTGTGGTGTGTTGTGGTGTGTTGTGATGTGGTGTGTTGTTGTGTGTTGTGGTGTGTTGTGGTGTGTTGTTGTGTGTTGTGGTGTGTTGTGGTGTGTGGTGGTGGTGTGTTGTGTTGTGTCGTGGTGTGTTTTGATGTGTTGTGGTGGGGTGCAGTGTTGTGTTGTGTTGTGTCGTGTGGTGTCATGGCGTGTCGTGTCGTGTCGTGTCGTGTTGCTGCGTTGCATTGTGTTGTTATTGGGTTGTCTTGTGTTGTGTTGGTGTGTGTGTGTGTGTGGTGTGTGCTTGTGTGTGTGTGTGCGTGCTTGTGTGTGTGTGGTGTCTCCGTGTGCGCTGCGTCGTGTGGGGTGCGTGGCGTGGCGTGCTGTTTGTGTTCGTGTTTGTTTGCGTAACGTATGTGGGGTGTGGTGTGGTGTGGCGTGTGGCGTGTGGCGTGTGCTGCGTGGTGCGCGTGCGCGTGCGCGTGCGCGTGGGCGTGCGCGTGGGCGTGGGCGTGGGCGTGGGCGTGGGCGTGGGCGTGGGCGTGTGCGTGTGCGTGTGCGTGTGCGTGTGCGTGTGCGTGCGCGTGCGCGTGTGCGTGGGGGCGCGTGTGCGGGTGCATGTGCGTATGCGTGTGCGTGTGCGTGTGCGTGTGCGTGTGGGTGTGTGCGGGTGTGGGTGTGGGTGTGGGTGTGGGTGTGGGTGTGGGTGTGGGTGTGGGTGTGGGTGTGCGTGCGTTGCGTGCGTGATTTCTGTGAGGGTGCCCTTTTGGGGCTGGTTTAAAGGGAGGAACAGCCAATCATATTCGGAGTCCCCTTTGACACATACACATAATATGTTGAACGTAAATCAAATTGGAGGGCCCTTCACCCTCCGCCCTTAGGCGGAGAGGGAGTGAAGGACCATCCTCAGTAACCCGCGCTTTTGGAATAAATAGCCAAGGAAATAAGTCGAATCCAGCTGCCATTCACCCTACTTTTGAGCATTCCCATTCCAAAGGAAGCATCACCACACTTGTCAGAAACCCACATTGAGTTGGAAATCCAAAGGCGGATGATGTGTTAAGCGTCGCTAAATTGGTTGGCCAAGAAAAGAGGAGCAGAAATAACCCTCCTCGGAAATTCAGGGAGCCCGTCTCGACGCTGTTCTTTGCGACTGTTTGTTTGAAGGTACTCCTTCCCACTTGAAGGGAATTATTGGGGGTCCACAACCCTTTTTTGACACAAACGATGCGGAGTTTCCCGGTCGGATCTGCCCGCCCGGCTCGATGAATTCGATCCGATCTTAGACCAAAACTTAGCCTCTATCTCTGTGGAGGTTAAAACCGGCCAATAGTCATGTAACAAACCACGTCACTCTTCATGTAAGTATTCATGTAAACAAAAACAGGCCTTAAAGAAGCACGTAAAAGATCATGTAAACAATGTGTGCCTCCGTGTTGGAAGCTGGAAGCTGCATCATTTGCCATGTAACAGGCCTGAACAGAGATAAAAGGCACATAATCAGACAAGCCAATGGCAAAATATTGGCAAGAAGAAGGTAAGGCTCCAACCCGCCCCTCCCATCTCCATAACAAGCGCCCAAGGTGTTGATTGAATGGTCTTTGTTAAATCCTTAGCAGCTACTACAGAAATGTTAGGAGGCCAAACATCTTAAGTCTTAAATACGTGGATGGTAAGCCTAAGCATGCGTGAGCAGAAGCAAGAGCAATTCCTGATGCAGTTGCAATCTTCGGAATGGTTCCTGGGTACGCAGCTCCAATGTCTCCGTACTGTTCAGAACGGTTCAGGGTATGATGCTGCTATCCCTCCTAAACGGTTCAGCACGGTTCAGGGCATGCTGCTTGCAATTCTTCCTGAACGGTTCAGAACGGTTCAGCGTATGCTGCTGCAATCCCTCCTGTCCCTCCTGAACGGTTCAGAACGGTTCCTGGGAAACTTGAGTGACGAACGGTTCAGAACGGTTCAGAACGGTTCTGAACTATACGCCTGCTCAGTGCGCTGCTTGCTAGACGGGCTCCAGAACGGTTCAGAACGGTTCAGGGGCATGGGCATGGGTTCCAATGCCCCCGGAACGGTTCAGAACGGTTCAGGGGCACGCGTTCCAATGCCTCCGGAACGGTTCAGAACGGTTCATGGGCATGCAGTTTGGTTGCCACCGTTCCTCGGAACGGTTCGTGAGCACGCGGCTGGCGGTTCCAAGTCCTAGGTAAAAGGTCAGGCCGGCATCGGAACATCGAAAGCGATCCGAAATCTCAAAGCACAAAAAGGCAAAGAGTTGTCTGAAATTTACGCGAAAACTTACGCAAACATTTACGCAGAAAAAGGCTGGCTGAACCGTTCTGAACCGTTCAGGAGGTCCGTCCGCAGAACTTGCGTGCACATGTGACAGCATCGATCGCTCCTCTTTTCCGGCCTTTGCTCAACTGGATTTCTGGGATCGGTTCTTGGATTCCCTGGGTCTTGCGGACTAACGAGGCGAAGCCGCGGCAGAGAAAAACAAACAACAACGCCCGACAGTACCACAACGAGGCAAGCAAAGCTGCAAGAAGGAAAGGCTTGAAATCGTCCTTTGTAATCCTGACTGGTTGAATCAGTGGCCACGCGGAGACAACCGCGTGAAGAGTCGTGTGCGCATGTGTGTTTGTGTGTGTAGGTGGTGTCTGTGTGTCTGTGCGCCAGGTGCATGTTAGGAATATAGACGTTCATCTTGATGTTCTTCAAGATTGGCCCTCGCAAGGTCGCCCAACAATAAGCTGACTAAGTCTTGATTGTTGGAAAGAGCCCTCAAATATTCTTGATGTTGTTCACGCAGCTGACATAACCAATGACCGGACATACCGGACGTTCTATGACAAGACGCAGTGTTCCTAGTCCTCGGCTCCTACAGCATCTCCTTTCTCATGATCACTGAATACACATGTATCTTGGTGGGGGTTCTGGCTGCCGGGTGTTAGCGTGGCAACGCAACCCAAGCGCAAGCATGGGCGCACGTGCTTTTGCGTCCGGAGCTTTTTGGCTTTGCCAACGACACACATCACATGCTCGCGAGCAAAAAACATGTGGCTCGCAGCTACCAGTATGCATGAACATTCACGTCAAAGATGTCGCGGCTCTTCCAATGGTTCATGACTCATGATGCTTAGCCTTCCTTCAGTGATATGAGCAGGTGAAATTCGCGAAGGGGAAGGTTCTCGTCAATACATATCCCTGTCCATGAGGGACACTAAGTCCAGCTCACGCATGGTCACTCAAGATCGGGCAAGCGAAAATGAATTACAACTATTTACCTCACTATTTACGGACTATTTCTGTTAAGGGCCAGGCCAACCAGAAAGCTTGATTTATTTACGTGATTGTTCACGCTTTTATTTTCGGGTACGGCGAAAACGACAGACCCCCCCTATTTATAGAGGCTAAGTTTGATTTTAAAATCCGATCGTATCGATCAAAGAGCAAGCGGCTCTGGCCAGCGCAGCGCCAACTCTTGGCTGGTGTTGGTGAAAAGCCACTGCGAGGCCTCGGCTTGAGACAAATCGGAGTCTGGGAGTCTCTCAGATCGAGCCGTTTCTGGGGGACCTTGGCTTTCTTGATTTTCTTAGGGACACCAAAAGGAAAGCCACCCATGTAGGGGTTGCCCTATGTTGACGCAAACCCAAATACCGGGACCGCTCTTGTTTTTGTGTGGTGCCGACTTTGGACCACGTCGAAAAGTGTGGCGCGCGAAGTTGTTCCCCGAAAATCAACTTGTGTTTGGTGGATTCCAACATCAACGTAACATTTTGGGCCGGGCGGGTGCCACGTATGGAAATCTGTCACCTCGGGCTTGGAGGATTCCCCTAGTTGGCAAACACAACGTACAGCCAACGGGTTTGGTTGCAGGAAAATCCACAGAAAATGGCCCCAGCACACCGTAAACAAGCTGTTTTCCTGTAGATGTTCCTGTAACCCAACCCTTTGATGCAGAGCTCTACTCATTGGGATTCTGGGTGGGCCATAAATGTTTGGTAGACCCAAAGGTCAATGGCTTTGGGCTTCGTACTCAAGCAGGAAGCCTGAAACTATCCTGGTTTGCGGCTGGTCTTGTGACAAAGCCACTAACCCCTTCCAAGTTGGTGCAGGGCTTGCTTAGAGTTTGTTTGGTGCTGGTTTAGGGTGGGCTTAGGTTGGCACGGGTTTAGGGTAGGTTTAGACTGGTACAGGGATGCTAGTGCCGACTAAGTAGTTTAGGGTTGGGTTTGCTTGGGGTTTGTTGAGGGTTGGGATAGGGTTTGATTGGCTTTGTTTGGGGTTGGTGGGGTTTGGCTGAGGGTGTGGTGGGGATTGGGGTCGGAAAGCCACCAATGAGCCACGAAAACCCGCAACAAAGCTGGCAGGCGTTGGATTTCTTTGGAGAGTGCGTTCAGGGTTGGGATTTGGATTTGACTTTTCAGGTCATGACAAAGCCGAAAAATGGCCCTATAGCATAAACAAATTCGAGTATGGGGGGCCCACCGACTGACTGACTGGGGACCGCCACGAGCCGGCCCGCCAAACCTAGGAACAAAAATATCGGGCCCTGTAAGGAATCGGATGTCCACAAGAAACGACCTCTTTATTTTTATCTTGGAAGTTCTCCAAAAAGGGGATCTGTGTCCATTCGGCACGAAGGGCTCCAACTGATTCTGAATGCGGGGCGGAATTTATGAACCAAGCTGCCATACGCTCCCCTGGCCTTTTTGCTCGTGGCATGGTTTCCTTTTGCTCAGGGTACGGTCATGGACCCTTGATGGATCTCTCGATCAGTTGAGGCTCATGGCACTCTCTCAATCCCAGGCGCCAGCGACCTGCTTCGCGGGAAGTTGGCCACCGACACCAGAGCAGAGATGAGGACCGTGGCCTTGAGGTTGCGCAAGGGCTGACCTCGCAGAGTGACCAGTGACCGGCCACATGGGAAAAAAGGCTCTCAGCACCGGAGGTCGGCCATCAACAACAGCATTGAGACAACAATCCGAGACTGCACGTGTAGATGCTGTGGGTGTGGGTGTGGGTGTGGTGCGGGTGGTGCGGGTGGTGCATGTGGGTGCGCGTGCTGCGTGCCGCGTGTGCGCAGTTGGGTGCCGTGTGTGGCCGTGCGTGGCCCGGTGCGGTGCGGTGCCGTGTGGTGCGGTGTGGTGCCGTGCAGTTCCGCGCCGCGCCGTGCCGCGCCGCGCCGTGCCGCGCCATGCCTTGCCGTGGCGTGCGTGTGCGTGCGCGTGCGTGTGGGCGGGCGTGTTCGTGTTTACGTGTGTGTTTGTGTTTCTGTTTGCGTTTGTGTTTGTGTTTGTGTTTGCGTGAGTGTTCGTGTTTGTTCTTGTGTTTGTAATTGCGTTTGCACGTGTGTTTGTGGTTGTTTATGTTTTCTTGTGTATGTCTATGTTGAACCCAACAGTCACACACCCTGCAGTTTCAAAGGAACCAAAACAGAAACCACCCAGTTCCATCATGGGACTCTAGCCCAATCCGGAGACAAACTCACATATCAACTTGGTTGCGGAAAGTAACTCTTGTGGGACCCGTTCGTGGTATGACAGCAAGTGGCTTCTAGAATCGAGAGTGGCTCCTCCGAAGAAAGTGGGCCTTTTGAAGCTCAAGTTGCAAAGCGTCCAGGGCTTCAAGGAACAGGCAAGCCCTGCCAGTGACACCAGGACCGTTCCCTGAACAATGGGTGTCCGGGGGGGGGGGGGGGGGGGACTGAGGGAGGTATGGCAATGTTTGGCCAAACTTGGAGGACCATTTGGAGGAGTCCCGAGTTTTGACGCGCATTGCTACTCCACACCACATCATCCCAGTAAAGATGTGGAACCCAACCACAGACATTGAAGGCAAGCCCAGTTGCCATCGCTGCAACCTATGTGTACATGGATCAGGGCCGACCAACTAATTCAAGCATATTACCACTCTCTGAACTTGCCGCTTGGGATTCAGAATCTTGGTTTGCTTCCTTTTCCCCCTGAGCATCTGAGCAACATCCATGATTCTGATGAACATTCTCACGCTTTCCAAGCTTCAACATTCGGCCTATGTTCAATATAGGCCTGGAAAACTTGTAAAAGTACCACGCATCCCTTTGGGTCATTATGTTCACTGCTTCTTGGGGTTGTCAAAGTTGACAACTTGGGGTTGTTTCCCTTGAACCCACCAGTTGGCTTGCGTTTTGACCGGTGAGACCACTAGTTGTGAAAGAAGATCTGGAGAGATATTGAAAACAAAGTCACCCGTCTACTTTGTGTTTGTTGCCAGTTTTGAGTTCCATCCCCTGATGGCTTCTTTTTCGCCGGAGTGATGTCTGGCCCCCTTTAACCATTTCAGTATGACATTTTCTGAGGGTCCCTTTTTAGGGAGTGGTTTACATCGGAACCACGGGGAACCCAGCCATTCCTCATTTGGCTGGGTCAAAATCCCTTACCCCCAGTGAACATCCCAATCCCCTCTATAGGCTAAAATGGGTGGCGAATTCACCTACCAACCAAAATGGGATCCCATTAGTTTTGACAACCACAGCCATTTAGAGACCAACCACTTTGGCCTTTGGACATCCTTCGGCCTGTCTCGCATGCCGGAGGGGCGGGACAAGGTGGCAGCCACCGCGTCCAGGAGCTGCAAGAGCTCTTCGCTGAGGTGCAGGGCGGTCTCGGGCCGCAGCTTCCTGGCTGAAGCTGGGTTTGGGGTTTGGGGCTTGGCGGATTTTTGGTTTTTGGGGTTGCGGGGGTTAATGGAATTTGTGGTTTTGGGGTTGGCTTTTGGTGGCATGTTGTGGTTTTGTTGATTTTGGAGGGGGGGGGGTGAAACCTGCCCAAACTCGACAGGACCCAGCGATCGCACGGGGTCCCCTCTGTGAGATAAAGAGCGCAACCAATTTTTCGGACATCCTGCCTCAAACTACCCTTGAAAGCGAGCGATTGCGCATATTGTTTGGGGAAGTCCCGGTTTTTACGGATAGTTTGCATGCATTTGTTTGTTTCTTTGCCATGGTCAATCGACCTGCTTGCTTGGGGTTAGTAGGGATGGTTATGGACACTTTAAGGGTTTTAGACAAGCATAAAGACCATGGCCCACACTTTTTTAGAGTTCAACCCTGAGTCAAGTGGCTGCGTCAGATTTGTTTGAGTTCAGTTTCAGGGCTAACCCCTGGATATGTCCCCCCCTACATTGGTTTCGGTCTCCTCTGAATTCAACGTTACCCTCCCACCCGTTTCACATGGAACCTGACAGTGGGGGGGCTGGAAGACCATTCTCCTTTTAAAGGGACCCCTTCATGTTCCATATTAATTGGAGGGAGGCTATATAATTGGGAAACTAGACAAAACGCAGGGACCAGAATCTCACAAACATGCTGTTTGGCTAAGCAGCTGCGGTACAGTACCCCTGACAATGCTTGCAGCAGGTGGAGTTGGGGATGGAGTTTGGGGGGCTTACGAATTTCACGTTTCAATGACGAAGGAAATCGAGCCGCTGAGGAGAAGTGTCACACGTTTGGCTTGGCCTGTCTAAGTACGGGCCCGGCGCGTTCCTTGTGTCTTCGCTGGTTCATTTCTCTGCCTCTTTTCGGACTGTGATAGTGTTGATCCCTGCATGATGAATGACTCCTAGTTGTTGATCGAGGTGTTCTTCCACAACAACTGAATTTGCTTAACAACTTGCTGATTCTCTTGGTGGAATCAGGAGTCAACATTTGGGCATGAACGACCCTCCTTGTAATCTCTGATGAGCGGAGTTTGCACAATCATGGGATCGGTACCATCAAACCTCCACTGTGCGTAGCATCTGTCTGTGCGAGCGTGTTCTTCATTAAAATTACCCTTTTCACCTTGGATCCAAGGGAGGACTCAGCAGAAAACCCGCAATTCGGGGCTCCAAATGCCAGGCCGAGTTCTGGCTCGTTTAAGACCCCTCGCGCTGGCGCGACGCCGAGCTGCTGCAGCTGCGCAAAGGCCCAGAGCAAGTTGGTCACCTCAAATGTCTCGCCTCGGACAACGGACGACGAGTCCGTGGTCGTTGGGAAAACAGCGCAGCTAAGAAATTCGGAGCGCATGCATCGGCAGAAGATGGGGCCATGTGGGTTGATAGAAGATCCAGGTAAAGTGCCGTCCATGTAGCCCGTGTGGGCTTTTTATTTTTTGCCGGGCTGCTTTTGCTTTCTGGATGGAACAACTCTGAAAAGGCAAGATGGACAAAATCCACGTTGGGATTGGAGGTTTATTCCAGGGTTGGATCCATCACAACTGGTGCTAAGTAGATATTGGCCGTCCACTGTATGTTTTTCCGGGTCCTTTTGGTTTTGTTGGTCTTCAGCGCAACCATCCTAAAAGGACCCAAGAAACAAATGATCGTTTTAAAAAGTAGTTTCGGGGTAGTGAAGAACAGAGCCACGTCAGGGGACCATAATATCACACACCACCAAAGGTTGGTGTCTGTCGACCCCCGAAAGAGTTGGGCTGGTTGTTGCTTAGTCAGGAAAGCGCACATGTGCCTTGATCAAAACTCCCAAGGTTTCAAAGTGTGGGTCACAGCCCTTGAGGAACCTTCATGGCTGACTAACATCCCATCCCGATCGAGAGGTCCACGACCACCCAGGTCTTTTGACCATGGCAGACATGGTCACCATAGGGCCCCTAGAGCCGAAGTCGTAAACAGCTCCCCAAAACTCAGCTGAAATGGTGATGTTGAAAACTGCAAAAAAGGACATGTATACAAATATATGTATATATGTATGAAAATACGTATATCTACCCATGGGGTATCATTTTGATTATAGTACCCACGCCAAGACCGAACGCAGCTCCTTGCCTACCTCCAGTGGTTCCACCTACTATTGCACAAGGAAAACATTGAGGACCCCAGAAGAGTCTGGGCCCTTGTAGTGAAAGTCAGACCCGAAAAGCACTGCAAGTGGAGGTGGCCTAACTTTTCTAAATGCGCTTGCCGTGCAAGCTCAAGGCCTAAACGGCCCCCACGGTTCGAAGATAATGCAATGCTTTATATGCCGACCCGGAAAGCCATGCTGTTCTTGCACACAGCGCTTCCAGTTAGTTTGTTGTTTCCTGTTTTTTCTCCTTTTTTTCGTAACCAGCCGAAAACATCTGGTAAAACCTAGAGGTAAGAAACGTGGGCTACCTACAGCGATTACCAACAGCTGGGGAAGCGCATTTGGTGTGGCGGATTTGCCGAGCGGCAGCGTGTCAGGTCCCGTGCTGCGACTTTGGCCATGCTCGAGAACCTCAGTCTCGCAGCGGAGGGGCATGAGTATGTGTCAAAGGACACATTTTTGGTTTCCGTTTTGGGTTCCCTTCACAAGGGTACCGTGCCTCAACAAACTCACACGTACACGTTCAACTGGGATTCCTCGGGGTTCGTGTGGTCAACTTTCGCACCTATGGCCATGGGTTTTCTGCCGAAAGAGCACTCAAACTCTGGCTGATGCAGTTCTCAAGCAATATGGTTGCGTGCTAAAAAAGAGCGGAAACAAACGTCAACCTGCGATGAACAGGGGTGCCGCCAATGAAGCATCCAAGGCCAAGAATCCTGCAGTTGGCATTGCTGGCGCCTGTGTTTGGCTTACTTGTTCTTGGGGTAATTTGGGAATGACCCTTTGCCAACCAGTAGGGAATGGCTCTCCTTCAGCCATTGTGAAACCCAAAGAAAACTTGCCGACCGATTCTTGTTTTGGGGCTCGTAACATTCAGAGAGCCTTTACTTTACTTGTGGTGTTTTGTGGCTTGCTCTAGCTCACCAGCATTTGTCATCGGTTTGTATGGCTGTGAGGACTTCAACCCCCTCCTCTTGAAAAATTGAGGGGCACCTCCCATCCAAACCTAACCACCTACTTGGGGTACCGGTGCCTGCTCAATGACTTAGCTTGTTGGTCTTGGTTCAAGAGGTGACGCCCGGGCCACTCATTCCAACCACGCCCTCATGTGTCAGCTCAGGTGGGCTCTCTTGTGGCGTCCCTTTACCCAACCTGACAATCCAGGGCACGCAAGCTCCAGAATCCCGCGCTTTTTCCCGCTCACTCCACCCTCCCATCCTCCCCGAGCTCCTAAAACCGACCGACTGAAACTGCCCGACTCCACGTGCTCCATTCGAGGCGCAGGTTGGGCGGGAAGATGTGCAGGGAAGCGCAGGACCAGGCGATGATGGTGCAGCACTTCGCGGGCATGCGCCCATCGAAGTGCTCCTCGTGTTCGGTTCGGTTTAGCAGGGGTCTGGGAGTCTGCGGAGTCGTCTTGGGGTCTTAGGATCTGGTGGGAGTTTGAGAATTTTAGAGTTTTTTGCGGGGACAAGTTAGGGGTGGACTGGGGTAGGGAAGTTGTCTTCAAGGGCTGCAGGACTCAGGTCTTTTTTTCAGTTTTGAGGGGTGTATACGACCGAACTGCGGTGGCTTCCCGTATGCTTGGTGCGGAGACTAATCGTTTTTGTGGAAAGAAAGTCGGCTTCCAGGGTTTAGGTTCAGAGGGTTGCTTTGGTCTCAAGTTACCCCCCCGAGCTGGTTGGTTGCCTTTTGGCTTCCCGTTTAAGCCAACGGACAGGGGTTCCCCAAGAGACACGCCCATTTGAGGTTGGGGTTCCCGCTAGGTTTTCCTTCTGGAGCTCAAGGACCTGCCGGTCGCCTTGCTAAAACGGGGACTGAAAGTAGACCTGCTGCGTTTTCACCGATCTGTAGGAAAAAACGGTCTTCAGACACAGATCCTTTCTTGAGGAAGTGCTCAAGCAAAAGGCCTTTGGTAGATGTGGGTGATTCTCCAATCCCTCCAACTAGGTGGTTTCCAATTCGTTGCACGTTGAAGCCATCCCAATTGATTGGGGTGGGTGTCGGGGGGGGAATCACGTTCGTCGCACAGCAGCAGCATGTTTCACACAACAGCCCTCTATAACGTTCGTCGTGCAAGCAGCAACATGTTCGTCGCACAAGCAGCAACAAGCTTAACACAACAGCACCTGAGAACTCTCGTCGCACAAGCAGCAACATGCTTCACACAGCAGCTCCTGGTAACCCGCGTCGCACAAGCAGCAACATGTTTCACACAACAGCCCGTGATAACTTCGTCGCACAAGCAGCGACATGTTTCACACAACAGCCACCAATTTCGCACAGAAGCCATCAATGACTTTCGGCAAACTAGCAGCGATATGGTTCACACAACAACCCCTGATAACGGTCGTCGTGACAAGCAGCAACATTTTTCACACAGCAGCCACCAATAACATTCTTCGTGCTGGCATCAACACGGTTCACACAACAGTCCCTAATAACGTTTGTCGAGATAACATCTCTTCAGCCTGACCTACCATGGAGAACAATGGCTTGGGACAGTAGGAGCCAGGGCCTACATCATCAACAAACCTTTGGGTAGCAGCTCCACTTACCATATTGCAGCGTGCAGTCAACTTTCGAACTGTTTCAGAAAAGCGCCTCGAATCGAACAAACTCTTCATCGAGGGCTTCTTCAAAAAAGTGTGACTTCGCCTCGACTCATGTTGGGCCACCCCACCCCTTTCACACGTGTTGTTTATTTCAAATAATCCGCCGACCCCATGCCTGGTCCAGAATGGACCATGCTTTCGGCATGGGGGCGGTGTGTTCTGTGTTGCTTTTGTTGATATGCTTTCTATAAGTTTCATGTGAATATGATTATGTAGATATATATGTATATATAGATATAACCTATATGTCCCTTGGGGCGGCCCTTGGGGCTGGTTTCTACGTCGGCTGGATTTCTGGATTTCTGGATTTCTGGATTTCTGGATCTCTGGATTTCTGGATCTCTGGATTTCTGGATCTCTGGATTTCTGGATTCTGGATTCCCCCCCCCCCCCCCCCCCCCCCCCCCCCCCCCCCCCCCCCCCCCCCCCCCCCCCCCCCACCCCCCTCCCCCCCCCCCCCCCCCCCCCCCCCCCCCCCCCCCCCCCCCCCCCCCCCCCTCCCCCCCCCCCCCCCCCCCCCCCCCCCCCCCCCCCCCCCCGTAAGAGGGTAGAGTATGTATAATGTGTCGCGGGACCCTTTCCTGCAATAATAGCGCAATTTCAGGCCCAATGCTGCTCAAATAAATCTTTTAAATATTTTAAATATTTTAAATCCCCGGGTCCTGATTTCTGGAGCTGGGGCCGATTTAAAATTTTAAATATTTTAAATATTTTAAATCCCCGGGTCCCTGATTTAAAATATTTAAAATATTGAAGCTTATTTGAGGCCGAAATATTTTAAATATTGTAAATCCCCGGGTCCTGATTCTGGAGCTGGGGCCGATTGAAAAAATAATAATAATAATAATTTAAATATTTTAAATATTTTGAATATGTTAAATCCCCGGGCCCCCGATTTAAAATAATTGAAATATTATTTAAGCTGATTTGGGGCCTAAATATTCTAGATATTTTAAATATTTTAGATCACCGGGCCCCCGATTTAAAATATTTAAAATATTTAAGCTGATTTGGGGCCTAAATATTTTAAATATTTTAAATATTTTATATCCCCGGGTCCTGATTTCTGGAGCTGGGGCCGATTTAAAATTTTAAATAATTTAAATATTTTAAATATTTTAAATATTTTAAATCCCCGGGCCCCCGATTTAAAATATTTAAAATAGTTAAGCTGATTTGGGGCCTAACTATTTTAACTATTTTAAATATTTTAAATCCCCGGGCCCCGATTTAAAATATTTGAAATATTTTTTTTTTTTTAAAGTAAAATATTTAAAACATTTAACATATTTAAAATTTTAAATCGGGCTCAGATCCTGGGTTCCCGGGATTTGAAATATTTAAAATATTTAAGCTGATTTGGGGCCTAAATATTCTAAAATTTTAAATATTTTAAATCCCCGGGCCCCGATTTAAAATATTTAAATGATTTAAGCTGATTTGGGGCCTAAATATTTTAAATATTTTAAATATTTTAAATCCCCGGGTCCTGATTTCTGGAGCTGGGGCCGATTTAAAATTTTAAATAATTTAAATATTTTAAATATTTTAAATATGTTAAATCCCCGGGCCCCCGATTTAAAATATTTAAAATATTTAAGCTGATTTGGGGCCTAAATATTTTAAATATTTTAAATATTTTAAATCCCCGGGCTCCGATTTAAAATATTTAAAATATTTAAGCTGATTTGGGGCCTTACTGTTTTAAATATTTTAAATATTTTAAATCCCCTGGCCCCGATTTATAATATTTAAAATATTTAAAATATTTAAAACAATTACAATATTTAAAATTTTAAATCGGGCTCAGATCCTGGGTTCCCGGGATTTGAAATATTTAAAATATTTAAGCTGATTTGGGGCCTAAATATTCTAAAATTTTAAATATTTTAAATCCCCGGGCCCCGATTTAAGATATTTAAAATATTTAAGCTGATTTGGGGCCTAAATATTTTAAATATTTTAAATATTTTAAATCCCCGGGTCCTGATTTCTGGTGCTCGGGCCGATTTAAAATTTTAAATAATTTAAATAATTTAAATATTTTAAATATTTTAAATATTTTAAATCCCCGGGCCCCCGATTTAAAATATTTAAAATATTTCAGCTGATTTGGGGCCTATATATTTTAAATATTTTAAATATTTTAAATCCCCGGGCCCCGATTTAAAATATTTAGAATATTTAAAATATTTAAAACAATTAAAATATTTAAAAAATTAAATCGGGCTCAGATCCTGGGTTCCCGGGATTTGAAATATTTAAAATATTTAAGCTGATTTGGGGCCTAAATATTCTAAATATTTTGAATATTTTAAATCCCCGGGCCCCGATTTAAAATATTTAAATGATTTAAGCTGATTTGGGGCCTAAATATTCTAAATATTTTGAATATTTTAAATCCCCGGGCCCCGATTTAAAATATTTAAATGATTTAAGCTGATTTGGGGCCTAAATATTTTAAATATTTTAAATATTTTAAATCCCCGGGTCCTGATTTCTGGAGCTGGGGCCGATTTAAAATATTTAAGCTGATTTGGGGCCTAAATATTTTAAATATTTTAAATATGTTAAATCCCCGGGCCCCGATTTAAAATATTTAAAATATTTAAGCTGATTTGGGGCCTAAATATTTTAAATATTTTAAATATTTTAAATCCCCTGGCCCCGATTTAAAATATTTAAAATATTTGAAATTTTTACAATATTTAAAATATTTAAAATTTTAAATCGGGCTCAGATCCTGGGTTCCCGGGATTTAAAATATTTAAAATATTTAAGCTGATTTGGGGCCTAAATATTTTAAATATTTTAAATATTTTAAAATCCCCGGGCCCCCGATTTAAAATATTTAAAATATTTAAGCTGATTTGGGGCCTAAATATTTAAATATTTGCAATATTTTAAATCCCCGGGTTCTGATTTCTGGAGCTGGGGCCGATTTAAAATTTTAAATAATCTAAATAGTTTAAATATTTTAAATATTTTAAATCCCCGGGCCCCCGATTTACAATATTTAAAATATTTAAACTGATTTGGGGCCTAAATATTATAAATATTTTAAATATTTTAAATCCCCAGGCCCCGATTTAAAATATTTAAAATATTTAAGCTGATTTGGGGCCTAAATATTTTAAATATTTTAAATATTTTAAATCCCCTGGCCCCGATTTAAAATGTTTAAAATATTTAAAATAATTAAAATATTTAAAAATTTAAATCGGGCTCAGATCCTGGGTTCCCGGGATTTGAAATATTTAAAATATTTAAGCTGATTTGGGGCCTAAATATTCTAAATATTTTAAATATTTTAAATCCCCGGGCCCCGATTTAAAATATTTAAAATATTTAAAATATTTAAAACATTTAAAACATTTAAAATATTTAAAATTTTAAATCGGGCTCAGATCCTGGGTTCCCGGGATTTGAAATATTTACAATATTTAAGCTGATTTGGGGCCTAAATATTCTAAATATTTTAAATAGTTTAAATCCCCGGGCCCCGATTTAAAATATTTAAAATATTTAAGCTGATTTGGGGCCTAAATATTTTAAATATTTTAAATCCCCGGGTCCTGATTTCTGGAGCTGGGGCCGATTTAAAAATTTGAATAATTTAAATATTTTAAATATTTTAAATATGTTAAATCCCCGGGCCCCCGATTCAAAATATTTAAAGTATTTAAATTGATTTGGGGCCTAAATATTTTAAATATTTTAAATATTTTAAATCCCCGGGCCCCGATTTAAAATATTTAAAATATTTAAGCTGATTTGGGGCCTAAATATTTTAAATATTTTAAATCCCCTGGCCCCGATTTAAAATATTTAAAATATTTAAAATATTTAAAACAATTAACATATTAAAAAAATTTAAATCGGGCTCAGATCCTGGGTTCCCGGGATTTGAAATATTTAAAATATTTAAGCTGATTTGGGGCCTAAATATTCTAAATATTTTAAATATTTTAAATCCCCGGGCCCCGATTTAAAATATTTAAAATATTTAAGCTGATTTGGGGCCTAAATATTTTAAATATTTTAAATATTTTAAATCCCCGGGTCCTGATTTCTGAAGCTGGGGCCGATTGAAAATTTTAAATAATTTAAATATTTTGAATAATTTAAATCCCCGGGCCCCCGATTTAAAATATTTGAAATATGTAAATTGAATTGGGGCCTAAATATTGTAAATAGTTTAAATAATTTAAATCCCCGGGCCCCCGATTTAAAATATTTAAAATATTTAAGCTGATTTGGGGCCTAAGTATTTTAAATATTTTACATATTTTAAATCCCCGGGTCCTGATTTCTGGAGCTGGGGCCGATTTAAAATTTTGAATAATTTAAATATTTTAAATATTTTTAATCCCCGGGCCCCAATGTAAGTAATTTAGAATATTTAAGCTGATTTGGGGCCTAAATATTATATATATTTTAAATATTTTAAATCCCCCGGCCCCGATTTAAAATATTTAAAATATTCAAAATGTTTAAAATATTAAGTCGGCCTCAGATCCTGGGTTTCCGGGATTTAAAAGATTTAAAATATTGAATCTGACTTGGGGCCCACATATTTCAAGTATTTAAAATATTTTAAATCCCCGGGTCCCCGAATTAAACTATTTAAAATATTTAAGCTGATTTGGGGCCTAAATATTTTAAATATTTTACATATTTTAAATCACCGGGCCCCGATTCAAAATATTTAAGATATTTAAACTGATTTGGGGCCTAACTATTTTAAATATTTTAAATAATTTAAATCCCCGGGACCCGATTTAAAATATTTAAATTATTTAAGATATATAAAATATTTAGAATGTTAAATCGGGCTCAGATCCTGGATTCCCGGGATTTAAAATATTGAAAATATTTAAGCTGATTTGAGGCCTAAATATGTTAAATATTGTAAATATTTTAAATCCCCGGGTCCCCGATTTAAAATATTTAAAATATTTAAGCTGATTTGGAAGACAATTAGAAAACTCGAGGGCCTTGTTTTTCTTTTTTTTTTCTATTTAATTTTGAAAAATATGAAAAATAGGAAAATAGAAGAACTAGAAAAACAATTGGGGCCCAGGATTGCGGGAAGTGGGCCCGGAACTACAGGAAATAGAAAAACAAATTTAAAAAAAAGTCCCTCGAATTTATATTTTGTCTATTTGCTAATTTTACTAATTAATTAGAAAACATAGAAAATAGAAAAAACAGAAAGGCCCTCGAATTTTCTAATTGTTCTAAGTTTCAAAATTAGTTAGACAAAATAGAACAAATAGAAAAACAAAAGGGGTCCAGGATTTCGGGAAGTGGGCCCGGGACTACAGGAATTAGAAAAATTAGAACAAATGCCCTGGAATTTTCTATTTTTTAGAAAAATCATAAAAAGAAATGGACAACAAGGCCCTCGATGTTTTTTTCCTAATTAATTAGAAACAATTAGAAAAATAAAAACAAGGCCCTCGAATTTTCCAGTTTTTCTAATTTTCCTATTTAATTAGAACAATAAGACACAATTACAGAAAATCTAGAAAAACAATAGGGGCCCAGGATTCCGGGAAGTGGGCCCGGGACTACAGGAATTAGAAAAAAAGGCCCTCGAATTGTCTTATTTCTCTTATTTTCCTAGTTAATTAAAAATTAGAAAAGTTAGAAAAACAAAGGGGGCCCAGGATTCCGAAAAGTGGGCCCGGGATTACATATATTTGTTAGTTTCCTAAAAAATGGAAAAACAATGGCCTCGATTTTTCCCAATTAATTAGAAGAAATAAAAATAGAAGAACAAGGCCCTCGAATTTTCTAATTTTCCTAATTAATTAAAAATGAGACAAATGAGAAATATTAGAACAACAATAGGGGCACAGGATTCCGGGAAGTGGGCCCGGGACTACAGGAAATAGAAAACTTAACCTACAGCAACAAAAAATGGAACCCCTGCCCCTCAGGGATGAACTAGAATAGTGAGAACAGTTCTGATAAGTCGAATTTTAGCAAAATTAACATTGAACTTCCCAAAAGGCACCCATCCCTTGTGAGTACGTAGCGGAATTAGAACAATGAGAAGAAGTGGAACAATTAGGACAAAGAGGAATCTGAATTCCTCAACAGGCACCCGCTCTTTCGGAATAAGTAGAGAAAGTCGAATAGTAGAGAAAGTCGAATAGGAATGATCCGTTGGGGAAATGAATATAACAAATTAAATTAGAACAAAGATGAATCTGGAATGCTCCGAAAAGCACCCGAATCATTGCAATTTGAAGAACTGGCAGAATTGTGATAAGTTAGAATTATTTGCAAGATGAATTTTGAACTCCTGAAAAGGCACCCGCCCCTTTGGGAATAATCAGAATATTTAGAGAGTTAGAATAATTGGCACACACATGAATCAGGAGTTCGCCCCAAAGGCACCCGTCCCTCTGGGAATGGATAGAACAATGAAATTATTCAGGATAGTTGGAGCAAACCTTAATCTGGAATTCCCAAAGGCACCTGTCCCGCGGGGAACAAATTTACTATTTAGAACAGTTAGCAAAACATGGCCCTGTTTGTTCTTTTATTATCATAGTTATTCGATTCAATGGTCAAAAGTAGCTAATTATGAATCTATGATTCGGGAATTCCCCGATTCGGGAATTCCCCACAGGCACCTGACCCTTTCGGAATACATGAGTAGAATAATTTGAAACATGGATCTGGAGTTCCCCAAAGGGCATCCTTCCCGTGAGGAATAACTAGAACAGCTTGAACAATTACAGGAACTTGCGCAACACATGATGTGGATTTCCTGAGAAGGCACGCGTCGCTGTGGGAACAATTGGAAAAGTCCGAATGGCTGGAAAAAAAGGCGTTATTTGGTCTATTTTGTTAATGTGTCTAATTTGTCAGAATGAGTTTAATGGCTTGAATAGTTAGACGCAATGTTTGCGTACTTCCCCCAAAGGCACCTGCCCCCGTGGCACAAACAAGAAACAACAAATAGGGCTACGTGTCTTCGTCTTATTCTATTTATTCTAACTAATTAGAACCACTCCAATACTCACAATGATTTAAACACATCTGCCATTTCCCAAAGGGCCCCTTCCCCATTCGGGAAAAATAGACTAACACGAATGATTTTACACTTGCCTATGGCAAACATGAATCTTGAATTCCCTAAAAAGGCACCCCGCCCCTTTGGGACTAATTAGTGCAATTGGACAAATCAAAGAAGTAGAATGATTAGAACAGACACTGAATCTGGATTCCCCAAAGGGCGCCCGTCCCTTTGGAATACTTAGCATGATAATATAAAGAATCATTGGACGAGTTAAAACAGATGCATCTGGAATTCCCCAAAAGGCACCTACCTGTCTCTTGCAGAAAGACGAGTAATAGGGAACAATGCTCTAATTATACCACTTATCCAAATTCTTAGACTAAGTAGATCAACTAGCAACAATGAATTTGGATTTTCCCAAAAGGCACGCGTCCCTTTATGAGGAACACTCATTTAATAAATCGAAGATAAAACACGCATTGTAATTAGACAGTAAGTCAGGATTTCCCCAGAAGGCACCCGCCCCTTTAAACATAAACAAATGTTAGGATAATCATGAGAAGTAGAATAATTAGCACAAACTGAGTCTGGACTTCCCCACAAGGCTCCCGGCCCATTGAAAATAAGTAGAACAGTTAGACTTGTGAATGCTTAGACTAGTTAGAACAAACATTAATATTGAATTCCCCAAAGGTACCCCTCCATTTGGAAAGCAAATAAGATAATGACAATAGTTTAAATCGAAGAATTACGCTGGATTAAATTGAAGAATTATTGTAATTAGACAGTGAGCCTGGATGTTCAGAAGGCACCCGCCCCGTTGGAAATAAATGTTGGAAGAATCATGAGAAGTAGACTAATTAGCACAAACTGAATCTGGACTGTCGCAGAAGGCTCCCGGCCGATTGAAAATAAGTAGAACGGTTGGAGTTGTGAACGCTTAGACTAGTTAGAACAAGCAAGAATATTGAATTCTCCAAAAGGTACCTCTCCATTTGGGACGCACATAAGATAATGATAGTACTTATAAGAAGTAGAAGAATTAGAACAAGCATAGATCTGGAATTGGCCAAACGGCTCCTGTCCCCTGGTGAAATTGAACCTGAAAATTCCCAAGCACACCGGGAATAATGGGAATAATGGGAGGAATTAGAGACTTAGAAGACATGGATTTGGAATTCCCAACTGTCACCCTCTCTACTCACCAAAAGAAGGCTGCTCATCTGGAAATTATTCAAATGATTGGAACAGTGTGGGAAACTATGGAACTCACCAAAAGGCCCCATCTCTTTTGATAAAAGTATCATACCTAGAGCAAAAACGAGTCTGGAATTCTGTAAAAGGCACCCCCGCCCCCTAGAAAAAAACTAGAAGAATGGGAACAGTTACGATAAGTAGAAAGAAAACATAAACTCATATTGTATTTTCCAAAAGGCACCCGTCCCTTTGTGAGTACTTAGCAGAATTAGAACAACCAGAAGAAGTAGACAAATCAGGGCAAAAAGGAATCTGAAAATCCTCAACAGGCGCCCGCCCCTTTCGGAATAAGCAGAGAACGTCGAATAGCAATGATTCCTTGCGAAAAATGATTAGAACAGATCAAATTAGAGCAAAGGTGAATCTGGAATTCTCCAAAAAGCACCCGAATCATTGCAATTGGAAGAACTGGAAGAATTGTGATAAGTTAGAATTATTTGCAAGATGAATTTTGAACTCCTGAAAAGGCACCCGCCCCTTTGGGAATAATCAGAATAATTAGAGAGTTAGAAAAAATGGCACAACCAATAATCTGGAATTCGCCCAAAAGGCACCCGTCCCTTGGGCAATGGATAGAATATGAAACTACTCAGGATAGTTAGACAGGCACCTGTCCAGTTGGGAACAAGTAGAATATTTAGAACAATTAGCAAAACATATATTCTCTTATCGTTCTGGATATTCGGATCAATGGGAAAAGTAGTTAATTAGAAGTCAATGAATCGGGAATTCCGCCCAACAGGGCACCTGTCCCTTTCGGAATACATGAGTAGAACAATTTGAAACATGAATCTGGGGTTCCCCAAAGGGCATCCTTCCCCTGAGGAATAATTAGAACAGCTTAAATAATTACAGGAACTTGCAAATAAAGTGATGTTGATTTCCTGAGAAGGCACGCGCCCCTGTTTGAACAGTTAGAATAAGCCGAGTGGCTAGAAAAACAAAGGGCGTTATCTAGTCTGTGTTGTTTGATATTCTAATTCGGTAGACTCATTTTAATAACTAGAACAGATACACACGATCTACGCGTACTTCCCCCAAAGGCACCCACCCCTGTGGGAACAATAAGTGAAATGTTTGGAATAATGAGAGTCACAAGGCGATTGTTTAACTGATTCAAGCTTGAAGAAGTGGAACAATTAGGACAAAGAGGAATCTGAATTCCTCAACAGGCACCCGCTCTTTCGGAATAAGTAGAGAAAGTCGAATAGTAGAGAAAGTCGAATAGGAATGATCCGTTGGGGAAATGAATATAACAAATTAAATTAGAACAAAGATGAATCTGGAATTCTCCGAAAAGCACCCGAATCATTGCAATTTGAAGAACTGGCAGAATTGTGATAAGTTAGAATTATTTGCGAGATGAATTTTGAACTTCTGAAAAGGCACCCGCCCCTTTGGGAATAATCATAATATTTAGAGAGTTAGAATAATTGGCACACACATGAATCAGGAGTTCGCCCCAAAGGCACCCGTCCCTCTGGGAATGGATAGAACAATGAAATTATTCAGGATAGTTGGAGCAAACCTTAATCTGGAATTCCCAAAGGCACCTGTCCCGCGGGGAACAAATTTACTATTTAGAACAGTTAGCAAAACATAGCCCTGTTTGTTCTTTTATTATCATAGTTATTCGATTCAATGGTCAAAAGTAGCTAATTATGAATCTATGATTCGGGAATTCCCCACAGGCACCTGACCCTTTCGGAATACATGAGTAGAATAATTTGAAACATGGATCTGGAGTTCCCCAAAGGGCATCCTTCCCGTGAGGAATAACTAGAACAGCTTGAACAATTACAGGAACTTGCGCAACACATGATGTGGATTTCCTGAGAAGGCACGCGTCGCTGTGGGAACAATTGGAAAAGTCCGAATGGCTGGAAAAAAAGGCGTTATTTGGTCTATTTTGTTAATGTGTCTAATTTGTCAGAATGAGTTTAATGGCTTGAATAGTTAGACGCAATGTTTGCGTACTTCCCCCAAAGGCACCTGCCCCCGTGGCACAAACAAGAAACAACAAATAGGGCTACGTGTCTTCGTTTTATTCTATTTATTCTAACTAATTAGAACCACTCCAATACTCACAATGATTTAAACACATCTGCCATTTCCCAAAGGGCCCCTTCCCCATTCGGGAAAAATAGACTAACACGAATGATTTTACACTTGCCTATGGCAAACATGAATCTTGAATTCCCTAAAAAGGCACCCCGCCCCTTTGGGACTAATTAGTGCAATTGGACAAATCAAAGAAGTAGAATGATTAGAACAGACACTGAATCTGGATTCCCCAAAGGGTGCCCGTCCTTTTGGAATACTTAGAATGATAATATTACAAAGAATCATTGGACGAGTTAAAACAGATGCATCTGGAATTCCCCAAAAGGCACCTACCTGTCTCTTGCAGAAAGACGAGTAATAGGGAACAATGTTCTAATTATACTACTTATCCAAATTCTTAGACTAAGTAGATCAACTAGCAACAATGAATTTGGATTTTCCCAAAAGGCACGCGTCCCTTTATGAGGAACACTCATTTAATAAATCGAAGATAAAACACGCATTGTAATTAGACAGTAAGTCAGGATTTCCCCAGAAGGCACCCGCCCCTTTAAACATAAACAAATGTTAGGATAATCATGAGAAGTAGAATAATTAGCACAAACTGAGTCTGGACTTCCCCACAAGGCTCCCGGCCCATTGAAAATAAGTAGAACAGTTAGAGTTGTGAATGCTTAGACTAGTTAGGACAAACATGAACATTGAATTCCCCAAGGGGTACCCCTCCATTTGGAAAGCAAATAAGACAATGACAATAGTTTAAATCGAAGAATTACGCTGGATTAAATTGAAGAATTATTGTAATTAGACAGTGAGCCTGGATGTTCAGAAGGCACCCGCCCCGTTGGAAATAAATGTTGGAAGAATCATGAGAAGTAGAATAATTAGCACAAACTGAATCTGGACTTCCCCACAAGGCTCCCGGCCCATTGAAAATAAGTAGAACAGTTAGACTTGTGAATGCTTAGACGAGTTAGAACAAACATTAATATTGAATTCCCCAAAGGTACCCCTCCATTTGGAAAGCAAATAAGATAATGACAATAGTTTAAATCGAAGAATTACGCTGGATTAAATTGAAGAATTATTGTAATTAGACAGTGAGCCTGGATGTTCAGAAGGCACCCGCCCCGTTGGAAACAAATGTTGGAAGAATCATGAGAAGTAGACTAATTAGCACAAACTCCCGGCCGATGAAAATAAGTAGAAGAGTTGGAGTTGTGAACGCTTAGACTAGTTGGAACAAACATGAATATTGAATTCTCCAAAAGGTACCCCTCCATTTGGGACGCACATAAGATAATGATAGTACTTATAAGAAGTAGAAGAATTAGAACAAGCTTAGATCTGGAATTGGCCAAACGGCTCCTGTTTGCTGGTGAAATTGAACCTGAAAATTCCCAAGCACGCCGGGAATAATGGGAATAATGGGAGGAATTAGAGACTTAGAAGACATGGATTTGGAATTCCCAACTGTCACCCTCTCTACTCACCAAAAGAAGGCTGCTCAGCTGGAAAAAAGTTCAAATGATTGGAACAGTGTGGGAAAACTATGGAATTCACCAAAAGGCCCCATCTCTTTTGATAAAAGTATCATACCTAGAGCAAACACGAGTCTGAAACTCTGTAAAAGGCACCCCCACCCCCTAGAGATTACAATTAGAAAAACTAGAAGAATTGTGTTAAATAAAGTAATTTGCAAGATGAATCTTGAATTCCTCAAAAGGCACCGGAATAATCAGAATAATTAGAGAGTTAGAATAATTGGCACAAACACTAATCTGGAATTCGCCCAAAAGGCACCCGTCCCTTGGGCAATGGATAGAATATGAAACTACTCAGGATAGCTGGAGCAAACATGAGTCTGGAATTCCCAAACAGGCACCTGTCCAGTTGGGAACAAGTAGAATATTTAGAACAGTTAGCAACACATATATTCTCTTATCGTCCTGGATATTCGGATCAATGGGAACAGTAGTTAAGTAGAAGTCAATGAATCGGGAATTCCGCCCAACAGGGCACCTGTCCCTTTCGGAATACATGAGTAGAACAATTTGAAACATGGATCTGAGGTTTCCCAAAGGGCATCCTTCCCGTGAGGAATAACTAGAACAGCTTGAACAATTACAGGAACTTGCAAATAAAGTGATGTTGATTTCCTGAGAAGGCACGCGCCCCTGTTTGAACAGTTAGAATAAGCCGAGTGGCTAGAAAAACAAAGAGCGTTATCTGGTCTGTGTTGTTTAATCTTCTAATTCGGTAGACTCATTTTAATAACTAGAACAGACACACACGATTTACGCGTACAAATACGGCTACGCGTCTTCGTCTTATTCTATTTATTTCACCGAGTTGGAACCACTCCAAGACTTGAAATGATCTAAACACATCTGCCATTTCCCCAAGGGCCCCTCGGGAAAAAATAGAGTAACGAGAATGGTTCTGACACTTGCGTATTGCAAACATGAATCTTGAATTCCACAATAATTGGTGTAATTGGACAAATCAACCGTAGAATGATTAGAACAGACACTGAATCTGGATTTCCCCAAAGGGTGCCCGTCCCTTTGGAATACTTAGAATGATAATATCAAGAATCATTAGACGAATTAAATCAATTGCATCTGGAATTCCCCAAAAGGCACCTGTCCCTTTCAGAAACATGAGTAATAGGGAACTGTGTTCTAATTATACTACTTATCCAAGTTCTTAGCATAAGTAGATCAACTAGCAACAATGAATTGGTTAGTTTCTCAAAAGGCACGCGTCCCTTTGGGAATAACTAGCATAACCCGACTAATCAGAAGAGTATAGCCAGGAAATCCACGAAAGCACCCAACCCATTTTGAATAAATCGAAGAATTAGGCTAGTTAGACCATCATTGTAATTAGACAGTGAGTCTGGATTTCCCCGGAAAGCACCCGTCCCTTTGGGAACACATGTTAGGATAAATAATGATTAGCTCAAAGTGAATCTGGACATTCCCAACAAGGCGCCCGGCCACTGAAAAACAGAATGTTAGAATTGTGAGAATGCTTAGAATGATTAGAACAAGCATGAGTGTTGCATTTCCCGAAAGGAAGCCCTCGCTTTGGAAATAAAATAAGATAAGATAGTAGGTTTAGAAGCAGAATAGTTAGAGCAAGCATGGATCTGAAATTCGCCAAAAGGGCTCCAGTCCCTTGCGGGAACAAAACAATTAGAATAGCTGCACAAAAATGGAAATTGCGTTGAAGATCCAAAGCACGCCCGTCCATTCGGGAATATTTGGAAGAATTAGACACTTAGAAGAATTGGATTTGGCATTCCTCAACAGTCACCTGCCCCTGTAAAAGTATATGGAGTGATTCGAATAATGAAAACAACAAGGGGCGTGCGGGTCATGTGAGCCACGCGCGCGCGCCACATTATACATGGTCTACCCTTCCACCCCCTCCCCCCCCTCCCCCCCCCCCCCCTCCCCCCCCCCTCCCCCCCTTCTTCCCGTAGTCTTCCGTAGTCTTCCGGCTTCTCCCAGTAATCTTCCGTAATCTTTCGGCTTCTTCCCGTAGTCTTCCGTAGTCTTCCGGCTTCTTCCCGTAGTCTTCCGTGGTCTTCCGCCTTCTTCCCGTAATCTTCCGTAATCTTTCGGCTTCTTCCAGTAGTCTTCCGTAGTCTTCCGGCTTCTTCCCGTAGTCTTCCGTAGTCTTCCGTAGTCTTCCGGCTTCTTCCCGTAGTCTTCCGAAATCTTTCAAGCTTCTTCCCGTAAATTTCCGCAATCTTTCGGCTTCTTCCCGTAGTCTTCCGTAATCTTCCGGCTTCTTCTCCTAGTCTTCCGATACTGTTTCGGGACCAAACAACGCGCGTGTCCTGTGCTTTCGGGCTTCTTCCCTAGGCTTCGGGTAGTCTTCCCCCACCCCTCCGCCCCCCCCTGTGTCTGTCTATGTCTGTCTACGTATCTGCATCTGTCTTCGTGTCCGCGAAGACCCCCCCTGCCCCTGCGTGTCTGTCTGCGTCTCTTTGTGTCTGTCTGGGTCTGTCTGCGTCTGTCTTCGTGTCCGCGAAGACCCCTTGCGTGTCTGTCTCTGTCTCTTTGTGTCTGTCTGTGTCTGTCTGTGTCTGTCTACGTATCTGCGTCTTTCTTCGTGTCCCCCCCCCGCGTGTCTGTCTGTGTATTTGTGTCTGTCTGGCTCTGTCTGCGTCTGCCTGCGCATCTGCGTCTGTCTTCGTGTCCGCGAAGACCCTCCCCCCCCGCTGCGTGTCTGTCTGCGTGTCTTTGTGTCTGTCTGCGTCTGTCTACATATCGCCTGCTTTCTCTCGTCCCGGGCCGAAATTCTAAGGTGTGTGGGGGCGGCGGAACCAGGCCGCAGGCCATTAAATAATATTTGTCAAACAAAACTTGGATTTTTGCAGGTGTTGTTCACTTGTGCTTGCAATGTGGGCCGAAAACAACTGATGACAGCGCGACGCCTCCGCGGGACCCTTCGTTTTGAAAGTTTATTGCTGAAGCCCTGTGTCCCCCCTCGCAAAAAATGTGTTCGGGACAGGCGCCGGCGCTCCGTGCGGCACGCCGACCGCGCTCGGGCACACGAGCGTTCACCAGACCGCCAGACCGCGACCACGTAGCACCAACATCCCCACGTTCCCGTTAAGCAATTTGGCAGTGAGCAGTGAGCCCATGTCCATTTCTCCCAAATGGACAGTAGACAAATCGGGCAATGTTTGCACATACCCTCATGCGGGAGTGTCTTAAAATAGGGCACCCAGACAATGGTGGGGTTTCTTGTGGTTTCCCTTTACAATCACTTCAAAAGGGGAACCTTAGAAAAGGCACACCCATGTCTTGCGTTTCTCGTCCTGCTCGTGGAGGGCCATGTCTTCGACGATCTCCAACATGGACTTGAACACTGTGCTCTGGGTTGCTTTCATGCCCATGTCCTGGCAACGAAGTTGCCGTTTCTCATCACCGCTGACAAAAGACGGAGGTGCTATGGGAAACCAGGCTCCTTGTCAAATATATATATATATATATATCCTGAGATACGAAACTAAACAAAGTGGATAGTTGGAGGGGTGATAGCGTGTTTCGGTGTGGGGAAGCTCCGCGTTTCTATCCAGGCCGGCGGACATGGTACGGGAAAAATGGCAGGGAGGAAAAGAAGCGGAAAGAAGAGCAGGGGGAGAGAAGTGAGGGGAATGGAAGGACATTACAGTAGTGCCTCCTGACCAAGAAGGTGATAGAAGGGACGTCTGCCGATTTGCGAGTAGATGTTATGGCACACTTGCGCAGACCTTCTGGGTGTTCAGGGAGATATCTGACTCTTGCAAGTCGTCGTTGGAACTCGGAATGAGGGGCCTGGAAAAAAGAAACAAACACAAAACAAAACACAGCTAGAAAGGATTCCTTCTCCAGCTGCCAATCATCCATATGGGTTTGTCTCAAAGTATGTTTTGGAACCCCCAGAACGGGTGTTTTCCTGTTGGTGCCCCTCCGAAAGTATCACTCGTCTAGCCACTGTGATTGAGCAGCTGGGCCCACCCTCCAAATCTATGCTTCACACAGGTCCTTTACATGTCCGCCTTCAACGTCACCCCACAAAAAGGAAACTTCTGTGTGGCAACGGCAACACAATGATATTCATGCAACCTGCAAATGGACGATTCTGTCATGCCACCACTAAGCAATTCAGCATTTAGGCCAGCGACTGAAAAATCAAGAAGGAGGGACGTGTTGGGCCGACCCGTCAAACAGATTCTGAAAACTCTAAGACCTCTTCCGAGAAGGTCAGACCCTTTCATAGGCGGTGGGGGGCCTTTCGTGTCCTCCGAGCTGCTCGACCTGACATGGCTGCGTCAACCTGTCCATGCCCAGAATCAAATCTAAATATGCCATGCTGTCCTGAACTCACTGCGGCCCTTTGTTTGAACATTGTAAACCCCCTATTGCTTGAAGACCATAATTTTGGATCCTCTTTACAGGAGGGTAATTAGGGTCTGGTTCTTTAAACACTGTTTGCCCAACCTTGTTCACTGGTCACATGAAATGTTGGCACCCATACATGAGGTATCAGAGAGGGCACAGGTGTTGAATAGCAGCACTGGAGACACCGAATGTTTCACACACACACACAAACACATCTAGGCAGCGAAATAGGAAGGCAACAACACTGGGCAGACTACATGGACAAAGGCAACAACATGCTGCCTGCTGCCACCCCTCCAGTCCACTTCGTCCGTCGCCGTGCAACGACGCAAGAAAAAAAGAAGGGAACAAAAAAAGGGAAAACAAAACGAGCAAACGGGTTTGTCTCAAAATAGGGAGTGGGCGCTAAACGAATGTGGTGCCCCTTACAGAACCCAAAAAGGTAGCTTCAAAGGAACCCCGAGGTAACCTAAACCATCTCAAAAGAGGATACCGGTAACCAAGAAACACACACCCAAACAGCCCAAATAGAATTCCTGCTCTCCTGGTTGCGTGCGATGCGGTGGAAGGCAGTCGCCAAGTTCACCGCGTTCATCTGACTCATGTGCTTGCTCACCACCTCGGGTTCAACGCAGTTAGGCATGTGACTTTTTTTAAGGCACCGTTTGGGGGGGGGGGGGGGGCGGATTTAAAGGAAAACCAACATGGAAATCTCATTCCCCCCCCCCTCCCCCGATTTGACACATCCCCATTTGAAACAAGAGGAGGTGGACCAAGCATGGGCTCTTCTAGGGAAGTGCCCCAAACTGAGCAAGGGTTGTTCGTTTGATAGGATCCCCGATACTGGTCCCCTTAAACATCACCCCGCAAAGACTCACATGAAGTCGACCAAAGAGAAGATCTTTGAACTGCATAGAATCGTAACAAACGAATAAACATCTTGCACCAGCTACTCTGGTCTCCAGTCTTCAAATGGCTTAGTTGGCAACCACTTTATCGCTTCCCCCGGCAATCCGTCTGTTCCAAAATCCCCAACGGCCCTCGCTACGGGGGAAACCGGGCTGCACCCCCCGGAGGAGATCAGGCCATGGCCTTTTAGTGTCAAACTCAGGGCGACTCCCCCGATTCAGAGAAACCAGCTACAGGGAAATCTACAAATTGGCCAAATACCCACCAAGAACAGGGGATTTTCCTCTAGAATCTCCGTTGGTTGCTTTCTACGAACCTTACACACATTATTCTCTCTGATCATGTCTATGGCTCTCCTTTTGGCTTCCACGCCTCGAAACACAGACACTGCCACGTCTCCCAGCAAGCCTCCAGGAGCTTGGAGGTGTGACGCTTCGCGGCAGTCATCAGCTCCTCGTCGTAACGAGTCGACGAGTCGAAGGCGGATCGGAGAGCGTGGGCTCAAGCGATCCCAATAGATGCATCCAAAATATGTTGGTAGTTAAACTGCTATGATGGTGATGACCATGACCATTATCATTATTCTGTCTAGTCTATTACAAGTCTTCGTTTTGTTGCTATCATTGTTTCTTGTTGCATGGCCAACATGTATCCTCTTGTCAGGTGGCTTTGGTCGGTGTGGTTCCTTTCTTGGAGTTGGCACCTGTTGGGTTGTGTGCTTTGGAGTTAGTGCCATGCATTCTTCTTTTTTGAAAGGGAAGGCGAAGAGTTGTGTTGTCGCATTGTTCTTTGGGGGGTTGGCAGTTGGCTCTTCGGAGTTGGCGCCATTTTATCGGAATTGGACGATCGGAAGGTGTGGAAACACCTGGCCATGGGTCAAAATCCCGTACCCCCAGTGAACATCCCAATCCCCTCTATAGACTAAAAATGGGTGGTGAATTCACCTACCCCAAAATGAGATCCCATTGGTTTTGACCCCCAGCCACCACTAAAACCTTTCGAGGGACCTCCCTTCACTAGGCACGGGCCAGCTTCCGTGCCACAAAGCCATCCTTCCCTGCGGTTCAACCCCCAATAAGAACAAAGGTTGACCCAATTTGGATGATGACAATCCTTAGGTAGATAGTGGTGGTTATATGAACCCCATTGCTTTAATGGTGGTTTGACCCCCAGGGCCTTTCCTACATGCAGGCCAACCCCTTGCTTCAGCCATGGGAAAAATCCAGCTTCCCGTTATACATGGCTCAGGGGTTCAAAGAAGCTTTGCAACCAACCCCGGTCCCGCACCTGCCGCAAGATTGAGAGGGCCTCAAGCCCACTCCTTTCAACCCCACCAAAAGTGACAGCTGAAAAAAAAGGAGAAAAACACGAGCTGAATCATGGCTGAAAGGAGCTTCCCACCAACGCCCAATAGTCAGTCTTTGAGAACGGGTCTCTCAAATCCACGTGACAAACGAACCCAGCCGTACCCAATTCCTTGTTGATCTTCTTCTGCGCACTGTCCTGCCACGGGCCCCAGGGAACTCCCAAAGCTCATGGACCCAACCTCTTCACTTGGTTACCTGCCTCCCCCATTGCATGGACAAAAGGAACGAGGATCAACCATGCGTTAAAAGCTAGTATCAAATGTAAGGCTCTACCAATCCCAGGGTGTGTTGAACCTGTGAAACCGCATGTGCGTGGTATGCGCATTTGCACAGGCAAGGTCTGCTCCCTAGCTTGAAGTTTGATGCCTCACGGGTGTTTGATCGAACATGCGACTTGGCTTGGTGAAAAACATCTCATCTTCAAGGTTAGTGGCTCTGCTTTGTTGGATATGTCTACTGCCCGGCAAATCGTCATGAAACCCAAAAACAGAGTGCCCCAAAAAAGATACCTCTAAACATGACAGCTTTTGCTGGGTTTCATAGTATCGTCGGGTGAATCAGGAAACAGAGTCAGGAAACGGGTCGGATAAAGTCAGGAAACCGGTTGGTCCAAGTCAGGAAACAGGTGGGGTGGTGTCAAGAAAACAAACGAGATCCGGGTTCCATGAGTCAGGAAAAGGCCCGGACACAACACAGAGACAACAACCTCGAATTTCAACCTCCCTTTGGTTTACAGACTGTGTCCAGCCTTTAT
Organism: Effrenium voratum; assembly: GCA_963377175.1. Taxonomy (NCBI): domain Eukaryota; class Dinophyceae; order Suessiales; family Symbiodiniaceae; genus Effrenium; species Effrenium voratum. The sequence continues at coordinate 167,614 of CAUJNA010003722.1, read as the reverse complement.
TCAACAACCTACCCGCCCTTTCAGTGGGCGCCCGCCTGTTTCATGGTGTTTCAGCCCGCCTCACCGTCCCTGCGCAAAGGTGCACCGAGTTCCGAGAGGTCGCTGTTGGTGAGAGCGTCCTGAAACTGGGGGGGGCAACGGCTCGCCATGTGGAGATAATACGTGTGCATACACTGCGAAGAAATATATATATATATATATATGTATACATAAAGAGAGGGAGAGCAAGAGAGAGAATATACATAAAGAGAGAGAGAGAGAGAGAGAGAGAGAGAGAGACAGGGAGATTACATAGAGATTAACATGCATCGTCTAGAGCATATATGCGTACCGTCACCAAACAATCAACGATTATCTCAGAATATCCCTTGAAAGCTCGAACGGGTCCAAGTTGTGGGCTGACCATTCGATGCCCATTGCTTCCTGTGAGAGGTGTGTGTGTGTGTGTGCTTTTGTTGAGGCGACATCTTTGGGGGTGGTCTTAAAGGGATACCCTTTTGAAGGGAAACCAAAAGGAAACCCGCAAAACATGGGTGTGTTGTTTTCTATTTGACACCTACCCATATCACGCAAATATGGGTGAGCCAGCAAACAAGCTCCCTTTGGGGCGCTCCCCAACTTGGGCTTTGAGGGGCCATCAACAATCAGGCATTCCACCATCACTTCAAGGAAACCCTGACCCAAGAACATCCATAAAAGTACTTTACAATCAGAGGTACCCTGAAAAATCGAGGGGGGGGGGGGGAGAGAAACAGCCAATTCTTCTTAACTCCCTTTCGCTCGCTCTTTCTCTTTCGGCTTGTGAAACTCCTCTTCCCGGACGGAGGCCGCAGTGCTGACAGTGTCCTGGCAAGTCCCTTGGGGTGGACCACATCCAAGCATGCGTCTGTGCATCTTAAAATCAAAGGTTGAACCGCCTCACAAGTGGCGGACATGAAACCCCACCTAAATGAGACAACTACTGTATGCATGTCCATGACCGGCCAAAAATCAGGATCAACGCTCTTTTGTTTCTCTCTGTGCTGTTCGAGGCTACACTTTTGTGCTGTTCGAGGCTACCCTTTTCAGCTACTTTGGGACGTGAGCTATTTTGGCACAAAACCTTCCCGCAAAATGAGGGCCTGGAACAAAATTGTGGATTTCTCCCCTTCACCATCCTTTTCAGGAGCACTCTAAGAGACCAAGCCACTTAGATGTTGCCAGAGTCAGCCGGGCCTTGGGCATTGGGGTTGGGCCGAGAAGAATCCCACTGGACCTATCAAAGGCGTCTCGAACAAGCAACCGGAATGGTCATGAAGATCCGGTCATGCCAACACATGCCACCAGAAATATGTAGGTCTCTGTACCTCTATCGCATTCGCGCAAACGAGTATGTATGGACGGATAATGCATACGTTGACAGCCTCAATTGACCAGTGTCCACCAATCACCTGACCCAAAGTTGCCTGTTTGGATTGCTGGTTTCAGGAGTTCACCCTGGTTCAAATATGGTTTCAACTACAACAAGGGGAACCATTGCAAGGTTATGTCACCGAAGGATGCATGGCCCTAATACTCACTATCAGTCAGCTGCTCCGTTTCCTTTTGCCAAGAAATGGGCGTTCCGTTCACTCGGGGTTTGCTTGAAGGGAAGGAGAACCCTCCCCCTCCCCCCCAAAAAAAATAAGCTCTGGTGATATCCCCAACAGCATCCGCTTTTCAGTGCTCGCACCACCCCGCAGCCCTCGCAGAACCTCGTGGAACCCTGGTGGAACCCTCGTGGAACCTTACCTCAGGGCCGCCCCGGACCACCCCGGAGCCTATCTGGGCTGAGACCCCAAAGCTTTCAGCTGTTGGGGAAAAACAAAACAAAACAAAGAATTGAAGCAACACTAGGGGTGCCAAATAAGGAACCTAGGCAAATTTCGACAATATCCATCCGCGTTTGGCTGTCTGGGAACAAGTGAGATTGTGTGGTATCTTGCCGGGCCAGTTCCATTTGCCATCCGACTCCGCATTGGCTCCTCGTCATTCTTTCGGCAGTCCTCCCAGGATTGACTCGCCAAGCTTCGGGTGAGGGCGTGGTCCCCATTTTCGGGGCATTCCTCTGGTGCGCATCCCATCGAACTCACCTTTCAACCAGCAGTGTCCCCCAAAAAAACCATGGAACCTGAAAGAGGGTCCCCTGTTCGAGGAAACAGCGCCTTCCAGGGGCTTCCTTGCAGGTGTTTTTTGGGGGAAAACAACTTCCTGTTGGTTCCACATACTCTACCTCAGCTTTTACGACCAAAAACGAGATCCCAGCAGGATTGGACGCCTCCTGCTAGTTCCCTGAGAAGGGGCTGTTGTTAAACCTTAAAGTGCATGGCACAACCTCCACACTTAGGCTTTGTCATTCTCTGATATACTGGGAATAGTGCCATCTACTTTCGCCCGGGCCGGGTACGACAACCTTCCTGGATAAACGGGTAAACACCCATCTACCAATCACTACTTAAGCAACTGTCTCTACGTTTTCAAACAAAAATGCAAGGGCTGGCTCAAACCAAATTGGGCAACTCTAGGGTTCCAACTAATGGGTTCGTTTCGGATGCTACACACATTGTCGTTTAGAATCCGCTTAGCTTGCTGGCTCTCAGGGAATCAACCAGTTCTTCCAGGAAACCACCAGGATGGTCCATAGAAGTCATTCCCCGTACTGCTGGGAACCAGCAAGTTGGGGCGCCTTGGCAATTTGTCCGGCAGTCCTCCCTCAGTCTGTGCGTGAGGCAGTGGCGCGGTGGGCACGAAGCAGCCCTCCGCACTTGCTCCTCCTGGCGCGGGAGATGTGTGACGAGGCGCGATTTGTTCAGGAGGCACTCAGGGGACCCCTGGCCCTTGTTCAATTTCAGCACATGTCACGCAAAAAGTCCAGCTTAACGGTTGCAATTTGCTGTGACTGGGAGATCAAGCAGTCCGTCCAGCACCGGCCAGCTTAAAGCCAGCCAGTTATGCTGGCAAGTGTGTGGATGGTGTGTCTGTGTCTGTCTCTGCGTGTGTTTGTGTCTGTGTCAGTGTCAGTGTCTGTGTCTATGCGTCTCTGTGAGTGTCTGTGTGTGTGTGTGTGTCCCTGTGTGTGTGGGTGTGTGTGTGTGTGTGTCCGTGTCTGCGTCTGCGCGTCCGCAGGTGTGTGCGCGCACGCACATGTTTTGGGGTTTGTGTTTGTGTTTGTGTGTGTTGGTGTGGTGTGGTGTGGTGTGGTGTGGAGTGGTGCGGTGCAGTGCGGTGTGGTGTGGTGTGGTGTGGTGTTGTGAGGTGTGGCTGGCGTGGCGTGGCGTGGTGTGGTGTGGGGTGGGGCGCGGTGCGGCGCTTGCTTGCCTGCCTGGTTGCCTGCTTGCCTGCTTGATGGCTTGCTTGCTTGCTTGCTTGCTGGCTTGCTTGCTCTCTTGCTGGCTTGCTCTCTTGCTTGCTTGCTTGCTTGCTTGCTTGCTTGCTTGCTTGCTTGCTTGCTTGCTTGCTTGCTTGCTTGCTTGCTTGCTTGCTTGCTTTCTTGCTATCTTGCTTGCTTGCTTGCTTGCGTGCGTGCGTGCGTGCGTGCTTGCTTGCTTGCTTGCTTGGTTTCGTTTTTCCCTGCTTGCTTGCTTGCTTGCTTGCTTGCTTCCTTCCTTCCTTGCTTGCTTGCTTGCTTGCTTGCTTGTCTGTTTGTTTGTTTTGTTTGGTTCTTTGTTCGTTTGTGTGTGTGCGTGTCTGCGCATGTGTCGTCCGCGTGTCCCTGCGCGTGCGCGTGCCCGTGCGCCTGCACATGCACTTGCGTGGGCGGGTGCGTGCGCGGGTGGGCATGCGCGTGCGGGTGTGTGTCTGGTGTGCGTGTGTCTCTGCGTCTGTGTGTTTGTGTGTCCGCGTGGTCGTGTCAGTGCGTCCGTGCGTGCGGGTGGGTGTGTGCGTGTGTGTCTGCGTGTCCGTGTGGCCGCGTGTCTGTGTATCTGTGTGTCTCTGTGTCTCTGTGTCTGTGTGGCTGTGTATCTCTGTGGCTGTGTGTCTGTGTGGCTGTGTGGCTGTGTGGCTGTGTGTCTGTGTGTCTGTGTGTGTGTGCGTGTGTCTGTGTATCTGTGTGTTTGTCTCTGTGTCTGTGTGGCTGTGTATTTCTGTGGCTGTGTGTCTGTGTGTCTGTGTGCGTGTGTGGCTGTGCCTGTGTGTCTGTGTGTCTGTGTGTGTGCGTGTGTCTGTGTGGCTGTTTGTCTGTGTGTCTGTGGCGCTGTGTGTCTGTGCGTCTGTGTGTCTGTGTGTCTGTGTGTCTGTGTGGCTGTGTGTCTGTGTGTCTGTGTGTCTGTGTGTCTGTGTGTCTGTGTGTGTCCTTAACATGGAGCCCCTTGACATGAGTGCACACACGCAGACAGACACAGACGCAGACGCGCAGACGCACAGACACGAAGACGCGAAGACACACAGACACACGCACAGACGCAGACACAGACACAGACACAGACACAGACACAAACACGGACACAAAGACACAGAGACACAGACACACAGACACACAGACACACAGAGACACAGAGACAAAGAGACACAGAGACACAGAGACACAGAGACACAGAGACACAGACACCACAGACGACACAGACGACACAGACGACACAGACGACACCGACGACACCGACGACACCGACGACACCGACGACACCGACGACACAAACGACACAAACGACACAGACGACACAGACGACACAGACGACACAGACACACACACACACAGACACACACAGACACACACAGACACACACAGACACACACACAGGCACACACAGACACACACACACACACACAGACACACACACACACAGACACACACAGACACACACAGACACACACACACACACAGACACACACAGACACACACAGAGACGCGCAGAGACACACAGACACGCACAGAGACACAGAGAGACACAGAGAGACACAGAGAGACACACAGAGACACACAGAGACACACAGAGACACACAGAGACACACAGAGACACACAGAGACACACAGAGACACACAGAGACACACAGAGACACAGAGACACACAGAGACACACAGAGACACACAGAGACACACAGAGACACACAGAGACACACAGAGACACACAGAGACACACAGACACACGCACACACACACACAGACACACACAGACACACACAGACACACACAGACACACACAGACACACAGACACACACAGACACACACAGAGACGAGACACACAGAGACACACAGAGACACACAGAGACACACAGAGACACACAGAGACACACAGAGACACACAGAGACACACAGAGACACACAGAGACACACAGAGACACACAGAGACACACAGAGACACACAGAGACACACAGAGACACACAGAGACACACAGAGCACACACACAGAGACACACAGAGACACACAGACGCACACACACGCACGCACACACACGCACGCACACGCACACGCACGCACACGCACACGCACACACGCACACACGCACACGCACACGCACACGCACACGCACACGCACACGCACACGCACACGCACACGCACACGCACACGCACACGCACACGCACACACGCGCGCGCGCGGCGAGCGCGTGCGCGTGCGCATCTTCAGTGCAGCAATTCTCGGCCTTCGGTGTTGAGAACTGCAAGAAAGTGTTCTTGACGTCGATCCTTAGCTGAGACAACTTCGCAATTGACTCTTTGGCAACTTGGCAAACATGAAGCACGCACACAATGTCGATCCTGGATTTATCGACCTGGAAGCACCCCCCCAAAAGGGAATGTGCTTCTTCTGAAATAGGACATCCCCCTTGTTCACCAACCCAGGGGTCATTGACTGGGGTCCCATCAAGTTCAGTCCAATCTGAAGGACCGGACTAAGAGGTGACACACTCATTTGGTGGGGGATTGGGTGTAATGCATTTTCCTTCGGCTGAAGTCCTCCAAATTGATCCGAAGTTAGTTAGCGTTAGTCATCACAAGGTGTCAAGCCCTTCAAACCGAGAGTCTAAATCGACTTGCAGGAAGCAAGAAAACAAACAACCAACCGGGCACCTCCACGGCCAAATTGCAAAAAACTGAAACAAAAAAGGCCTCTGCCAAGCTTTTGCGAGCATCTTGTAGGGCTCGACCTTAGGATACGTCATCTCTCAGGTCGGGTCGCACTACAGCACCTGGTTGGTGCAACAAAACACAGGTTGTTCTAAACCTGGCAAAGCTATGAAGTGTTCGAGCAAAATGGATCGAGCGGCGTAGGCGTGATTTCCGCTGTGCGAGGAGAGGTCTTGAGCTCCCCCCTCAATGCCTCAGGGAACTGCTAAGTGACCCTGTGGGATTGTGTGAAATTGGGGGATCCAACAAATTGTGGCTTTCTGTTTCATGTACCCTCAAAAAAGCGCCCACCCTCATTGTGGGGGAGTACAGAATTGACCTTAGAGTTTGATGGCCCCCACTGACAACCTTTGCTTCAGGGCTGAATTCGTGAACCATATAGCAGTTGAATTGCATCAGGGAGTCTTAGAAAGCAGCTTGGATGCCCCCCCGAATGATGTGTATATATACATATAATGTGTATCTCTCTATATATATATAATATGTATAACATATATATATATATAATATACATATATATATATGTATATATAATATATATAATATACATATATATATATATATACAAAGTGACAAAACACACACACACACACAACCAGCCCTGTTTCGGCCATTTCAAGGGTACTCTGACCCAAGACTACAGCAATCCCCCAGCTCAACTGGGAACCCCGTGTTGTATGGTCGATCAGATGATCAAAACCCGGCATAGGGCTCCAACCAAAACCCATGAGCGGTCTGTGCGCCGCACCTATTCATTGGTGAGGACTGGCGTTGACCAATCGTCTAGGTTGCAAATTGGGAAGGGGTTGCCCACAACCGGCAGCAAAAACCGCATGTCTCATGTCAAAAAGGAAATCCAAAACCGCTTGATAATGTGCCGATAATCCAAGTGGCAATCGAAGTCCTGTTGAGATTGTTTCAAGAAGGGACACCAATTCGCCGGCCCTTAAATACTTGAATCCAGCGGGATGTTACACGCATGATTTGGGGAACCTTCAATCTTCGATCCAGCGGAAGAACATTCAAGTTTTTGGGTCTGGTGAAGATTCAAGATTACCCAAAAAGCTTTCTGGGAGATCTTCAATCTTAGATCCAGTGAAAAAAATGCTTTTATGTTAAATAACATGAGCCCAGGTGGTATTCCAACAGCCCCGGAACCCTCTGGAACCCTCCAGAACCTTCACTGAAAGCTGCCCCAACCACCCGAGAGCCTGTCAGAGACCGCAAAGCTTTCAGCTGCTGGGGCAAACAATGTTAAGTTTGCTTGTGTTGGCGTTTTTGATTAGGTTGGTTACGCTCTGTTCGACCCTTTGACCCTTTTGTCAATGAGGAAAACAAGCACGACACATGGTCACAAACACTTTATCAAAAAAAAAAACATATGCTCACTACCCCTTGTCCAAACAAAAGGTGGGCCCCGAGGAGCATATATATATATATAGGCTATATATGCATTTGTGGAGACACATGTGCATGCGTATATGAATATATATATATACATACACATGTGTGTGTGTGCAAGTGTGTAAATGCATGTATGTGTGGGGGGAGGTCCTGAGTTCCTCACGGCTCAACCCTCTTGCGATGGCTTGGCTCGCGCGCAAGGAGCGCACTGCGGTGCTGCGCGTGGACATGCCTGCAGGCGCGGTTGAGACGAGGGGAGGAGTTCTTCTTTGGGGAGTTCAACTAGGTCCTCGAGTAGAGAGGTTAGAATGAGGGAACCCTTTTTGCGTAGTATATTTTAGCAGGCCCAACAAAGGGTAAAAGGGCACTACTGGGGGACCTAGTCAAGGTTTGGCGAGGGGCAGGCGACTGATTCTCCTGCAGAAGATTGGAACCCGACAAACACGTGTTTACTTGCAACGTGTGCGAATGAAGCCACTTTGGCGCTGAGTCTGTGCTCGTGAACGAGTTTGCCTGCAACTTGTGGCAGGTGTGCCATGGATCTGCCGCTTGCGTGGTCAGAGCTGGTTGGAGCAGAGGAGCCTGTGCTCCTAGAGGCATCGCTGCAACTTAAGCATCACCCCGAAGAGAGATTGATCTTACCATGGTCCAACACGAGATCTTGACCCAACTGACTTTTACTTTCAGATTCTGCTCCATAGAGTCAACCTTACGATAAACCATTTTCTGAGACCCCAGAGATCTTTGACCTCGCTTTCCAACCCTTCGTATTTTAGCCAACAACTGAAAGTGGTTGTTTTTCCTCCCCCTTCCAAAAATCAACAGAACCCCCCCCAAAAAAAAGACATGATCCTAATCCTAAGAACCCAAACACATGATCCAACAAGTCAAGATCCCCCCCCCGACCACCCCCACACCCTCCCCACCCCAAACCCCCCCCCCACCAGCCCCGCCCAACCGCTCCGCCTGCATCCGTGGCGCCCTTCAGCGCCGCCAGGCAGCGCTCCGGCGGCATCTCGAAGGCCACCTCGCTCCGCCGGGCGGCGCTTGGCCGCCGAAACCACCGCGCCGGGCGCGGGAGAGAAAAGCGCACAAAAAACCAACAGACCATATGTTTTGCGAGGCTGGCTTTGTGTGGGGAACCTCACACACATGGGCCATGTGTGCTTTCTTTTGGGGGGGAGCTTCACATACATGGGTGTTGTTTGTTGGTTCATGCGTTTTTGGGGAACCTCGCATACATGGGTGTTGGTGTTTGGTCGATGTGCCTCAAAAACACCTCAGATACGTGGTGCATGGAGCCCTTGAAAAGAAAACAGTTGTGCGGCAGAGATTTGTGTGTTGTACCCGGGACTGGCCAAAAGGCACTTGGAGGGCACCCAAGATCAGCTTCCTCTGGGGCCCCTGTCAGGCGTCATGGTGGGAGGTCGACATTCGTTGTGGAAGAGCGGAGCAAGCTTTTATATTTTATGTCCGCCAACCATTTAGGGCGGTATTCCTTGATAGAAAGTCATTGCTGGAATATATACAACCCATTGCTCCAAGAGACTTTCCCCCTAAAACTCCGCTTGCCAGTAGGGTTTTGCCCGGGCTTCTAGATAGAAAAATTCGACGAAAAAGGCCAACATCGCATCGCCTTCTTCTATGATACCAAAGTCGATGGTTCAAATGGACGCTTTAGAGAAGGGGTTGCTTTCAGTGCGCCTGAACCCCACGTCCATGTGCCGTAGAAAATTGGGGGGCCCCGTCTAAGCTCCCGCACTCGTAGAAGCGCCTCAGCGCGGGGGATGCGACGTAGAGTCACTGACATTGAGTCGACATGCTTGCAGCTCGCACAGATGTTGTGATTTGGTGAGCCAAACTAGTTTAAGCAAGCAGAGCCTAGTCGCCTTCACATGAGAAACCAATAGGCGGTGGTTGCTGAAGCAATACTGTTTGAACACGCAACATGTTTAAACAAGAGTTTGGCCCAGGCCTGGTCAGGCAAGAAGGCAACAGATCCAAGCGTTTGCGGTCGCACTTTTAGGAAACAAGCCATTCGCGTGTTGCTCCGAACATCCCCGGAGCCGGTACAAAACAGGAAACCCAACAGAACCCCACCGATTTGGGGAAGGGGGTTCGCTAGTTGTGGAGATACAATTCCAGGAGTACATGAAGAGAACCCCTGTTGGGCATAGAGACAGGGGGTAGTTCGTCTGGACACATTTTGCCCCAAAGAGTCACCTTCGAAAACTACCCCCAAAGTCGGGGAGAGACCCCGGTAAGGAAGGTTCAAGAGCGGAAGAAACGAGAAACATCATCTGAGCCGCAGTCAATATTGCGGTTTGTCCTTTCCATGACACCAATGTTGGCCAATTTCCGTGACTACTTGATCACTTTCAAGGAGGTTCCCCTGGTATCACGGAAACTAATTGTCCACGACTATGATCAATTGTTATTCCTCACTATCATTGGGGGTGCGCATCCCATCTACTTTTTAGGTGGATAACTACGCTCGCTTGCTGACCTGCGTTTTTCTCTCCCTCACTCTCTCTCTCTCTCTCCCTCTCTCTCTCTCTCTCTCTGTCTGGCTCTGAGGAATCTGGAGATAAATCTCAGGGAGGGGCACACATCGGGGGCTGTGACAGGGGGTGGCTTTTACCTCTTTTCTGGTACTGCTGACATTTCTACTTGCAGTGCAAGGTGGCAAATGGGTCGACAAACGGAGCTGTTTCTTGCGTCTACTCTCGAACTTTCTTCAGCACAACAATTGCCGAGGGACACACCTGGCAATCATCCAGGCATTTCAGGTTGGGGCTTCGATTTGGCCTGAGTTGTATTTGGCTGTGTTTAAACACGCGTTCATTACGCCACGCTTCCATATGTGTCAGCCCGTCATTCCAAACATCTTCTTGTGTCATGGTCACATTGTGTTCTGGACAACCTGTGCTGGGACATCTCTAGCCGAGAACATCTTGCACCAGGGCTATGAGGAGGGCTAAGCCGTACCGGATGAATGCTACTTTTTTTCACCTTCGTTTTGAGGGTCCCTTCTCCGAAACTGGAAACCGGCCAAGGGCGCCCTAACCCCCTGGCCAAAGGGCGTGCTCCAGCGCCGCCCGCAGCAGCGGCCGAGTGAAGCCCAGCACGGAGTAGCTCCACAGCAAATCCGCCACCTGTCCAGCGACCCGGCGGGCGGCGGGCGGCGGGCGACCGCGAGGCGAGCGACCCGCGCAAAGGACGGCGCTTGACCCCTCGAGTTTCATGGTCGTTCATTTTGAATGGACGCCCCCTTCCCAAAAAAGGAAGCAGCCCACTGGAGGTCTGGGGGTTGGAAGAATCTGCTTGGAATTGGACCCCCTGTTTGGAGTTGAAGGGGAGTAACAACATACGGTTGGGCCACCAGTTGATCTGAAAGAACTTCTTGTAAAGGCAGGTGGTTCCAGGAACCCTGGTAAACCGTGAAATCAGTGCCACCCTGCTTATAAAGGCGCGGAACGATAAGGAAGTTCATTGGAACCAACATAGGCACACCGAAATCTCAGGCGGTGTTCAACTGCAAACAGCAACAAACAACTGGCATTTGATGGAGGGACTCAGTTTTGATGGCTGCCCCTGCTCTGGATCAGAGTATGTTTCGCGAAATGGTCGACTCCCCTTTGGTTTGCCTTTAAAGCCCCCTTTGGTTGCCCTTTAAAGGAAAACCAAAGGGAAACCAATCGTTGTCTCTAGGGTACCCTCCAAAAGAAGCACCCATTGACACCCATTGGGAAAATCATGAAGTTCGCACCTCCATACACGTGGGGGGTTTACCCCTTATGTTATACCCTCCCCAACCTGAAATCACGAGAATGCACCCAGGCAACCGATGAATACTCAACCACCGATTAGCGGCTGTGTCTAGAAAAGGCACAATGGAGAACCGACTTGTTGGCAGTCTTTCGAAGGCACAAGAGGCCGGGTTTCAAGATGGTCTACCCAAAACCATGTAAAGACTTAAAAAGACGGCCGCGCCTCTTTATGGTTGGGACTATCCTTACTAACCTTCATCTTCTCGGGCTGTGTGGCTCGAGTTGACTTTCGATCTCATGATGCAGACTTTCATCACAGCATAATTCACGGATGTTTAACACCCCCTGTTGCTACCTGTCAAACTTGAGCTCCTCTCGAGGTGGCAAAAGTTGCATCTACTTTCATGTAGACCCAACCATGGTCAACAACAAACAAACAAACAAAAACAAATAAACACAAACAAACACACACACACACACAAACAAACAAACAAACAAACAAACCAACCAACCAACCAACCAACCAACCAACCAACCAACCAACCAACCAACCAACCAACCAAGCAAGCAAGCAAGCAAGCAAGCAAGCAAGCAAGCAAGCAAGCAAGCAAGCAAGCAAGCAAGCAAGCAAGCAAGCAAGCAAGCAAGCCAACACACAGCCACAGAAACAAGCAAACATGCACACAAAGACAACAAAGACTGCAAAACAACCAAAAGAATGAATAGAACAAACTGGACAAACCAAAACAACCCAATTAACAAGCAAAACACCGACGATCCTATCCGCGACCTTTTGCTCGATAGCCCCAACGGCTGAACGGGCCCCCTTGCCTCGCTGGGATCAAGCTCAGCGTGGCCTCGAAAGGTTCAGGTACCCTCCCTACCCATGTGTATACATATACATATTTATGTATGTTCCAGTCCCCAGGCCACCAACCCCCCAAAAAAATGACAAAATAGTCCCCCCCCCCCAAGGGCAGAGTCCCCCCCCCCCAAGGGTGGGGTCCCCCCCCCTGAGCCCCGAGCCCACACCCTGCTACAGTCGCCAGACCCCCTCCTCGAGCCCCTGAACTCGCACCGTTGCATCCCGACAAGTAGGGCAACTCAACCCACAACCAACCCCAAACCCCAACCCTAAACTCACCCCAAACCACCCCAAGCCAACCCTAAACCAAATCTATACCCACCCCCAAACCACCCACCCAACCACCCAACCCCCCCCCCCCGCAACCCCACAGGGGGAGCAGGGGGGGGGGGTCCCGGTTTGGAAAATATATATATATATATATATATATATATATATATATACACATATATATATATATTTATATATATGTGCTAAAATACAGAGAAAGAGAAAGATAGAGAGATTTATCTACCTCATATGCATCTTGGCCTGATTTACTCGTCATTCTTGGGGGGCTCTTTCAAGTCAAACCGTCCTCTGGGTTATGGAAGCCTGCAATACTTGGCCACAAACGAGAGAATTTGAAACCTTAAGCAACAAAGAAGTGGGGAAATGGTCCCACGGTCCAAACCAGGACCCCCACGTCGGGCGCCTTGTGTGGGTGTGAGGGTACCCTTGGCGAATCTTGCCCACCCTCTCTCTTATGGAGCCTGACACGAGCCTGTCGGAAGAGCAGCTCCCCCCACTTCAACAAAAGAGGGCAATAGTAGACTCAATCTGGTAACAGCTCAGCGTTAGGAAAGTGACAATCATCGTTGGAGCTCCCTGATTGATCGTGAATTCTACTTCAACCTGAAACAAGAACTGCACTCCACTGGGACCAACTCATGGGAGAAATCAGGCACGCACCGAAACCTCGTGAGGCTAACATAGCGTTTGCCCAGATTCAGCTCCACGCCTCGCAAGTTGAAAGTATTCGAAACATGACCGGCGTTTTCTGAAAATCCTTGAAAGAGAGAGAGAGAGAGAGAGAGAGAGAGAGAGAGAGAGAGAGAGAGAGACAGAGATATCAGGCAAGATTGCTTGCCGATGTTTTCCTGCGGGTACCCTCTTTACAAGGGAGAATAAAAGGAACGGCCACTTTTGCCAAGTTCCCCTATTTCGAGACAAACCCACGAGGCAATGACAACATGCAACTCAATAATTCAACCTGCAACATGCTGTTAGAGCCATGTTGTGCCGTCCGTTTAATATGTAACGTCAAAATTAAAGGGCGTGGTGTCCACCCATGTGGCCGAGGGCAACCTCCTTGTGGGCTTGATGGCACCTGCAAACACTAATCAGGATGGTCGGCAGAGTGTCCCTGCCCAAAGAACCTGGAAGATACTCACCAAAAAGAGGAAATCAACCGGATAAAAGGTCGGCTTTGGACAACTGAATAGAAGGGTCCGTTCTGCAAGGCCCCAGCAAGGCCCAAAAAAGCTTCAAGTATTTCCAGACATGAACCTTCCCCGTTCGATGATCTTTTTCATTCTAAGGGGCCTGGCTCCTATCCTAAGGCCTTGGTATCCGCTTTTTCCGGAGTTAAACAACCACTTGAATGGGGCAGATCATCCTCGTGAAAGACACGGACAAACGACCATGGAGAGGCTTCAAGGTCGCAAGTCTCCAAACTCAGTCGCTTGGCCAGCAGTTTACTTCCATCAGGGTGCCTGCTACGCCCTCTTGTACATATGACGAGATAGCCGTCAACGACGACGTTCTCGGGAGCCATGGCCTTCACAAAGGCATGAAGTCTTCGCAAACAAGTCAGCGCGTAGTGCCAAATCGAGAGCAGTGTGGGCGTTCAAAGTGGAGCTCGCAGAGAGTGCGGCGCTCTGCGCCACCTTTCGGTAACCATGAGCCCCTCATACTTCGGATAAAAGGTGAGTTTGCGTTTTCTTCAGAGCATTGGTCATAAGCTTGCGGGGCCATACCGCAGTGAGGCAGGAACGAAACCTGGCGAAGGGGGTGTGTGTTAGGGGCTTCCCCTTCAAATGTCCCTGCATGAATCCCGTTTACACTTTTGCACATGGACTCCCTACTATCAGCACATGAATAACTAGAATGAGGTTGTGGGATAATGTCAAAACCATTTAAGCCATGATCATAGGAGCAAGTGCTTAGTCATTGCTTAGCCACACGTGTTACATTGATAACACACAAGCCTGAAACAAGACATCTCCAAGTAAGGAACCTTCACCAGGGGGGGAACTACAAAATGTCCCTGCGTGGACCTCCCAGAAACCTATGGCTGGGTCTTTTTATCCGCTTTTGATTTACGGGCTTGTCCTTGGCAGCAGCCTGGCTTATCCCAGGGACAGCCGACCCCCGATCCGCCCCCCTAACTCCAAAAGGTGACGGTCGAAGCTTCGATGGGAGCCCCCGCGCCGGCCCTGGCACAGCCAGGCCGCACAGCCCTCCAGCAGCGGCTCGTGGCGCCAGTCCTCAGAGAAGTCGGGGACGGCAGGGGTCGGGAGGCAAATGGGCATCATAGGAATGCCCGGAACGGGGGAGGGGGGGGATGAATATCATGGGAACCCTCAAAGTGGTTGGTTTCACCCAAATGGGTGGGGTGCGTGTCAAAGGACCCTCTGGGTTTAAGTCCAAGGGTACCCTGAGTAAATGTGCCTTTTTTAGGTCAATGACCAAGTCAGTTTGAGGGTCCCTCCAGTGTCAAATGGCCAGTCGCTTGTTTGGGGTCCAACGATCTGTTGAATGGTTCAGCTCTTTGTAGATTGAGTTGAAGGGAAGGCCAAAAGGAAGCCAAGAAGACACACCCCGTCATTTTGGGGGGGTCAAATCGATGCAGGAAGCCCGCACAACTGGAATTGGGGACCTCAACCCCACCCCAAGGTGTGGGATACATCATGGGGGATTTGCTGTTTGATTCCTCTTGCCAAAGGGGTGATGGTTTGAGAGTAGCCCTTTCTTTGAATGGGTTCTTCAGGGAAACCGGAATGAAGCCAGTCGTCGTTGGCCCATGTCCATGGTGGAAGAACCAAATGCACCCGTGTTTGAAGCAATGCGAGTTGACAATAATAATGGCCATGGCTTAATTTTTGGCTGAAACCAGCCACTCAAGGGGCCCTGAATTCTGGAATGGTGATGGGTGAAGATCGTGGGGCTTATAGGAATCTGGATTGTGAAAGCTCTACGAAGCGGTGATGACCTTGTTTCACAGACCACTGCAACATTCAGCTAGGTGCTGCGAATGGGCAAAATGCACGCCAAGCACCAGTTGGGATGGATGAAAACGCATTACTGCGGCAAAGTGCAGGGTTCTGGCCATTCACATTATCCGAGGCAATCAGCTGGAAACGTGACAACTATTGACACTCCCGATGAAATCTGTATTGGACAGATCCAATATCAGTATCAACTTATTGATTTTGCAAGATTCTGATGTGTTGCTTGTTTATTTTGCAATATCGGACCTCAGGCATAGAGCGTCTTCTTCCGCAGTTCTAGTGGAATGCAATTCCACGCACGTGGTACTTGACACATGCTGCGAGATTAGCAATCGAGCTGGCGAGCGTGTCCGCCGCTGGTTGAAGTTGCCGCTGGCTAGACTTATGTCAGGGTGCGTACAGCATCTTAGAACCCATTTGTCAGAACCCATTCAGGGTTCCCCCAAGTATTTGAAGCTGCGCCAGGGACCCTGGTAAAATAAAGGGAATTGTGTTTGGTGTCGTTTCTGGGGAACCCACGAAACAACCTGAAAAAGAGTGTCACAAACCAGATTTTGTTGGCATCCCTGACGGTAAGCGGCCTCATGGAGCACAAACGTGTTTCATTTCCCAGAGAGCTTCCCAGAGTCAATGCAAATTCATTGAGAAAAAACTGTGAGCAGACCTCGTGCGGCTTCTCCAGCGGCATCCTTCCGTAAAATCAGCAAACTTCAACAACTATTTCTCAGCTCTCCAATGAGGAGAATGGCACCCAGCACCCAGCACCCAGCACGGGACCCGGGCCAGCTTCGCACAGCCGGTGAGCAGCTGGAGGCACTCCTGCGGAAATGCGGCTCGCATGAGCGAGCACCGCGTGTCTTGGAATGAATGATGGTTGTTTCCAAGCTCTTGGTATGGTAGCCTTAAGCCCGGTGTCTTGCAGCCTACCAAAAAATGAACAGAACCCAAAAAACTAAAAACCTAAAAACTTGCCAACAGTGAAGGGTTGGTCCTGTAGTTGCCCTTCAAACCAAGCCCAAAAAGGGCACCGTGAAGGAACACATACACCCACATTGTCTCGTGCTCTCTTTGGATGGACAAAATCCATGCCAGCACCACTTGACACGCTGCCAGGACACAAGTTGTGCCTCCTAGGCCTAGGCCCTAGGCCCTCTTAGAGAACACAACCCGTCATCGGGAGCTGCTGATTTTTGTTGTTTGTTTCGTTGCTTGGCTTGGCTTGGCTTGCCTTGGCTTGGCTTGGATTGCTTGCTTGCTTCGTTGTTTTTGTTTTTTTGTGTGTGTTTGTTCTTGTTTTTGTGTTGTTTTCTTTGCCTTGTTTGGTCTATTTGCTTGCCTGCTTGCTTGCCTGTCTCCTTGTTTAATTGGCTGCTTTCGTGGCTCCATGCGGCCTGGGCTCAAGGATCGCCACCGACTGCACGTCCCACTCCTGGCGGGTCACATGCGCCACCGCCGGCTGCACAGCCTCCTGGCATGGAAGCTGACCTATCAAACACCCTCTGAGTTCATGAGGGCGTGTATCTTTTTTTGTGGCTTCCAAACCACAATCGTGGGATGGATTAACCCTAGGAACAGGGGATATACACCACCTACAACAGCGGCTGCAGGATTTTGACCATCCACAGTATGGAAGGAACCCATTTTCTTGCAATGCCGATTGGCCATGCCTTTTCTTTGAGTTGTCAGCGCTTTTGACTCAACTCACAATACAAAACCCATTCATCCCAAACTCACAAGGGTACGTGTCAAAGTGGGGGGGAACCTTGAAACGGCCGGCTTCCCCGTGGTTGCCCTGACTTCCAATCCAAAAAAAGGTACCTCCCCCCGCCCAAAAAAGCAAAAAAACGGCCACAAAGGCCAACAGTGCATGGCTCCCAGCTCCGAGCCTCGTCCTCTTCTTCGGGCGCTGGTGCCTCGGATGGCTCGGACTGCATCAGACCAAACTCCGATAGGCGCGTTTTCGGCTGAACATCGAGTTCCACTGGAAAACGAGCAGAACCAAACTGAAGCAAGTGGAATCCATTGGTTTCAGCCAAAGGACCTATCCTGATGTTGGCCAGTGCCCTTCAAAAGCGACATCCCTTTTTGCAACAAACTGCAAAGCACTTTAAGGGATCTGAAGATGGTTCCCCGCCCCAACCCCCCAACATCCCCCAACATCCCCCCGGCAATGTCAGCACCTTTCTGGTGCTTCAGTCCCATCTCTCAAATCCTCACTTGTCGCATCCACGCACACTCTTCTGAACCAAAACTCCCGTGAGCAAAGTAGAGCACCATGGCTCTACCTCCTGAAACAACTCCAGGCACGCATTCGTGGAGCTGATCGGATCTTCGCTCATCACTGTCATTGAGCCCCAGCTCCTTGGGATCAGCCCAAAGAAGCGCCGCGCTAAGCGCCACTTCTCCAGGCCACAACAAGCGACGGGATGTGTCCAGAGCCACTTGCACCATCACGGGCGCGCGCTACGCTGTGTGTGTGTGTGTGGGGTTGATGTAAAGGAAGAAACAGTCTGAAACAGGGCATGAAACAACCCTTTAACACCCAGCCTTACCGCAATTTCGACAAATTATTATTTTCATTCTATTATGAGTATGATGATAATAACTATAACATTATTATTATTATTATTATCCTTCCCGGACTGGAATTAACCCTACTGATGGGCCCTTCTCAAAACCAGCCACGCATTTTCCGGCGCATCGCCTCTCCCGCGCCCACGTGGATCCCTTGGCGCCCCGGCCACGCTGTGGCCCCGGTCCTTGGCCTTGCGCCGGAGCCGGAAGTGCCGCTGCCTCAAACCGCCCGCACGCTCCCGGGGGGGGGGGGGGGGTAGGAGGCCAAGCGGTTTGGGTCAAGTCAAAAGATGATTGGTGACCCGAAAAAATATAGATTGGTGGGTTTGGTGTTTTGGAAGTTGCCACAAATGCACTTGGACCAAAATAGACGGCACAGTTCCCTCATTTGGGTTTAGTCATCCCCTTAACCTCAAAAGGAAACTGGGACCATCAAAGTGATCACATACCGACCTCTGGTCGCCCAGTTGGGATCTCAAGCCCCCCCGCACGATACCCTATCCCCCGCACGATACCCTATAACATCCCCTTGATTTCCCCCAACAAATAGGGTGTGTTTGGGGGGGGGGGGAGAGGCAACGACCCCTAAGTCCCACACAACCCATATCAGGCAGGTGGGTTTACCTACACACGCTTGCCCCTGTTCCCACTTTCGCGGAGGTTCCCCAAACTGCCTTCAGCCATCTGCCTACTGCTTGACTTGTCAAGCGCTTTGCTCGGAAGCGAGTCGTCATTTTTCCTTCGCAAACGCGTTGTTCGTGATAGGCCCAAAGATCAAGAGGACCCCCAAAACGGTCGCAGCGTTTGCGCCGTCGGAGGGAATGACGCAGTTAACATCCACGAACTCAGAGCCGTGCAGAAACTGGACGGACTGTTTGAACGTATTCCTAAAAGACGCGGCTGAAGTCGTCACCTTTCCGGCGCTCGAAGCAAACATTAGCCATAAGGTTTTCCTGCACATGCTTGCCCTTGGAGTTCCACACAAGCCATTTGGTACTCACAATTCTTGAAAAGAGGTACCCCACATCTTTGTCTTTCTGCAAACAAATGCAATTCTTCAGCAAATCTACAATACTTCCCAAACCTGACATAAGGGGATCAAAGAGCTTGCATCATGGCAAGCTCTTTTTACTCTCAGACTCTCAAGCGAACTCGCCATAAGCAAGTGGATGGGACATCCCTTCCATGATTTCACTGACCATCCAGGGCCTTGTCTGTGGAAAAACTGGTGCAATCCACAGTTTGGGCATTTGAAGTGCTGCCTAGATTGTCCACCCTCGGTTGGTCAAGAAAAAGGTCAGCCAACATGTGCCGAAGCCTCTTCAGGATCCGTTGTTAAGCCTTTAACACGTTCTGCCCCACCAGGGTCAACACCCAGTTCACGAACACGAGATGAATGCGCACCTCATCTGCTCCCACCAGAAATCGTCCTGCAGCGAGGACATCCAGCGGCTTCCCCCTTTTGTCGGTTCCCCTTGCAAGCAGCCGCTGCCTCAAAAACAAATTGCCACCAGACATCAGCTTCCCTCTGATTGGTGGTTTGGATTGGTGGTTTGGTGGTTGAGAGGTGGTTTCCCATTTACCCTCTACCAGAACCAGGGTTCAAATCCCTAAACCACCCATCCAAACCACCAACTAAGCATTACCGGACAGGTTCGTCGGGGAGTTCAGAAGGTTGCTCTCAAGACCCTTTCACACCCGCTTTCGGAGCCGATGCCCAATAGTTTTTTTCGCTCAAACGTGGCGTTGTTTCGAGGTTCGGAGCAACCCTGACATGCCAGAAGACGTTGGTTTGCGGTTAATCAAAGGGTCTCCCTTGTTCCCTACTTGCAAGATTCAGGGCATCCGCCGCACCTTTGCAACTCAAGTGACTCACCTGCCCGCCACTCATTTGTCCCACTGTCCTTGGACCGAAAGGCACGTCCGTCGGAGGGCAGTCGATACCTGAAAGGCGGGCAAGGCAGAGGGTATGCCTGTACAGGGTTTGTGGGGAGTTAAGAATAGCTTTGGACCCTGCAAGAAAGGAACCTTTGCTCAAGCTCGCCGCGAAATGCAGACAACGCCTAGAACAGTTCACCAATTCCCGACAAAGGAACCGTCATGCGTGGGCCCTGGGGTCACAATATTTCAGTAGGTTGCTCTAATCCGCGCAGGCTCGCCCACACTCCTCAGGATTGATGTACTCTCTTGCTCAATGGAAGGTGTCAGATTCCTACAAGGTCCTACAAGAACCTTCCCACAAGCGAAGATGGTCAACCCTTTGGGGTGGCTCGGGGTGTGTTGCCTGCGGAGACATGAACAGTTTACGGTGGAAGGGGATAAGGCGGAAAGTCATCCCCGTGCTTTCCGCGGAATTGGCCATCAGGGCGACGAGGCTTGCGGTTCAACGGCGACCGCCAGCTTCAGAGGGCGGCTCCGAGCCCAACTTTGGGGCCCGCTTTCTAGCAATGGAAGTGGACTCTGGACGTGTTGGGTCTTCCCCCCAAAAAAAAGCAAAACCCTCCGATCGTCAGCGTCCGGGCAGATTGCTCGTTACGTCACAAGGGTAGAAAGTTGCTGTGAAAGGAGAGCAAATCTTACCAAACCTTGTTTTTTTTGGTAACCCCCCCTCTCACTAACAATCATCAGAACCCAACAAATTACACAACCCAAACACGGATACAACATGAAAGACATGGGCCAATTTTCTACTTGTGCGGGAAAGGGAAGTTCCGGCACACCCAGCTTCATCCTATGCAGGTAATGGTCCTTGAATTATGCAAAAGATGTGGCAGGGCGATGTATTCATCTGGACATCGACACCCCTACAAAACGTCCTCCAGCCTCCTTTGAGATCCGGACGCTGTTTCAAAGGTTCCGCAAGCACAAAACGGGATTTCCCGAGCCTCCAAAAAGTACATACCCATTTGGGGTTGTCTTTAAAGGAAACCACAAGGCAACCAACATCAAACCAAAGTGAAACCACAAGGCAACCAAAATCAAACCAAAGTGAAACCAACAGCAACCAAATTGAAACCACAAGGCAACCAAAATCAAACCAAAGTGAAACCAACAGCAACCAAATTGAAACCAGAAGAAAACCAAAAGGAAACCAAAAGGCAACCAAAATGAAACCAAAGTGCAACCAGAAGAAAACCAAGAGGCAATCAAAAGGAAACCAAACAAAACCAAAGTGCAACCAAAAGGCAACCAGCATGAAACCAAAGTGAAACCAAAAGGCAACCCTAAGGCAACCAACATGAAGCTAAAGCGAAACTAGAAGCAACCAAAAGCCAAAGTGCAACCAGAAGAAAACCAAGAGACAATTAGAAAGAAACCAAGCAAAACCAAAGTGAAACCAAAAGGCAACCAACATGAAACCAAAAGGCAACCAAAAGGCAACCCAAAGGCAACCAAATGAAACCAAAGTGACACCAGAAAGGCAACCAAATTGAAACCAGAAGAAAACCAAAAGGCGACCAAAAGGCAACCAAATGCAACCAAATGAAACCAAAGTGAAACTAAACGGCAACCAACATGAAACCAAAAGGCACCCGAAAGGCAACTAAATGAAACCAAAGTGACACCAGAAGCAACCAAATTGAAACCAGAAGAAAACCAAAAGGCAACCAAAAGGCAACCAAATGAAGCCAAAGTGAATACCACAAGCAACCAGATTGAAACCAGAAGAAAACCAAAATGAAACCAAAACGCCACTCCAAGTGAAACCAAACAGAAGCCACCCGTTTTTGAGGTTTCCCAGTCAGACCCGTTTGAATGAATCGCCCCGATTTCGGCCAAGCCACGCCCCAGGCTTGCACAAGAGCTCGGCTGCCTTTTCCAGCCTGAGGGGCCGATTTCGTGCCGACATGTCACTCCAAAAAAAAGAAGTATGGATACCCTCACTCCCACTAACATGGCACCTGACAGAGGGTCCCTTGAAAAGAAAATTGATCTTCCAGGTACCCTCCCACAAATGCTATGTTTGTGGGAGGAAGGATATGTCTTTTGCCCAACCGCTGAAAGCTTTGGGGTCTTTGCCCAATTTGGGGTAGTTCAGGGCAACTTTCAGGGAGGGTTCCGGCAGGGTTCCGGGGCTGTTGGGGATGGGCTTATGTTTCGAGGGTACCCTTGTTTGGTTGGTTTTCAACGGAAACCCAAAAGAAGCCCACTATTTTGGAGGGGTCCCCTAAAAGAAACCACCCATATGAGGGGGCGGGGGCGCAATAAAGCTAAATGTTGCCACATTTGAGGCAGTAATGTACGAGTAAGTATCTAGCCCCTGAACATTGCCAAAGTCACCCCCAGACTACTCGTCGGAAAAGGGGACATTCATAACATCCGACAATCATGCACTTGGTTGTATACCATTGCGAAGGGTTTCGTCCAGCCCGGCTGGTGCAGGAGTTTGTCCATCCACACTTTGCTTCACAGACCCTACGGAAGACCCAGCCTGTCTTGGCCTTATGTCTTCTTACGCACCTTATTCACCCCATCTGACTGGAGGTCTCAGGAGGACCACTTTCCTCTTCTGGCGGGTTCCATGAGAGAGAGGCCGACGCCCCCCAAAGCTTTTCGCATAGCTGCGCTCCGCAAAGTTCCACTGGGCCAGCGGCAACTGCTCCTTGGCCTCGCAACGTTTCAATGTCGCAACGCGCAAGCGGCAAGGCAACAAGCCTGCAGAAAAGGGTTTCCTGGATTCCCCACATAGTTTCCCACAAATCAAAACATGATTTGTCTTCTTGTTTGCTTTAGGGATGCGGGGGAAGTCCCCAGTAAAGCATGGCGATCAATTCTTGGAAAAGCCACCCACATTGCTCATTGGTTCTCGTCAGTTGTTCTGCCAACTAAAACGGAAAAAAAAAAGAAAGATGGCACACCAGGCGAAACAATCACATGCAAGTCAA
This sequence comes from Effrenium voratum, assembly GCA_963377175.1. Lineage (NCBI taxonomy): Eukaryota > Dinophyceae > Suessiales > Symbiodiniaceae > Effrenium > Effrenium voratum. Next base: position 144,758 of record CAUJNA010003722.1, on the reverse strand, counting down.
CCACGCTAATCCATTCACTTCAGCGATCCTCTCTTCAAAAATTTGGCCGGCCAACCCCACTGGAATCCCATCCCAACATTCCCCCTGTCAAGAATGTCCAGTACAGTGCCTGCTTTCTAGGTAAACGGGGAACTATGTATTTCATCGGGGGTGCCTGGGGCCGTGCCCTTTGCTTTTCGGTCGAGATTCAAAAAGAAAAACCCTTCCGAAAAAGCCAGCAACCCCAATCCTTCAAAGCCAAAAGGAAAACCAACAAATCACACATACCTCTTTGGTTTCCCGTGCAAACAACCAAAAAGGGCATGGCAAATGCCCCAAACATTGCAAGCAGGGAAACGGGATTTGCCAGGGTGTGGTTGGTTCACTTGCAATATTTACCTCCCGCCAACATGCAAGCGCAAAGATGTGTTTGGAACAGCAAGGACAAATGATTGTTGATAGAAGGTGGGGACTCAACCGCTCGAGAAACGATGCACCGCAACGGCCGAACTACCTAGAATGGGTTTGTGCAGGGGACTGCAATTTTGAGAAACACCTATATGACAATTAATTTCAACATGGAGCACCCCAAATAGGTCGGACATGCATCCCCGTAATTTAATGATGTCCACCCGATAGCCCCATATTCAAATCTGGGCTGTCCTTAGATCCCCTGCTAAAAGTTTGACTTTCAGTGTGTGCAAACCCCCACTAAATACACCCTAAAAACCTGAAAACCTAAACACCTAAAAACCTATAAACCTCAAAACCGAAAAACCTAAACAACTACAAACCTAAGGAACCGAAGGTCTAGCCAAGAAATCTACGCCCACCTTCCCCGAGGCCCCCCGCATCTTCTCCTTCCGCGCCAGGCAGCGCCGGATGCCCAGCCAGCGCTTCGGGCAGGGCACACCTCGGGAGCCATGGGCCCCCGCGGGCCCAGGGGGGGCTGGGGGGGGACCCTGGTGACGCCAAACCCGGCGTTCAAAAGGGGCGGGACACGCCAGGAGAAAATGGCTCTCAAGATGGTGGCTTCTTGTTGGGCGCTGTTCAAAACGGAGTGTTGGCCAATCTGATCTTCCATAATCCAACTGTTGGAAAGCCAACAGGTCAAGATGGTGGTTTCTTGTGGGTCTGGTGGGCAAGGTAATGTCTTAGATGACCGGGGTTCAATATGATGCAAATGGGGGAGGGTTGACGAGTCTGGTGGAGACGTATAATACCACCACTCGCCAACCCCAAATTCAGGAATTGTCTATGCAGAGAACCTTCATCATGGGTAGGTCGCGAACCTTTGTGAGGTCGCAGTCGGGCAAAAGGGTTTCCCATGGCTTCTCAATCGCATTCTAGAGAAGCTAGAATTGATCACGCCATTCCACATTCTGCTTACACTTCATTCGATGAACCCTTGCAGCGAGACTCAGTTGAGAGCAGATGAATCTTTCCAGGGCGATGCCATGTGACAAACGGCAAGATGTCAAGAGTGAACCTCAAGAGCGCCACCTTACTGGCTCGCAAACAAGCAAGACATGGATGACCGTGTATTTACCCATGTACGACCAACAAGCAAAATGGAGGCGTCCAATCACCAGCCAGCTAAAACAACAAGGTTTGCATGTGCGGTCCCAATCATTTGGCATGTGCAGTTAGGATCACTCCAAACTAACAAAATGAAACCGCAATGTTGGCTGGATGCTCTGCCAAAAAGTCCCCTCCCGGAGAACACACTTATGTACAAAGCAACCTAGGGGAATTTGACTGCCCCACTGGCACTAACACTCTATCAACCGCCCAACAAACCTAGCGGGCCAGTGGGTCCAAAAAAGCGAGCCAAAGGGCCGTCGCACCTCCCAAAGGTTCCAGAGTTAGGCCGTTTGGCGGAGTTAGGCTCACAGAAGAGGCAAATAGGCATATGGCACAAATTTAAAGACATGCTCCAATCCATTCTAGCATCCTGCTCCTGCTTCTGCCAGCAAAGCATTGGCAGCAGTCGTGAGGCTTTGTGACTGGCCTTCCTGCTGCTTCCGCGGAGATCGCTCCGAATGTAGAATGTCTGCCTGCTCACGTAACCCCATTTGCAGTATCAGCTCCATGAGCTTCTTCCCGACATATTCACGGAGATCATGGTGCATGTCCCATGCTGCAGAGAGCACGAAGACGCCTCTTAAGGTCGCCAAGGGAAACAACTCAAGCAGCAACTTAGGGGTACAACCTGCAGGGTACGACTCAGGAACTCTTGAACCTATCCCCTACTAATCAACCTTCAACAATCCTGTTTCGGCTGGGGTTTGTCATCTTATGATTTTGACTAAATTGGTGTGAAACAAAGCAACCCCATTCCAATTATTTAGGCCTTTCTATGCGTCTCAGATTCAGGGACCCAATGTGACGTTTCAGCCCAAAGGGGGTCAAATTCGAGAAAAACCCGCGTAGAAATCTAAAAGTCCGGCGCAACCTGTGGTTCCCCCCCAGAAACCTAAAGCTGAACTTTTCAGCAAAAGCTGATCTCAAAATCACCCTTTGGTTCGAACTCGCAACCCTAGCGAAACTTTAGGGTCCACAGGTAATTCCAGTTTTGTTAGGACATCCCCACTGAACTGGGAAAGAAGCGTGGGCTCCCCCTACATGTTTGCTTTTATTTCCCCTGTTTCCCATTGGGGTTCGCCAAATGTCCAGGTCGAACATCACCCCAATGGAAAATCGCTTGAACCTGGACTCTCCGAACGGCGAGGCCGTTCAAAGAACCGCCAGGGCCCATGAAAAAAAACATATGGGTGTTCCTCAAAATAGTGGCAAAAATGTGTGGGTTCCCTCTTGTCTCCTTTTTCCTGCCCAAAAAGGATACCGAGCCTCGGGGAAAACAGACACGCCCATTTTTTTGTCGGAGCCCCACGCCGCTTAGGCCTCCCTGCAAACCGCTCGGGGTGCACTCAGAGAGCTCGTGGCCCCGCGTGAGAAGCTGCCGCCGCCTTAGGCCGGTGGCAGCTCTAAATGTGGGGAACCCTTAGATGAATTTCCCTTGGGCGATGCTTTAGGGAATAAATTGGTGCTTCTCGGATTCGGATTTGGAACTTTAAGATCGCTGGTTGGTTTCCTTTGGCATCCTGTTACCAAAAGAAAGCAATCTCAAAAAGAAGACACACCTAAGAGACCTAGCTTCCTTTTGGTGTCCATTGATTAAAAATCAGCCCAGAAAAAAAACTGGGCTCTCAAAACTCAAAATCCGACCCCTCAAGGTTCAATTCACATGTCCACCCTTTACATTGGCCAAAACATGAGAAACTACGCGGACCCCCTTTGTTCCAAGTGGCTTCCCTTTAGTTTCCGTACACAGGGTCAAGTTTGAGAAACCCCAAATGTGACTGGATGGCAAGCGGCATCGCGGACTTTGAATTTCTTTCAGGTTGAAGCCGTCAAGAAGAAGAAGAAGAAGAATCGTCATCGTTTGTTGACCCCAAATGATCAACACCGAGGAATAATTTGCGGTCGGTTCCTGTGTTCTGTGCGGGCTTCCCTGAACAAGGTCCCTTGAATGCAGCTCAGGCGATCTTAAAACCTCGGGAAAAGGGTTCCTCCAATTTGGAGACTTTGCTTTCGCTGAAAGGGGGGGAAACCAAAAGAACGCGCTTCTTTGAATTTGGGGTGGTCAATTCGGTGGGTTGCCAGGGGCTTCACCACGTACGCATATTGCCTTTTTGTCGAGGGTTTCAGGAAGCCAAAGGGGCACCCCCAATTGGAGGGTCCCCTACTTTGAGACAAACCCAATCATTAGAACAAACAAGTTGTTGCTTAAGGTAACCCCCATCAGTTCTGGAAACAGGCGCAAGTTTTGGGGGTCCAAAATCCAAATATCGGCGAGCCAGTTAAACCAACCACCAACCATCAGAATTTATGGGGTGTCCGTGTTCCCTACCTGGGCATCCACCGTACCCACGGTGTTCTCCTCCCTTTTGCGCTCGGCTCATTCCAGGTGTCGGGCAGAAGAGGGCAGGGCTGCTTCAGGATTGCAAAGTCCCGCAGCAGCGAGACCTAGGGCTCCCCACGTGATCGTCCTTTCTTGAGGATACCCATTTTGGACGTATTGCGAGACAAATCAGAATTAGGCTTCTCAAAGGGGAACCGAAAATTGCTTTTTGAGTTTCCTTTTGGTGTCCCTTGAAATGCCAACCAAAAAGGGGATTCTGAGAATACTGGACCTTCTTTGTTGGTTCATCGTCCCCATGAACAACCAAACGCGTGGAAGGTTTTGGAGGGTTACCCGAGAAACCATATTGGTTGAAAGGGCCTAACTTTAGGCCAAAAAGGCGATGCTTAAAACCGCTCCCATGGGTTTGTCCCGTTTCGGGGGTTGTCAAGGGAGACCAACACGAAACCCATGTTTGGGGCTCCCCTATTTTGAGACACCCAAAAAAAGGCCCCTGGCAGATGCCTTCAATCTGGGTGCTACATTGACCTCAGCCAAGCACCTATCTGAATGACGAAGGCCCCCTCAGCCGTAGAGGAAACAAAAAAAGAACACACACACACACACACACCACAGAACAGCCCTGCAAGACGACCCTGCTCTGTAGCGAAACCAACGAGCAAGGGGCTCGGGGCTTCCCATGTCAAGACCTAGTTGGACATGGTTTGGTTGATTAGGGATCCCTTGGACAACCCTTGGGTTGGATGGATGTCCACCACCCACTGTTGAGGTGGTTTCATATTGGGAACCATGGCCACTTGAACCCATGACGCGACCAATTTCACTACCAGTAGCACGTTTGGTTGGGGTTTGGTTGGAGATGCGCTCTTCAGACTCTGTTAAATACTTGGGTGTGTTTTTGTCGAAGGTACCCGTGTTTCCTCATTTTAAGGAACACTAGAGGGAAACCACCAATGCGGGGGGGATCCCCCTCAAAAAGGACACCCTCAATTGGTCAATATCGAAAGGGGGAACCCCCCCTCCCCCAAGAAACCAAAACACACATAAAAAGAAACAAACAAATCATGAACAAGCGGCATGCCGTCCGGTTTTTGCTCTCCTCCAAAAATAAAGGTTGAGGAACAGGCAAACCTCTTCTCCCCCTCCATCCACGTCCAAAAAGAAGAAGCTGATCAAAAAAGGGCGTGGTGGCCGTCTGGGTTTTGGAAGCCGAGGCCCGCGCCAGGTGCTCCGCATGGAACTTGAAGGGTCGCTGCTCCACCGCCGCCTTTGAGGAGGGTAGAGCGACCGAGGAAAGGGCACGAACTCCCCCGAAAGGCATCCACACACACCCACCCACTCACCCACCCTCCCACCCTACCCTCCCACCCCAAAAGAAACAGGAAAACAAACAGAAAGGGTTGCGCTTCAGCCTTCTCAGGGCCAATAAGAGGGCCCCCTCAATTGCTCTTGGCTGCCTCGAGCGGAATCCTGCACATCGGGTTCTGCCCGCACCAGTCCTTCCCTCAAACATGAGCCGTGATACATAAAGCAACATGGTTCCTTTCCGTGGGATATGCCTGGAAACGCTCGCACATATCTCGTGTATAGGCTTGCTGCCATAGACCGAATCGATCGAGCAGAAATTCGGTAGTCAGGGGAAACCAAGGCAAACCAATCAATGTTTGAGCGTCTCTCTTCTTGAGAGTATCCTTTTTGGGGTGGGGGTCCACATCCCGATTTTGACGCGTCGTAGCCAGTTCAACCCTTGGGTTTGACATTCGCGGAACTCGGACCACTCGGCTCAGCAAAGCGGCGGCCCGCCTCCACGTGGTGGACGAACTGGTACTCTCGCTGGCCTGCCTCCGAAAGGCAAGCGGCCGCAGGCCCACTTTCCTTTAAGAAAAGCCAGGCAAGAAGAGCCTGGCATGGTTGATTCTTCTTCAAAGTGGTCTCCCTAAATACTAGCAAACTGCCAAGCTGGCGGGATCACGGGTGGCCATGTGTCCCGATACTCCGTCTTCGACCTTTCATGGAAACCAAGCAAGGAGAGGGAGGGTGAGCTGAAACCCAAGGGTCGGTGTTGGCTGCCTGGGTTGCCTGCTACAAGGTCCCTGGCGCATGTCCAAGAAGCAGCTTGGGAAGGTTTGCCGCATTTTTCCTTGACACCCAAGGAAGGCATAGAGGGTTGTCACAGTTTAAGCCTCGTCTAGCCAGATGCAAGCAGCGTCAGCTTACCCCACGCCAACTTCTCCCGTCCAGAAATCGGTTTGTGGAAATTGCAATGGCTTCGCTACTTGTAGGCCTTGCCAATGACTTACATACTTCAAGGGGAAAGTTTCCGGAAAATTGTGATACCAAAGTCGGAATCCCATCACCAAGACTTTATCCCTGACTAAGTCCCTAAGGACTTGCAAAACCGGGATGGGATGGATGAAACTCTGTGAACCAGGGGACATAACTTTGATATAAACCACCGAGCCACCAATCCCACCTGCTTCCTGGCGTGGGTTTCTCCCTCCGTTCAGCTTCCCTCTTGATCGCTTGGGTCGGTTTTTGAGTTGAACTAGGGGGTGGCCCATCACAAGAACTTTGGGGTTCACACCCCCACCGATCCAAACCACCACCTCAGGGCGCCGGGCAACCGTCGGACGCAGACCCTCCGGGCCCCAGTCCCCCGGCGCGCTTCAAGCCGAGCCTTGGCGATGGCCGCCACCACGTCGCAGGTCATCTTCGGCGTCAGCGAGCCGATGTCCGGCAGCAGCCTCGGGTCCGCCCGAGGGGGGCCCCGCGAGGTGGGTGGCTTGGTAGCTTGGCACCGCTTTTCAAAGAGAAACGGCCCTTCCAACATGGGTGGCGTCCGAAAAAGGGCGATCTCCCCGAAAGTGCCGTGTCTCCGGTGAAACCCCAAAGGGTCACTGGGGATCGGCCATGGGACACTGCAGACGAGGGGTGCTTTAGTCGAAGGGCGCCCCTCACCAATACAAGGGCCTAAGTGCACACAGCATCCCGCCATCCTGACTTAGTCTGGTTTCAAACTACTAACTTTCAAGCCGTTCTTGCGGTAAGCCAAAGGCCTGGCGCAGTTGGGCGTAGGGATTTACCTCAAGGGAACCTACCAAACGTGTCTGGCGGTAGCTCGGACGCGAAACGCATGAGTTGCAAGCTGAGAGTTGGGGAGGAGCTTAGGCCAGGTGGATGGTCCAATGGCTGTTCGGAGTTGGATTCCCCCCCAAAAAAAAACAAACAAACTAACTAACTAACAAACTCACAAACGGTTCGAGTCTCTTTGAGCAATCGGCAGAAGCATGCCTGCCACATTCATTCAGATACACTCTTTCCAACATGGGAGTGGACAGCAGATTAGAAGAAAGCCATCCTCTTGAAAAGGTCCCTGGCAACTGCCCTGGCCAACACTAGTGCAATGTCCGGCACAGCCAACCTGTTGCTTGCCCCCCGTTGCCTGTTTTTCGGGCCCATGAATTGGGGCGAACTGCGTGAAGTGATGAAGTCGCCCCAACAGCGACGGCTTTGGGGTCGCACGGAAACCCTGCGATCCTAGGGATTCGCGGAACTTCCGGGGAAGGTCGCCCCAGCGGACAAAGTGGGCCCTTTTCCACCTAAGGAGCGCTATTCCTGAAAGGACCCGGATGGAGGACGGCAAAGGTAAACCCAACATTTGGAGGAGTGCCAGGCTTTGGGATACAAAGCACGGGAGCGAAGCAAGCAAGCAATCCACCACGCAAGCAAGCGAGCCAGCCAGCCAGCCAGCCAGCCAGCCAGCCAACCAACCAATCAACCAACTCTTGGAGAAGACTTCGGCGTGTTTGGGTGGGGAGGAGCTTGTGTGATTTCTGGGCGTCCCCGACTTCTTCATCAGCACCAGGTATATCCTCCAGCCCTGCACCCGGTGGAACACGTCCTCCGGCTGGATGTCCAGCTTCGCGCCTTGGAACTGTTTAGCCCTTCGAATCGAGCAAGCCAGGCCGGCCTGTAAAGGGCCAGCAGAACGCTTGTCTCATCTCGAATGGGAACCCAGGATTCGTAGACCCCTGCTTGATTCGTAGAGGAGTGTCCCACTTAAGAGGGAGTTCTGGTCAACAATACACAGCTTCCAACATGCATGTCATGAAGCCAATGCAGTTAGTAGAATCACCTACTACATTGTCCAAAGGGTGTTTTGGGCGCTGCTCACACGCGTCGCTTCTTTCCTAACCTTCTGGCAGTATACGATTTGAAGCACACGTCCAACACCTGTAGCAGGCGAATCTTGATTCGCTGCACTAACAGCCCAGGCCGCCATAAACGGCTGATCTCCATCGCTTGCAGCCAAGGCCAACAGGGTCTATATACTAGGATTGGCTTGCATGGTCCCCCCCCAGTACCAAAAACAAAGCTTCCTTGTATTCTGCCTTGTTGAGTGGAGGCACACGGAGAATAGGAAAGGAGAGCTCCCACCAAAGTCAGAACCCCTCTGTGATGTGAATCAACTTGCGGTCCTATCGAAGAAAATCTAAGAAATGCGCGGGACCAATGCAGAAGCCTTGCTGAACACGGGGTCTTGGGTGCTCAGGCGAACAGCTCCATCCTGAGGATGGGCTTTCACCACGCGAGTCCTTTCCCGGGCCTAGACAAAAGCTCCCTACGGGAACGGGCTTGAGCCACAATCAATATCTTACTCGTTCCCCCAAAAGGACAGGTCTTGTTTTCAATTTCGCGCGTGTGGTAACATCAATGAGTTCCCGGTCCATTTCTCCCACGCTCCTTCCTTCCCGCAAGCGCGGGGCAGGCCATGATGGTCTCCGCAGCAGCCTGGCAAAGCTGTCAAAACCAATCGTCTTTAGGAATCGGACCCCAGAAATAGATTTTGGTTTTGGGGTTCCATTTAAATCTCAAAAAAAGACACACTCAGATGTTGGTTTCCCCGGTGGGTTATATAAAACAACCCACTCAAGCAGGGTGCCCGCAGGCAAAAAAATACACGCACACACACACACACACAAATCACGGGGAAGCCTATGTTCGGTTACTTTTTTGGTGTCATTTGCCCAAAAACAACCAACAAAATCAACTTTGTTGAAAAACTATGCCTGGAAAACTTGCTTGTGCTTTAAACTTTATCCGGGTTCTGACTCTTTGCGCCGAGTGAGTCCAAACACTCTGGTCTTGTAGAAATGTGGTAACTGGAGCAAGGAAAAGGAAATCGTATAACGCCATATAGCCATTGTCTACTGTGGTTTGGACATCCTTTCAACGTGCGGAGCAAAGAGTGCTTCTCATTGCAAATACGGCGAGCCCTTTGTGCGTCGGTTGGTTGGCTTCCTTTTGTGTTTCACCCGGAGGGCTTCAGCAGTCTCCGCGAAAGTTTGTGCCGCACCAACAGCTGAACTCCGGGACACCACACGAGCCGTTCTCATTGTAAATACGTGCAGGTTGCCGGCATACATCTGGAGCCCAGGCACTGAGTGGATTTGCATGGGGAAAAAGGGCAGCCCGTTTTTGGGGCAGTTGATTTTCAACACACACACACACACCAAACAAACCGGAAAAGTGGGTACCACTGGAAACTGTTGCTTAAGCTTCGTCATCATTTCGCGGCACAAAGCAATACATGCGTCTCTATGGGTTTGGACAAACAACCCAAAGAGTACCGACCCAAAGACGACAGCCATATGAACTCCTGGCACGAACCCCTGGTTTATAGGCTTCATTAACAATCGATTGTGGCGCAATTGTGCCACAGGAGAACCAATTGTGTTCACGCTGGACCGGTGTTCGGTTGCCTCTCTGACTCATGTTTGGTTGCTGCTTGCTGAAACCTGGCCTTATGGTTTTGGGGCCTCGGTGATGTCGGTCCTAAGGTTGCCCGGTCCTGGTGGGTGTCAGGCACAAGCTCTTGGAAAGGCAAATCTCACTTTTCGGCGTTGGTGAGGGGAATTATGGGAACCCAACAAAAAATCGTCAAGACACGGGTAGCAGGTTGATACTGGGTGTGTCTTTTTGGGGGAGGTGTGCGAGGGCACAAGGGATCAAGCTCGCTTTTGGAACATCAACCCCGCATTTCCACCAATCGAACGCATGGCACCTTTTGCATCCCTTTCCGGCCTGTGGGTTCAGATAGGAGATCGCCCGCGGCACGCTTCGCACCTCGGTGGACGAGATTTGGATGCGGTACTCTTCGGTGTTGGACTCAAGTTCGATTTCGGTTGGCGTCCTTTTGGCCTCTCCCTTTAAAAGCCCATCGAAACACGGTACCCTTCCTGGCATATCTGGGAGGGTGCCTGGAAAACCAATCTTGAAAGGACCCCCTGTCAGGGTAGCCATTTTAAGACCCAAGCTGCCCTCCCAGCGAACGGTCCGCGGCAGCCTGAATCGCGAAGTGTTTCGCTTCCTTCGATTTCTTTCGTGCACCAACTGCCCCCTTTGTGTGGAAGCCCATCTTTGCACATCTTAGGTGGAGGCGGGGGCAGAGTGCAACAAATACTGCTCTTCAATCCTGTGGCTCACATTTTGTTCTGTGCACCAAAGTGGGCCATCCCCATGACATTGGCCATCACGGACATCCTCTTTGGTATCACTTGAAGGCAACCCTCAAACGCCCAGCTTCCACAACCCTGCTCCGAACTCTTCTTCAAACGGGGAGCGCCCTTACCAAACAGGCCGTCTCATAGCTCAGCGTTCACAGGGCTTTGGACTCGTCAAAGCGCACCTTCAAGATCTCACACCCCCATCAAAACCATACTCACTTGAAGTCGGCTCAAAAGGTGACGTTTAGCAACTTAGAACCATCAGAAAGGGAAACAAACGGGGAGACTGAAAGACTGGTCACCCTCCCTCCTAACCGGCACTGGATCTGAGGAAATGATCTTCCAGGTATATCCGGTACCCCATACCCCCACATTTGTAAGGGTTTTTTCCAGGTGGATCTTGTGTTGACAAGGCACGCATGGTGGGGGACAAACAACTTGCTCTGTGATACAGAAGTGGGAGGGACTATTTGATCATTAAGGGGAGTTCCTTGGCACTCACAGAAAGTAACGCCCCACCTCACCCCCGCCCCCCATAAAAGCAAAGATCATCCAATTTTCCACCACCGTTTCATCCAATTGTTCCTCAACCGTGTTCATCCAATTTCCCTTACCCATCCCTCTTCGAACTCTGGGCGCACGACCAGCAGCCGCAGCGTCCTGAAGCCGCGCGACCGCGCAACCACCAAAACGCCTAAGGGAGGGCCCTGGAAATCGCCGCTGTAGAGGTGGTACAGCACCCTCCAACATGGCTTACTGCAAAAGCTTCCCTTCCAAAAGTTGCTTGGGGATCTGTGCAGTCCCATGTTTTTGGCGGGAGGCTGTCCTGCTTTGGTGTTGTTTTCAAAGGGAAGAGTCACTCTCATGTTGGGGGAACGATTTGAGACACCCACCGAAATCAGGGGCTTCTTTTATGTAACCGTCACAAAAGCGAACCAAAGGGGGACCAACCATTTTTTCCATTTCTCTAAGGATCAGCTAAAGCATGCAAAGCATGCGGCTTGTGTCGCGTCCTGATCCACATGTCTACATTTATCCACCCATCTGTCGGGGGCACTCCGTCGCGATTTCTGTTCACTTTGATAGGAGACCCAAAAACTGGGTCCTTGTGGTTTCGCTTGAAACCACCCGAAAAGGGAAACCCGTCAAAACACACACACACACACACACACACACACACACACAACCACACCCACATCATCTTTCAGATAATTGCCGCAGCTTGGCAACGTCTCTCAACAAGCTCCCTTTGTGAGGGTCTTTGATCTCTGCGCAAGATCTCTCCAGAAAGCAATGTGTGGCTCAAGACCTTGGATGACTCTCTGCAACATCTCTGAACTAGGCCTCCTTTGAGCATATGTCCAAGAGCTACAAGTCCACACACGCACACACACACACACACACACACTTCCAGGAATTGGAAAGCGACTGTTGTCAGCCGCGCAGTCACAATAGCGCATTCGTCGGACACAATCCCATCCTGAAGATGGAGCACACTGTTTGCGAAAAAGGAAGCATACTGACACATGCTGACCATATCACACAAACATCCGTGATGCTCCAAAAGTAACTGAAAACATTGTGCTGGGCACACGGAAGCAAGCGGTGTTTTGGGCTTTCACACACGCACACGGCGTGGTGCTGCAGGCACTTGGGTGTGTCCTCGAGGGAAACTCCCTCCTTATTTTCTGCTTAAAAGTGAGACAAAGGCAACATACAATTGCCACTTCTCATAGGATTGCAAGACATACATTGGCTGCTACAGACAGCTTCAATTGCTTTTCCCTCCAAAAGCAAGCTCGCCATTTGGAAGGACCCACAGGGTGACCCAGGATCCCGAAGCCCTGGCTCGAAACCTCGCCTCTTGTCGCCCACTTCCAGAAAGGCCAGGATCTTCAGCGCTTTGGCCGGATACCGGTACCTTCCAAGCACATGTCGGCCACAGGGATTAAAATCCGATGCCCTGGAAATGGACGGGGTCCCTTTGATTTCCCTTTAAAACCACCCCAGAATGGGAGCCAACTTGTGGCCGTGTCCAAGGGCCATAAGTAGCCTCCCGAGTTCGGCCCTTCGTCTGCTGGCGGATGGCCTGCTTTCTTTCCGACATAGTGGGCAATCGGGGGGGGTGGCTCAAAATCTAGTAATTTAGGGACCATGTTCAATATCCCATCTACAAAGCGGCACAAGGAACCCAAATAAAAATACATACCCAATGGATTCCTGGGCCGTCATTCAAGGCGGGATTGATGCACCCACTGGCGTTGCCACCCTGACTCGGAGGCAGGATGTTCCTCATCGGAGTGCACTCGGGCTCAAACCCTGCCCTCGCATATTCGCCTGGGAACCCGACTAGTAAATCATGTTGCTTTGGCAGCCCTGGAAACCTAAACACTTGCCAACAACAGAAAAGTAAAAATGATGGTGCTGTGCATTCCCCGTTCATCTTCAGCGGAGTAGTCAACCTCAGGGGGAAGAGGGACGTGCAACCACTATGGTTGCGGGCATTGAAAGAGAGTGGAGTCTTCTAGCGAGGCTGCCTGCAACAAGGCACATCAGCGCATATGTTGTCACGCCTATTTCTTGACTGGAGTTTGGCGGTCAGTGTTGGCTTGCGCTTCAACCATCAGTAAGACGTGTCATCGGAGTGTCCTACACCCACCCAAAAAATGGTGGTTGCCCTTTAAACAAAGGTGCAAAGGGTACCAACAGAAACCCTTTGCCCCATAGTACCCCATCGCTTCGGGCACTTCATGGCCAAGATAAGCTTGAACACTTCGTTGGCAATCCTCTCCGCAATCTCTTTGTCGTCCACCTCGCGCAAGGCAGCACAGCGCGCAGCCGAAAGAGTCTCTGCACAACTGCATTCTTTTGCACGTCCAAATGACATGCAACAATTGGATGTGAATCTCAGCATGAGAGCGCTACCGCGCTAGTCATGGCAGTGGGTATTGCGGTGAAAGCTCAGACAAACTGAGCATGTATCCAAGGATCGAAGCAACTGCTCTACAATTTGTCGCTCAAAACAACGCGCCAAGCGACATGTTCAACATCAAAACCTTCCAAACCCTTGCAAACCCTTGCAAACCCTTGATAACCTTCCAAAACCAACCAACTCCTTCCCAACCCCCGCCCTCCCCTCAACCAAACCGGAGGCGTCTTCCTTCCCAATCCCATCACCTCCCATCCGACCGCCTGCAGCGTGACGTACATCTCCCCGAGGTCGATCAAGTTCCACCAGGCGTACTCGTGGAGCCGGAAGGGCAGCTCCTGAGACCCGGACATGGCTTCACCTTCGAGGGTGGCTTCCCCCCCCCAACCCCCCCCCCCAACCCCCGAGCTTTTGTAAACAATGGAAGAGGCATTTGTAAAACCCGAAGGTCGCACCAAAGCCCAGCCATGATGGAGACTTGGGTCGGCAGGTAGCTCAATTCAATTTGGCCAAACATATGATGCTTAGCCCAAAAGGGACACGTGAGACCTTTGCAAAACATAGTAAAAGAAAAAATCCAGCTGGAGTCTCGGTGACCTTTAAAAGCATGTACCCATAATTTTGCTTGAGCGTCACGGAGAAAAACGCCATCTAACAAAGTCTTTGTCCAGAAAGTGATATTCCAGCCACAAAAATGGACATAGGAGCTCCCTCTGAAACCTGACAAAAACGAATCCAGAAACCTTGGCTCTTCGACCCCCTTGCACAAAGCTAACTTGTTTGCTCCTGGCATATCTATGGCTCGTAAGGCGGTCGGTACACGTGTGCAGGGTGCCTCAAGTGCGCTTCACTTGGATGGCGCAAATGGTTGAAAAGGAATACGAAGGAAGCCCCTGCCGGGCATCCTTCGGAGCAGGTGACTTCTGAGCCGCCTGAAACCTCAAGCTGCGGGGCCTGGGGGCCTGGGGGCCCCGGCCCGGTGCAGCGTCGCCAGTAGCACGGGGCACCGGTGCCGCAGGTCCGTGAAGGCCCTCACGATGTCCCCCACCTAAGGCACCGGCCCAAGCCCTTTGAACACTACACTTGCACTGTTTAAACCTATGGGTGCGTTTCAACATCGGGAGCCCCTAGAAAGGTGGTTTCTTGTTTTTTCCCTTGAGCGACCCTTCAAAATCCACCCGAACATGTTGGCTTCTCTTTAGAGGCAGCCCCGGTCCAAAGCACCCTAAGTGAGGTCACCCAGCGGGCATTCTGCGCCTCCCTGCGGGCCGCTTCCCGGAATCTATCCCAAGTACTGCGGCTGATCAGTCACTACTCAAATCCGGTTTCATGCTTCCAATAAAGTTGCCAGCCTAAAAGAACCACCCTGGGCACAGGAACCCTGGAAAGCAAGCACGGAACCTAAGCAAAGGCACCTTTGAAAGGAAAGTTGTCTTCCAGGGACCCCTATGGTTCTACGTTTGCTTCTGAGAGGGTATCCCATTCCTTGCCGCGCCTGGTCTTCCGAGAAGTAGGGGAACCTTAGGTCCAAGATCTCGGACACGAAGCCAAAGAGCCTGGCTTCGAAGAAGCGGACGGCACGGAAAGCCCCAACGCTCGCCTGCATGCTTTTTGGGCTCGTGGCGGGATGGGGGCAAGAGTTTTAACTAGGGACCCTTTGGTGGACGTCATTTAGGTGCGGATTCATGTCCACCAACCACTTTTGAGGTGGTTCCCTATTAAAAATTCATAGCCATGTGCATCAAAACGAGTTGGACCCTTTGTTAGATGTGCTGTGGAGAACATGAGTGATTCAAGAGTAAACCCCCAAAGCGGGCGGGGGTCCTTTTGGTTGCCGTCTAAACAGCCATCCACAATGCAGGTCGCCTATTTTTTGGACACGTCTTTCTTTGGGAGTTCAGCTGGGCCGGCTCAGCTTGTGAGCTCAGCATGAAGGGACTTGAGAGTAAGCATCATTTTGCGCACCAAGTCTCGCTGAGTTTCCTCTTGGGGCGATATTTGAGGAGAAATATCGGGGACCCTCAGAATCTCTGGGCCATAGGGTATAAAATCACCCTAAAGAGGAACCCCCCAGAAAGAAAAAAAAAGAAGAAAAACAAAAAAGAAAAAAAGCGCGCCGATCTGAGCCCGCCTTTTCCATCCAAACTCTTTGCGGCCCTTTGGGCGCCCCAAGTCTAAAGCCGGTGGGCGTCTGCGCCCGTTCCGTGCGGGCGGTCGGCGGCGGCCAGCGGCGGCCATATGGCTTCCATGAAAGCCCACTGCGTACAGTTCCTTGGCCCTCGGGTAAACT
The DNA here is from genome assembly GCA_963377175.1 of Effrenium voratum. Lineage (NCBI taxonomy): Eukaryota > Dinophyceae > Suessiales > Symbiodiniaceae > Effrenium > Effrenium voratum. The sequence goes on along the minus strand of CAUJNA010003722.1, from coordinate 129,129 downwards.
CCAACAAGATTATGTTCATAGTCTCCTTCACACTTACTCGAACCTCAAACATGTTGTCACTTTGGAGGAGACGGGTAACTACTCTATATATATATAGATTGACTTATTTATGCATATATGCATATACATCTATTAATATGTATATGGTCATTCCTTGTCACTTGCAACCAGTGATCCTGGGAACAAAAGATAGGGAATCTTCCAAACACAATTGGTACCCTTTGCCTGGGTTCTAGCAAGCTGGTTCGATCCGCTGCACACGCATGATTGTCCTGTGCCAACCCAGTTAGGGTCCCGGTGAGCAACAGTAATTTCAGGCAAGCTGTTTGGACCTGGACGAAACTGCCTGAGCCATTCGCCCCCGAAGCGCCGATGATCCGCTGTAAGCGCGGGCATGCCGGGCAAACTTGCCGCAGTGCCCGGCAGATTCGACGTCTCAAAATGAGCTTGTGCTTTTGGGCTGATCGGTACCTTTGCGATATTTCCCCAAACACCCCTGCCAACGTCTGCCTAGGCTATCTGCGGAAGACTGAATATCACGCACACCCCACGCTTGCCGTGTGCTTTACAGCACGGCTCACTTTGCGACAGGGTCGGGCCAGGGGTTGTTTGATTTCTGCTTTCGAAAGAAACCACAAGAAACAACAGTCTGCGCCTGGAGGGGTCCCTTCATTTACCTCAAAAGTGGTTCTACGCATGAAGGCGCACGGGGCTTCAGTCGTTTGATTGCCCAACCCGGGTGAATCAGAGCCACAGTTCGCTTGGCTCGCTGTGCACTATCTGGAGCGCGCCACTTTCACCGAAGGCCATACTTGCACCAGGGTGAAAGTAGATGGCACGATTTCCAGTAGACGTGGGCAAGTAGAGGGGGTAAGGGGGCCAAGATGGGGAATTCTACCACCTACTTCCTACACTCCTCAAGGAATGACTGTCATCTCTGTCAACCCCATGTGTTGTGGTAAAACTCTTTGTCTGAACCCTTACTATGCCCGTTCTGACACCATAACAGTGGGTTCGGGTATGCGTTCAGCTCGAGCCAAATTAACCGTCGCAGGTCGTCCTTGACCCCAAGACACTATGTAGTGGACCATGTAGTGACTATCTACCTATCTATCTATCTATCTATTTATTTACTATCTATCTACCTATCGATCTATCTGTCTGTCTATCTATCTATCTATCTGTCTGTCTGCCTGCCTGTCTGTCTGTCTGTCTGTCTGTCTGTCTGTCTGGCTGGTTGGCTGGCTGGCTGTCTATCTGTCTGTCTGTCTGTCTGTCTATTGTGTGTTCATGTTCATGTGTAGGTGTATGTGCATGTCTATGTGTATGTACGTGTATGTGTGTGTGTGTGTGTGTGCACGTGCGTATGTGTATGTGTATGTGAATCTACATGGTGTGTGTATCTAATGTGTAGGAAATTGCGAATGATGGGATCCTCTAGTGCAAACAACCTATTCATCTCTTGCAAACAGTGTTTTTTTGTTTTTGTTTTTCCGAAGTAGCAACTCCACAGGCACAAACGACCTCCACTCTGACACATGTCGTGGGGGCGTGTTGAAGGAGCCCTGCAGAAGGCGGGGGCAGGGGTCAACGAAGTTTTTGTACCGGCCCAGTCGAAGTGCAGCCCAACTTTGGTAATTTTAGTGGGTAACATGCAACGTGTAACAACCCCACCCCACCCCAACCCCGCCAGAAAACAAGTTGAGTTGCTGAAATGGACCCAAATCCTTGATGCCTGGACCACCCAAGTCTAAATTAATATTGATTCGCGTGGCACACAGTCCGCGCCACATACACATGTCCAGGAACACAACAAACAATCATACCTGACTACGACGTCGTGTTGCTCTTACTTCCCAGCAAATGAGCTTGCAACCCAAAATGGGTGTCCTTTCCCAATCAAAAGGAGTTCCCTCCAATCAGGAGGTGTTTTTGGGGCTCCATGTTGATCTGCGGGAGAGAATTCGTTCAGGACCTTTTACTTCTTGCAAAATAGGGGGCTAGACAAATGAAACCATCCGTCCCTTTTGATCTCCTTGAGGATAAACATATTATGTCTAAACTTGCATTATCTATATATATATATATTAAAAACAAAAGCTGGGCAGATTAATATATTTACAAAACACAACACATACGGAATCCGTAGCTCTTTGCTCATTTTACCCCTGAAGCGGTGACCTCGGAAAACAAATTGCCCGGCTGACTTCGCCAACCAAGCGCCTCCAGTTGCAGTGGCTACGCTCAGCACTTCCACTAGCGGGCGAGATGGGTGAAGCTAATGACGCCCGGCGATCGGATGTGGACATGGTGAAGGCGGTAGGCACAGGCCCAACACAACAGGGCTCCAGCGTGCCTAAAAACGGGGGGGGGGGTTGGATTTAGTGGTTTGGAGGTTGGGTTCACATTTTCGGGGGGGGGGGGGTCATATTCATATCCAAACCACGATTCCAAACCTGGGGCTTCTCAAACCGCAGCCTGTTTCGAAAGTTTGAGTCCGACAGATTCATCGGGGTTCCACACAAACGAAACTCAGCTTAAACTGATCCAGAAGGTGATGTTCAAACCAACCCAAAGGGGAAACATTTCAACCTTATTCATGGTTGTTCAAAACCCTGTCTGATACCAAAGTGGCTGTTTCCCACATTCTACAAGAAGAACATCCCCTTGGCCCCTCACAGAAACTGGAACCGAAGACCCAACTTTCCACGACCCACGAACACCACGTCCGGACGCCCGGGCGTCCGGTCCAGTTTCAGCGCTCACTTGCCCACGAACCTCGGAGCGGCAGCGGAGGGAGTGACCCCGCTTTCGGGGCATTCACGGCCACTGCCCCTCCAAGGGAAATGGATTTACTCCCCAGCAACCGTTCCATCCATTCGTATCCGTTCATTGAAGGGGGCCCTTCCAGGTTCCCTATGCAGAAATGGAGGCAGAATGAACCGCGGCCCTTCAAAATATGGGGTCGAAACCTATGAACTTCTTCCGAGATGGTACCGCTTTCCCATGGCTCCGTGCCATGTGCCTGCCTAGCGGCTTCGGACAGTCGTGGCTCCCTTACCCGTCTAAAATCCGTGAAAATCCATAACCAGCCCTCAGCCGAAATCACGCGGTGGTTTTGCCATGGTTGCAAAATCGGGTGGGCCACCCGTCTCGCAAACTCGGGTGGACCCTCCGTGTGCTGACAAAGAGGAAAGATTGCCCGCGGGAACCATGGCCTGGAGCCGTCAGAAAACGACGGAGATTCTCAAGTCCACAGCGGAGTGCTGAAATCGGTCACAATCGGAAAGCAAGAGTCGACCCAAAACCATGTCAATAAGATCATAGTGCGGCCGCATGCTTGGAACTGTCAGACTGTCCCCAACTAAACTTCCTTTACCCAGGTTCTGACCATGGTACTGGAACAAATGCATCCCCACCTTCTTGCAGGCAAAGTGCCTCCCCAATTCCATTAATGTTCCTTCAGAGCGAGGAAATAGAACTAAAAAATGCACTTAGGCTCACCCCCCGCACCCACTCCATTTTTCAGGCTTGGGGATGGAGAAACACGCATGAAGCCAGTCGGAGCGGGGCTCCGGAAACCGGGTGCTGCTCGAACCGGTTTGGCGCGCTTCGATGGCGTGTCTTGCTTGAGGGTATGTTGACTTGAGCAGAAACCCCGAGGAAACCATTCCACAGGGATTCGCCCATTTGGCAGGGTACAGTGTGGAATCCCCTTCACCCGCGCGGTCAAAAAAGACCCTCTCTGTGCCGCGTGCAACTGAATTTCATGTAATGTGTCAAAACCCGGTGCTAAATCAGCCGAAAACCGTAGTAAAGAATCAAAAGGGCGGATATCCGCACCCGAAATCCATGGAATCTGAGTGCGACTCCCCTTTTGCCTGCAAACACTGTCCTGGCTGCCTGCATGCAAACATCCAGTTTGCTCCTTCCTCGCGGTGCACAGGCTCACCTCCCATTTTTTACCGGAGGAAGAACCCTCGACCGCGATGCATTGCCTCGAGGTGGGACGGTGCGTGTATAGAACCCATATTCAACTGACGTAACCCGCCCCCACAAGTACATGGCTCGTTGCTTTTGTTGATGGTACCCTACTTAGGGCTGTTTGAGGGTTCCATGTTGGCTTGTTTCACAAATGGGAGGGACGCCCCAAGATGGGTCTCGTGGATTCCCTTTAAAACAGCCCAAACGAAGAGTATCTGCCAAAACTGAGAAACTCTGTGGGGTATGAATTTCAATTACGAACCCCTTCTCGGGCATGGTGTATTCTGTCCCACCATTGGGGCATTATGTGCAGTCCTGGGTGCCAAATGGGGCTTCCAGAAAAACTAAAAGCAAAGCTCCGCCTTCCCGCATTTGGCGGGGCCAAAATATGGCTGTCTTTCCTTTTGGTTTCTAAGGCCAACTGCCGTCAAAAGGCTTGAAGCCCATGTCCCCTAGCCCTAAACCCATGCACCAGCGATTCACAAGCCGCCCTCCCTACGAAGAAAAAACAAAACGCCTCCCTTGCCCCAAAAAAAAATCGCCGCCCCGGCGGCCGAGGCCGCGCCGATCCGATGGCCCCCGGCGACCGAGGCCCGAGGCGACTTTTCCGAAGCGAGGGGCGAGCTCATGAGCTTCGGCACCTCGTCGCCACGGAAGGCGCGGACCATGATCTGGCGGGTCGGGGGTTAGCCGTTGAGGCTCCAGAAAACGCAGGGGTACTAGGGGTGCCAGGGGTTGCTGGTGTTTGGGGGGTTCGAGCGAAATCCAGAAACCACTCAGGGGGTTCCCAGCATCCCCCGGATCCCTTTCAAGGAGAAAGTCATTCCAGGGCTTAACCAGAAGGGACAGTTATTGGCTGCTTTTACCGATAGAGGTCTGCGGTACTGAATGACTCGCTGGTTCGATAAGGAATCATTTGAGTGGTTTTGGGAAACCGGAAGGTCCCGATCCTTGGCACGAAAACCACTAGGAGGGTTCAGTTCTTCGGGGGCGCCTCATTCACGACTGAGAACAAGCAAGTTGGGGAACGTCATTCTGCAATCAGCGTTAACATGTGATACTTCAATATGGGAAACCCACAACAGCTTCTGTATCATTAAATTATATTCTCTGCTGCTATGTGTTGTATGTTTATCTGACTTTATGAGAGACTCAGCAATCAAGACACGTCTACCGGAAAATGCTCAATCATAGGCTGTGTCTATAGGTCAGTCTCTATGCACGCCGGTCATCATACCTTGTCTATCGCCAGAAATATCTCGGGGAAAGAAAAAACAACTCCCCCGCCCCCGAACCCCACCCAACCCCACCCCTTCCCCACCCCACCCCACCCCCGCCAACCCGCCTCATCCCGCTCCGCCTTGGGAAGAACCGAGCCTCGGCGAGAGGACGCGTTCAAAAGGGACATGCATGTTTGGGACCCACATGGAAGATGAATACGGGACGATTTGGTGGACATCAGAATTTGGGGATCACCAATCACTGTCGAGGTGCTTCCTGTTGGTGTAAACATGTTTGTGGTACTTTCGAAACATGATTTAACCATTAACATGAAACCAACGGTTTCTATGGCCTTTGTACCCTGAGATTCACGACGCGTTTTATTGAAACCCGAAGAAATCGCAATTGTCTTGTGAAAGGTTTGGTTTTTTGGTGTACCTTCCGCGTTTCCCGACTATCAGACTGAACCCGCCTCGCCAACCCTGCGGTTCCCTCTGCGTTTGCTACCAACTGTTTGCTCCAACCAAGCAGAGGGCGGAAGTTTAAGCTGAAGAATTGAACGCAGAATTGCCCCATAATCTGGCTTGTTGAATCGTACCCCGCAACATCACTCATCTCCAAGCTTTCCTTTAGCACTTCCTCAAATTCCCACCCCCCCCCCCCCCATGCAGTAGCAGCGGAAACCTGGCCGCCGGCCCCCGAATGTGAAGCACCCCCTTGCGCATGAAGACAAGTATTGCAAAAGCTGGCAGTGACCCGCCCTCCCACCACCCACCTCCCACCTGCCTTCCCCTCCCTTCTCCTCCCAACCGGCCGAGGCCAAGGGGCCCTCGGAGAGCCTCAGCAGCAGCTTCTCCGCCTCATCCTTCCCACTGCCCGCGAGGCACAGGGAGAAGAGCACCGCCGAGGTGTCCTCGGCGAAAAACCGCTGGAGGTATCCCCAGCGAATGAGCTAGCGCTCGGTATGGAGTGAAGCCCCCAAACCAAAGAACCATAAAAACTCCAACCTGACGAAAGGAAACAGGTTTCAACCCGAAAAGTGAGTCGTTCAAAAGAAGAAATGACCCTCCGCATGGCAAACGGGCTACCCTCCGCCCCATGGCTTTCTACCCAGACAACATGGCTATAGCGGCCTCTGCATTTTCCCTTACGAGGGGTTCTTCTATTGTTGAGTTACAGTCCTCCTACGTGTACAAAAGTAACCTGCCTGTCCCCTTTTGAAGTTGGACTACCAAAACCTAACATGGACCTGAAAGGGACCTTCTGGGACCCTCTTTTCACTTCTTTGTTTGAATTGCGACAACGGTCGCGTGTCTTGACACCAATGGATGATTGTTGCGAAAATGGATCGCACAAAGTATGGTTGGATCACCCGATTGTATCGAGCCCGTGTGCACCACTAACTCTGATTCAGACAAGGATCTTCAAATTTGGTGTGTTTGCTTGCACGCATGCTCTCTTGTTTCTGTGTTTCGCTGGCTGTTTGTTCGCTGGTCGGTCGGTCGGATGGATGGATGCTTACTTGCTTTCTTGCGTCCCCCCCCCCCGCCCCCCATTTCGCCCGTGCCGCGGAGATCTCTGGCCGGGCCGCGTACATGGGGTTGCCCACCACCTCCTTCTTCAGCACCGACACGTCCCCCAGGAGCCGGGGGAATTGATAGAAGTCCAGCGGCGGATTCATGGCCGAGCCCGTTGCATAGCCTGCCGCGACTCGAAGCCGCGTGACAAGGCTGCCATTGCCCCTCTAAAATGGCATCCCCCAAATAGTTTCCTGTTGGTTTCCCCTTAATCAACCCAAAGAATGGCACCCTCAACGAACACACACCCCTATGGTCATGGTGAAAACCATGGTGTCCACTTAGGGTGAAGTGCACGGCTGGGGTGAAGGTGGTGACTAACCAAGCTCGGGCGTCGGTTGGGTTGACGTCAGGCTCGAAACACGGCGGGTTTGGTCCTCCCCGGGAATGGGTTGCGGGCTGCTTAGAGCGAATTTAGGGTTTAGCTTGGGGCTGGCGATGAGTTTGTACGCAAACGAAGAGCACAGTCCGCCTGCAAAGGCCGCCTGTCCACTTCCATAATTGTAGAGGGTATCAGGCTCTGCACATGGTGTTGTTTTGCTTCAGGGAGAACTTCCACTCAGAAGCTTTCTTCAAATCATGTTGGATACCAATTGATCACCCGTCACCTTCCTGCGCGGAAAAGCCAAGCTGAACTAGTGACTCGCCCTTAGGGACCTTCATTGGGCCCGAGCTGGTTTTACCGGCGAGCTCGCAACAGACTCTGCGCGCGGCTCGGCAGAACCGCCGCCTTTGCACTGCGCAGGGTTCGGCGTCACCTCAGCGTCAAAGGCACCTGGCGCGATCACGGGACGCGGTGGGCATGCCGAGAGGAAACCTTTGGGCGTCGGGGCCCATAGATTTCAAAATCACGTCCCACAACAAACACCCGGCTCCGCGCCAAGGGGGGAAGGACTGTCAACCCCAACCAGCAGGTCTTCCGAACTGGGTAGACTGAAAGTGCCGGGGCGGTTGACTTCTGCTCTAATCGAGTGCATCAAACAAGCGGAGAGAGGTTCTTTGGTGCCCGAGCCACGCGATGCACCCGTGAACATGTAGGGTCCGAAATGAGGCGGCCGGTCGAGCATGGCAAACGGAAGCTGCAGGGTTCCCCATAGATTCCCCCTTCAAAGAGAAGATCCTTCCTGATGAAATCGATTGCGATACTGCGATACTCCTCAGAACTCCTGGTCCGCTGCCGCGCAGAGCGCCATCAAGCGAGGACAAAAGACACATGGAAGAAGAGTCACTCTGCCACTGCCACAGAAGATCAGCGAGAAATGAAACTTCTTGGGTGAGATCAGGCACTTGATGGAGCATCTCGACAGCGCGATTCTCGAGTTGTGAGCAGAGCTTTGCGGTCTGGATTCCCGTGCTCCAGAGCTAAGAGCTCAGTCGAGGTAGACGTTTGTGTCGGTGAAGGCTCTCTGACGGTGACCCTGGCAACCGGGCACGCGAGATTCATCCTTGATCTCTTCAAGAGTGAGAAGGAAGGAGTCATCGTGTTCCCGGAGAGAGCGCTGAGGTCAATTCTTGGCTCCCTCTGAAAAGGATACCCTCAGCTACCACCAGCTGGCTGAAAAAGCATTGACCCCGCCGCCCCTTTTTCGGTGAATTTCGTGGGACACCCTGTTCCCAACAATCCTGGAAGCCCCCCCCCCACCCCCCACCCCAGCCCCCCCCACCCCCACCCCACCCCCCACCCCCCACCCCACCCCACCCCCCACCCCACCCCCACCCCACCCCCCCACCCCACCCCCCACCCCACCCCCACCCCCCACCCCACCCCCCACCCCACCCCCCACCCCACCCCCCACCCCCCACCAGCAACAATGCTGCCAAAGACTTCACCATGCGCGGGGATGCTTACAAAGGCGCTATCATGTGTGGGAACTGTCGAAATCAAGGCTTGAAGATCTGGTCTTGAAAGACTGTACTCCTCTCGTCCAATTCCAAAGTTGGAGGTTGGAAAGGGAGTACGGCACACTGAACAACCCCCGGCAGAGAAGCTGAGAAACTCTAACCCACATCTGTAAGCCGGTTGGAATGACGCCAATGAACTGAGCCAGAATCGTTTTTCTACCAACCAAAGCATCACCTTACATAAAACCTGCCCAGCAACGCCGCTTCTTCTTTCCTCTAGCTATATAGATGCCCTTTACCAACCCCGGCGGCAAGTAAAGGAAAAGGGGCACCCTTTGTTTTGCGGCGTTTTTGAAGTTTGGTTAATTCTGAAGGGAAACCTATTCACTTACCGGGCAAAATCCGTTTGTCTGACACTAAATGGGCATACATTTCAATAAAGACCAAAGCTTTGGTGGACATCAGAACTCGGTGGGGATTCATGTTCACCATCCACTTTTGAGTTTGAGCTAGTCCCCTGTTCAAAATCATAGCATTGATGGCTTTTCTGGTGTCCATTTTAACCAATCCCGGAAAGTGTACAGTAATTACTGCAAAACGACACACCCATGTCTTTTTGCTTGAAACCTGGAAGAATGCAATCACAAGGGAAACCAAAGGAACACCAACGATTTTGGGTGGACCGAATCCCATTTTCAGAACCCCATCTCTTTGAAGCCAAATGAAACCCTTACCCAACCTGGTAGATCGGGTAGAGCCACCTATCGCCTATGCTTCCAGTGATGCATTCAACTTAGGGACCAGAAAACCTACATCGCCTCAAATGAACGCCTCGTCAGCCACCAATAAAACACATCTTCTGCACCAAGTGGACGCCTCAAAGGAGCCGAAAGCTTCACCCAGCCACCCGCCCCCAGGGGCCCCGAGGCCCCGGGCTGAAGGCGTAGATCCGCAGCAGCTTCCCGGTGATCTCCGTGAGCGCCAGGCTCAGCGCCTGGAGAACCCAACCCAACCAGCTGAAAAGGCAGTGGAGTGTCTCTTGTGTGCGGCTTTTGCAAAAGAATTGGTGTTTGGTGTGTTGCTTAAATATATATATATATATATATATTATAATATTATTGTTTGTAAACAATATGGGCTGTTGTTGTCCAGAAAAAAAGGGGGAAAAAGAAGAAACAAAACAATGAAGGCTCCATGTTTTGTGCGGGTTGCTAGACCAAATTACATCAAAGCAAACAAGGAACTAATACATACATTTATCCCCTACCACGAGAATCCTATACCCTCGTTTTGTGGGTGCTTGTCAAAGGAACCGGCTGCCTGAAATGGTCGGTCTCATTTTGGTTTCCACTAAGTTCTATGGCGGGTGAAGGGTCCCGACTGGACATCTTTTTGCAGGTTTCATGAGCTCCTCTTGGGGCTCCCGCGACGGTACTGTTCTGCGACACATGCCACGTTGGCGACGCGATGGAGCTTGTCACTTCCATTTATCTCTGTGGCCCTTTTGGTCCGAGCAGGTGATACCAAAAGAATGACAAAGACAAAAGGGCAAAACAAATGGTCAACCATTGGGCCACCCGGCTTAGGAAAGTAAAGTTGAACCACCAACATGGGCTGTAAACAACAAATACAAGCCCTGTCGCAAACGAACATCCCAGAGAAACTGCCGGGCAAACTGACCTCTTGTCCCGTCTTATGAACAAGGAAGCTGTTTGGGGGGGCGGTTCTCCCAATGGAGTTTGAAAGCGTAAGCTTAGGGAAAGCGAAACCAGCAAGCTAAGTAAATGGCCATGGGTCAAAATCCCGTACCCCCAGTGCACATCCCAATCCCCACTAAAATAGACTAAAATGTTTGGTGCACCTACCCCAAGATGGTACCATTGGTTTTGACCCACAGCCAAATGAGGACATGTCTCCTCCCCCTTGTAAGGAAGTGAAGAAAAGCGCTCCCTGCCAGTCCTTGACTGCAAGGTACAGACCAAAACACAGGCGGCTCCCGTGAAAAGTCAAGAACTGGCTTGCCAATGCACCTTTGGGTAATCCAAAAATGGTGTCTTTTTTGGGACCCCCGCCGTCGTGGTGGTTTTCCTTGTGGTGTCCCTTTAAACCAACCCCACAAAGGGCACCCCTCCCCCCCCCCCCCAAAGCCCAAAGCCCAAAGCCCAAAGCCCAAAGCCCAAAGTGGTGGTGTTCCTTTAACCCAACCCCCACAAAGGGTACCCCCAAAAAAAGAAGAGAGGACACACCCAACTGGCCCCCTCCTATCCCGCCTCGTCCACCGTAAAGTTCTCCAGCGCCGCGTCGCTGGCGCCGGTGGCCGCCTTGATGTCCGCCACACACGCCTCCGCCATGGCCGACCTCTCGGGGCTCAGATCCGATCCGGCGGTTCGGCGCAAGTCGACCGGAAATGACCCATTTGCCCACCTTCTGGGGACCGGGACCAAGAAAATCCCAGAAGTCCAAACGGCTTTCCCAAAGAGGAATCCACAAATAGTGCATCCAAAAGAACCAACAGCCTCTCCCAATTCTTGCCAAAAAGAAAGGTCCATGCTCAGACGAATCCCAAGCTCCATGGGCTTTCGCTGGCCGAACCCCCTTTCAGTGAGCTCGTATGAAGGTGCCATTCCCAGCAGCTGCGGGAAAAAGGGGGATGATTTCATCACGTAGGAGTTGTGCCATCTACAGATTAAACCAACTGGTGCCCGGCACCCCGGCACATCCGCCTCCAGGTGATGTTCTGGCCCCTCACCATGTCCTCGCGCTTGAATCGAGCCCAAGTCAGGAGGAGTGTGTTGGTAACCTTTGGATGGCTTCAGGGGCCTAAATAATTGAAATGGGGTTGTGGGGTACTTTAGAACCACACTAAGTAGTCATGATTCTTGAAGGAAACGATTAGAAATTGTTTAGCCCTTTACGTTCCTCAAAAAGGAGGATCTGACCAAGACGAATCCGTGTGGATGCGTTCGTTCTCCATTTGGCGAACCCCTGATTGAGTACGGTCGGGGTTTCTCATCGCTCGGGCTGAAGGACAAAGGAAAGCAGGTCTTGAGACATGGTCGAGCCTATCTGGGCTGCGGATAGATACATGCTATGATACATAGACTCAAATTAGATCCAAACGCCCAAGCAAACAAAGCTCCAAGGCTCTTGGTTTGCCGCATCCTGGAGTCCTACCTAGAGCGATTACGGTGCCCTGGTGAGAGGAACATGTTGTTTTCCGTTTGATGTTGGTCTTGTCTCAAGGTGATCAAATGCCCAAATGCCATTCCCCTCGCTCGCTCTCTCTCTCTCTCTCTCTCTCTGCCCCCCCCCCTGTCGATCGTATCTTCTCTCTGTTCATCTCTGGAACATGCGAAGAACAAAACAGGGATGTGATCATATCGGATTTCCCTTCTCGTTTGCTTTTAAAGTAAACCCAAAACAAACCTTCAGTTGTCCGAGGTCTCCTTCAGGACACACGCAATACTCAACGTGCTTATGTACCAACCATCCATGTCTTGCAGCAACCCAGTGTTAAGCACGCCTCTACCACGGCTTAGAAGCGCAAGCCGATTCTGAACCATGGGGAAGCACAACTCCCCGGTGATATTGGTGTGAATTTCAATGGGTCCCGGACCCGAAAGGGTGGACATCAGAATTTCGGGGATTCGTCTGCTGAATCATTCCACGTGCTATGGTCCAATCTGGCCGTAGAGTAACCCCTTGCGTCTCAAAGACCACTTTGCGGTTGCACTTGACAGGACGGGGGCGTCTCATGGAAAAAACCGTGGCGAAAACTTTCATGGAAATCCATCTTTCAGGCCCTGAGAGCCTGAGAGTCTCGGATCAAGCCAAACGGGGAGGATCGCGGCGTAGATGTTTGCATTTGTCAGAGACCGATGTGTCACAAATGGTTCACCTGCTGGTTCCCTTTCAAGTGTGTAAAGGGTGCCGAGCGTTGACAAATCTTATAGATCACAAAGGTGCGATGGCCACCTCTATTGACCCCAAATCACCACTTTCCTCGGTGGGGCTAATTCGAAGGGAAACCACCAAAGGGAAGCAAAATAGATCCAAAGGGAAACCGCCCATTTGGCGGCTTCCCACTTTCTCAGACCAACCCATCCGGCCCTTTTGCTGGGCCCGTCTCGTCACCTCCCCACCCATCAACTGGCCTTGATCTTCGGGTTCCCGAAGCGGGCGCCGGTATTGTCTTGCTGCCTGGAGACCTTCACGTAGTTGTCCTCGAGACAAAGCTCGCTTGGGGTGGACCACACGCATATCCACCACCGCTACACTGCGCTGCTACTGCTGCTGAGTACTACTACTGCTACTGCTGCTGCTCCTACTGCTGCTACTCCCACTACCACTACCACGACCACTACCACTACCACTACCCACTTCCACTACCGCCACCGCCCTCGCCACCGCCACCACCACGACGACTACCACTACTTCTACCACCACCACCACCACCACCGCCACCACTACCACCACCACCACCACCACGACTACTACTACTACTACTACTACTACTACTACTACTACTACTACTACTACTACTACTACTACTACTACTACTACTACTACTACTACTACTACTACTACTACTACTACTACTACTACTACTATTTCTGCTGCTGCTGCTGCTGCTACTACTACTACTTCTGCGACGACGACGACGACGACGACTACTACTCCATCAAGCGCTTCGAGGCCCTTGGACTAAGTTGTTTCTTCCCACTGCTTCTGTTTCGCCTTTGGCAAACTTAATGAGAAGCATGTCGAGCCTTCAGGTTTCATCAGCAAAGTGTCGAACCTCCCCCAAAAACGTCGGCTGGGGAAGCATCTTGGAACGCCTCTCACAGACCATGAGGAGGCCCTGGCATATCTAATTCAGGACCCCATATGAAAGCCATGAAAAGAGGTCCCGAGTTTTGACACATTCCTAGGTAAAAACAATATGTGATGCTTCAGATGTGTTCATCGCTCAAGCACAAAACCAAATTCAGCTAGAACTTTGCTGTGTTTCGGGAAACTGTCGAAATCAAAGACCTCCACTTTGGTCGATTTGGGTTTGGGGATATCAAACCTCACAGGCACCTCAAACTCCAGAGAGCCAACGCCTCTTCAGTCCTTGCAACCATATGGATGCCCCTTTTTTTTAATGGACCCCTCCCCCCCAAAAAAAAAGGCTTTTCCTGTGGCTTCCCTTTTAAAACCACAACACAAAGCAAACATTTGCACCGGCATAGACCCCAGATAGCATGGGACATTTCAGCGGCACCCTCACCAACACCCTGACTGCATCGCCAAACAAGCACAGCCAGTAACCACCGCGGCACCTTGAGGCAACCAAACAGCACCCCAAACTGCATGCCCGTCACCAGCACCTCAAGCAGCACACCGTCACCCAGCACCTCAAATAGACCCTAAAGCGCATGCCCGCTTGCACCCTGCCATCAATCTCGCAAGGCTGCGCCCACGTCAACTCCCCCAACCCCCCACGCCCGAGCCATTCATTCCCAAGCTCCCACTTTCTCCTGCCTTCAATACACCATGCGCCTGCTACGATATGCTCACCCCAAGCACACCAAACCTAACCCCTGCACCACCAAAAGCAACTCATCCTTCGACTCTCCCCAACCCAAACCCTGACGCTTGCCGCACCTGCACGGCCGCGCGGATGGTGGGCCGCAGCTCCTTCCACCAGGTCATGGCCTGTCAGGTCGACTTGATCGGAGAATCAGCAGGCGCTGAAAGAAAACGCCTGCGGAACGCCGGTCCAACGGCTTCTCACTTGGAATCGGAGTCCAAAGCTTGTGTGAACCGGCAAAAGAGATTTGGACAGAAGCTTGACCCCGGACGGGGAACGAAGGAGCCCATTTGACAACTGTTCGACTGAGTTCGCATGAACCCCCGCCTGCTTGAACGTCTCGTCGTCCTGACCTAGCGCATCTGAGACGGGTTGACCCGTCAGCCCACACGGGATTCGGTTCCATCTGGGGAGAACAAGGTTCAATATTAAGTTTGTTTTTTTCAGGCTCGGTTCCCTTTTCAAGTTGATTGAAAGGGAAGCCAAACGGCCAAAAAAACACTTTGGGGGTCTCCCCATACCACCCCACCAACAGGAAACTTGCTTCAAATTGGGACGAAAAGCGAAGTCTAAAACACTAGAAGGGAAAGCAAGGAACCCTGGAGAACGGAAACTGGCAATGAACTTTTCCCCAGGTGGTGGGATGCGCAAGAAGTTGCAAAACACTACTCAAGAGAATGGGCGGGAAAAGGGGTGAATGGCCACTGGCGCGCATGGATGGAATGTTCCTGGCGATCAAATCGGCATGTGGATGAAACAAGTTGGCGATAGAAATGCAAGAAAGCCCTAAGAGTATGTGTCAAAATACGGGGACCCCAGAAATTGTGGTTGTCCTTGTGGATTCCCTTAAAACCCAGCACAAAAAGGATGCCCTCGAAAAAACACACACATCCATAATTGAAGGGTGCCACCGCGTTTGACACCCGAAACCATGCACGCGCTGGGTCATTGGAAGGATTTCTAAGGGCTGCCCCCCAAATGAATCAACGGGGTCAGCCCCTTTGTTCAAGTCACCCGGGGGTCGTCAAATGGGGCCGCCGCCGCCGCCCAAGGGCGGGGCCCTAATTTTGACAGGCCATAATCATGAGTTTCAGAGCAAACCGTGGCTCACCAAACCCGCAGGGCATAGATGATGCTTCAACCCACCAGAAAGATCCAGTTGACCCACTGGCACCCAACCCCCGAGCTGGGCCGCCCTGCGGCTCTTGGCAAAGGACTTGTAGGCTGCATCCACCACCTCCTCGGCGGTAAAGGAAGGGGCGAAAGGCCGCTTTCGGAAGGTCGGGACCTGTTGCCTCAAGGTGTTGGGCTTCCAAGTCACTCGGAAGGGAACCTGTGCTGCCCTCAGATCCCTCGCGAAAAGTTAAGCTTTTAGTGGGCAAAATGGAAATCCCCACTAAACACCAACGAGCTAAAAAGCTGAAGGGGATGGCTGGGAGCCACCAAGGAACGATGCCTTTTAAGGCACTAGACAACCTCGCTTTGTTTCGTTGTTTCTTTCTTTTGCTATGTTCTCTTCTTTTTCTGGGGGGGGGAGTTGTTGGCCCAAAGACTTGGGGGGAACATGATTGGCGAAACGCAGGGGATAATTTGAGTCAACCCCCGATGAATCGACCGATTCCCTTCAAACTAAGACATCCACTAAGAATCCCGAAGCATGGCGAGGGTACCAAAGTGGAACCTGTGGGTGGAGAACATAGGGATCACGTGGGTGAACATAGATAAATCACCTGAAGAGTGGTTGGAGGACATGAATCACCAAGTTCTGATGTCCTCCAAGACATCCCCAATCAAAAATTCACACCCATAGTCTTCAACGTGTGGAGTTTGTCGCGGGCCAAGCGCTCGAGTTCTATCCGCTCGAGTTCTATCCAGGCCATCCACTCAGCCGAGATGAGCCGAACGCCTCACCGGGGGCCTTGACTTTGCTCTGATGGGAGATCTTTGATGGGAGGATCTGGGATCCGCAGGACATTCACAAAAGGCATCTCTTATCTGGGTTGACGAATTTTGGGCCTTCCCTAGGGCTCCTTCTCAATGCCTTCCTTGTCACCCATCCCAAAAGGGCCCCCCAACACCATGTCGACCCCGCATCTCGAAGGCCGAAGGGGGTAGTTCACGTCGCTGGTTGGCGAGCAAGGAACCAAGGGGAATGAGCCATGGGTAATGAGCACCCTTGGTTAATAAGACACTCCACGACCCCACCCCTCAACAATCAATCCCCCTGAAATAGATGCCCACTCATCCAATCAATTGGTTTAGAATCGGGTACTTCCACTCGCAAATCGCTGCCGAAGGGGCGTAGTTCACGTTGCTGTTCACCTTGAAGCGCACGAAGACGTTCGACATCTCCGGGGGGATGCGGCCCACCGCCTTCTTCCACTCGTCCTGCAGCGCCTGAAGCGTGCGCTTGCCGCTGACCGATGGTATGTGTCAAAATAGAGCAAAAAGCACTGTGGCCTCCAAGCAAAGCAAAGCAAAGCAAAGCAAAGCAAAGCAAAGCAAAGCAAAGCAAAGCAAAGCAAAGCAAGCTAGCAAAGCAACGAAGCAAGCCTAAACACTTGGAATGGGGTTGTGGGGTATTTTGAAACGCCAAAACTGACCTAGGACGCCTATTGGATCCCCCAGAGTTTATCCCAGAAACCTCCACTGGCCCGGTGCCAAGAACTACACTTTTTAGGGTTTTCGGGCTTTCGATTTTTTGGGGGAGGGCAACCAAATCATTTGGGCAGACTTGTCTTTTTCGTCAGCTCGGACGCGAGAGAAAGGAGCCGAGCCATTGTCGCCCCTGCAATGGGCATCCTTGGAGTGAAGCTTTGGATTCGACCCAGTCCGACAAAACCTCGCTGACGAGGTCTATGGTTTGGACTTCGCTTCTTAAACCCGTGCCCCACTTTGTATAATCAAAGCAGAATTAAACAAAAATAGATAAACCAATGAACGAAATTATTTACATGAACAAACAAAAACAATGCTGAAAGGATCCTTGACACTTGGCAAAATGTTCACAACCCTTAGACGAGCCCAGGGGGGTGGGGATTTTTCTTGCGGCTGTGCTGGAAAGGACACGCATCTCAAATCTAGAACCCCGAGCCTTGGCTGAATACCCT
Source organism: Effrenium voratum (assembly GCA_963377175.1). NCBI lineage: Eukaryota > Dinophyceae > Suessiales > Symbiodiniaceae > Effrenium > Effrenium voratum. Next base: position 111,820 of record CAUJNA010003722.1, on the reverse strand, counting down.
CTGTCCAGACTAACATGGAAGCTCCCAGAACCCCTTTGGAAGACTTGGTTCCATTTACAGAGGCCTTCTGGGAGCTTCCATGTTGTCCTGGGGGAGGGGAAATGAAGGAAACACTGCCTTTGGGTACACGTCTGGAAGAATCGTATGTATCATGGCCATAGCTGGAACAATGTCAAGCCTTGGAAGTACTCGAATCTCATTTCGCGGAATGCGAGACACGGACAAGTCGGCTCCGGGTTCACCCAAGGCGATCGAGAACATTTGTTCACACCGCTGTATGTACTCAGGTCACCATCAGACATGTGAACAAAAGTGTCCACGGCATTTTGACCTCTTGATCACTTCATACTCTCAAGGAAGCTACATGCACAAGCACCGATTTGACAAAGCTCATACCACCACAAGCATGGCACCTAACAGGGTGTCCCTTCACAAAGATATTGCCCTTCCACATTCTATGCTTTATTTGGAAGGCTACCTGCCAAGAACCCAATTTGTACGGGTCGTTCCGGTTCGGCCTCCTTCATCAGCGGAGAGGGCAAGTAGGAAAAGAAGTCGGTGGTCCAGTGCATGTAGTTGTTTCCGCCCTTCGGACAGGCGAATTCGCACATCAACCCACGTGAACTTGCGATCGGTGCGAAGAGACGCAGGGAATTAAAAATGGAATGGCCCCAAGAAAAACCATCCCGCTGGTGGGTTCCTTTCTTCCGGAATCCCTGGGTTCATTCCCACATTCCCTACCTATCGCAACCCGCAAGTTAAAGCATGAGGCAAGCAACTAATTCAGCGAGAGTGCTGCAAGTTGTTCAAACTCTCGCAGGTGTGTGGCATCCCAGGTCCCATTCATTGACACACACCTTGCTGGCGCACGGGCCGGAGGGACAACTCGAACTCTGGGAAGGGCAAAGGTAAACGAAGTCTACAAGTTCCTCAACTGTGGCAGTTGTGTCCTTTGAAGCAAGTGATCGGAGCCTGTGACCACCGTTTCGGATTCTCTGATGGGGGATCCCAGCATAATACCATGGAGCTTCTGGCTGCCTGTCTTGTGCTTACAAAACGCTGAATAAAAGGTTGCCGCCAAAGAAATTGCTTCCCTGAGCATTGAGGAAAGGTAAGGCCAGGCCGCAACAGGAAGAAAAGGGAAAAAAGGGGGATGAAAGGGAGGGGAAAAGAAAGAAAGGTCAAGGAAAAAGTAGCACAGACAAGGAGACAAATATGCAAGGGAGAAGGGGCAAACCAACGGACTCCAAAACCCAAAGGAGCTCCGTAAACTTCCCCTTTGAACATCACCAAAACGCAACTCACGTTCAGTTGGCCTTTGCAACAAGGTGATAGATATTCGCAGAGGAATCTAGGAAACCAAGACCAATCAACCCTTCCTTGGTTGTTGTTGTTTTGTTTTTGTTTTTTGAGGGGGGGGTTCAGACGGGCTCCGGATCGATCACAAAAGTGACCAGGCAAAACCCACCTTCTCGGTTCGGGTGGTTGCACACGCATGTTCTCTGACGAGGGGCGAGGTGCACCGCTTTGAAGCCCTTCTCGTTTAGGAACTCCTTGAAGCGCCGATGCAGCCTGAGCGAGGTCAACCCGCTCGACGTCTTGGTCGAGACCTGCATGGGTGATTCACCCCTAGGTGAACTTGTTATGTTTTGTGCAGGTACACATGCGCATACATACACATGTGAATATACATCTATTTGTGTATACAGATATGTATGTGCATACATGTATATATATATATATGTTTATCTCAAAACTATGCACAACGAGGGCTCTTCCTGAAATAGGAGGGCCCTCCCAAGATGTGCGGTGTCCGCTCGCTTCCTTAGATTTGCTCTCCTGCTTGCAAAAGCCCAGGCACATGGTTGTGGAACATATTTGTCTTTCTGTGATACCAGGGATTTCACATATTTCTGTGATACCAAACTGGGATTTCCATCCCCAAGGCTCCCTTCTCACGTTGCCTAAAGCTGATTCCTGTGGGGCTTCCAAGCAAAAGCCCAGCCACAGGTGGGCCACCCCCTGCAATTGGCCCAACCGGCCCGGTCTGAGGCAGGAACTTGTCCTTGGGGAAGTTGGGTGTGCCCTCCTCACCCACCACCTGAGAGGTCGAGAGGCGGGAGGTGAATGAGTTATCTGCTTTGGTTTTCGAACAGGGAACACCAGGGTTGAGTTTCACCAGCCCCTTGCTTCCAGCGCTGAATGTCCACCTTCATGAAATCCGGGAAATAAATCAAGGATCCGACATGGCCATGGGTTCGTATATGGACCTATACAATCAGCCTTTCATTGTTTACTCATGTTTAAACCGACCACTAGCATTTCAACAACCTCCTGATTGGCTTCCGGTTTCCAATCAAGGACTTGCCAAACCCCAAAGAAAAAACATGACGCGCAAGCCTTCAGAACTTCTGCTTCAAACACCCTGATGTACTCATTTTGGGCTGTACTCTTGGTATGGTGCTTTGGGGTCTGGTGAAATCTTCGATCCGGCTGCTGCAGGACACAGAACGAAAGAACAACCTACTCCGCTGGGAGATGGCTTTCAATTTTAATGAGGAACACCCTCCCCCCGTGGGTCCCAATTTACATTCAACGGAGAATCGCACACTCCGAATTTCGGGTTTTCAAGACCACCAACAAATGGGGGGGGGTTGTCCAAAACATGGCTGATTTCTTTTTGGACCCTGGTGCGGCGGTGCGGCCTGAGCAACCTTTGGTCACTTCAGCGCAACTCCAAAGGTAATCTCATCAAACAACCGAAAAATGGTCACTTCAGCAACCTCCAAAGGTCAATTGCAGCCAACAAAAACCGCAGGGAGCAACCCAAAAAAACATCTATTTCCAACAAAAACCGGAAGATGTGTAAAAACCCAAAGGCCCCACAGGGCTCAACAGCTCTATTTCCAACAAAAACTGGACACTTCCCGGAGAAAAAGTTCTCGTCAAAGCCCCGTGCGTGAAATCGAGCCGAGGGGCCACGTACAGCGGCGCGTGGGTCCCGGGAGAGGCCTCCACGCGGCCCAGGGCGCCTTCCGGGCCTTGGATCGGAAGGCTTCGCATCCTCCGCGCCCCTCCAGACCAGGGAATTTCTCGCAAAAAGGGGGGGTGGGGGGGTGAGGGGGGGGGGAATGGAAGCGGCAGCTCTCTCCTTCTCTCTCTCTCTCCCTCTTTGTTTTTTCCTCTCTCTCTCACTCTCTCTCGCTTTTTGGGTTTGGTTGACGTTTAAAGGGAAACCCCGCCAAAAGAAAGAATCAATTGAAGGCACCCAGATGAAACCCAAGAATCGTCCCTCGCCAAAAACAAGCCCGAAAAGCGGAGGCTTTTGGTATGTCAATCTGCAGGGCTCCCAATGTTTGGGGGAGGTGGGCTTCTTATTTGATAGGGACTTTGAAGCATCCCTCCTTGGCTCCTCCAATGTCGATGGCCAGTCAGGTTTTGACCCAACCTGGTCGCCTGGCAAAAATCCGCAGAGGTCCCCTCAGTTTCGGGTTGTCGTGGATCGGGATCTCCCTCTCATGGAGCCAAAGAACATCCACCTGGACCTTTCTATGCAAAAAAAAAAAAAAAAAAAAAAAAAACGATATGAGCGTCAAACAATTCTTCCCCCAAGCCGGGCGCGCCCTCGCCGGGTTCAACATGCGGTGGGCCTCGGGTCTGGGGCACCTCTACTTGTCCAAAGTGGGACCGACTGGCACCAAGATATGACGCAATAGAAAAAAGATAAAAGGGAATCAAGCAAAGATTGGGATTGGCCATGTCCAGTGGGGAACCCACAAAAGGAACGTTCATGGCCTCAGTTGCCAGAAACTGCTGCCAAATTGCTTATCGATGCACGACCCCCTACTCCCAGCGCTTTTCTTTGCCACTCCCCACGGCCCGAGTGGCCCGAATAGACCACTCGGAGCGAGCCATGAATGAGGTCCACTGGAAAAAGGGCCAAACTCAAGCGAGTGAACTAGGGATTTCCAATTTGCAATGAAACCAACCCTTTCGAAGGACGCCTATCCTTCCATGTGTCCAGCATTGAAAATACCACATGTAGAGGCCCCCCGAGTATATGGGGCACAGGGTTTTGGGATTGTCCTCAACCCAAAAAGGGTACCCAGCCTCAACCAAGCCCACGGGCACATCCGACATCCCCACCAAAAGGGCGCGTCAGCCAAAGTCACCGCTGGCGGGATTGTAGAAATCCTCCGCAAAGCCTTCCAAAGGCGAAGCCTGGATGATGATGCTGTACTGACCGCCTCAGATACGAGTGGCATGGGGGTCGCAAGAGGACCTGAACATAGCAATCCCTCGCAGGGGCCTGTCTACCAGGGGCCATGCCCAGAGATGCAGTTGAGCACCGAGAGAAACGTTGTGCGGCAAGAAGTGGGAAATGAGTGGTTTCTAGTAAAGGGCAACCAAAAGGCCAAACCGAAACGCCATCCCAGCAATTTGTAGCAACTGTCCAGTGAGTTGCCAGCCTGAGGTCCATTCAACCCTTCCCCCCATTCGCATCAGCCCAGACCCCCAGTGGCCAAGGGAAAATTGTGGGCTCTCTTGTTTTTGGCAGTTGGTTTGGCTGGGGTCATTACTTTGACGGTTTCTGGAGGTTATCAAACTCGAAAAATGTGGTTGTTTCCCTTTAACCCACCACTTAGGGGATGACTGTGATCATGGTAAAACAATGAGGCCAGTTTGGAGATCTGGGTACGGGTTTGGCAGTTGTCCCAAGCCTTCAGCGGAGACCCTGGCCTCAACCGTCCTGTGGGTCCGAACGGATCTGACTTGGGAGCTCCCCAGCCACGGCAATCCGGATTGGGAACTACATTTACCAACAGCAACTAGTTACCTGTGTAGACAAATGAGATAAACCCGTGGTGTTAGGGAGGACAGAGTTGCTTTTTCTTCTCTTTTTCGATGCTCGCATAGCACAAACGGGGCGCACTCGAGGCAAACGGGATCTGCCATGTGTCGGACCAAAAACAAAACAACATTCCCCCCTCCATTTGGGTTCCGAATGGCAGCTAAAGTCTGGGATGTGTAACCACCCTTAACCAACCCTAAACCAACCTTAAAGGAACCCTAAACTCCCTAAACTAACCCTGAACACTCTCAAACCATGTCCCCCCCACTTGTTCTAGCCCATCCAGCGGCTCACCCAACCACCTTCACACTTCTTCAGAGTGGCCATCCCAGTGCGCGTCCTGCAGGTCCCCCATGCCGGCGGAAGCCAGTGCGTCTGCATCGAACTTGGTGTAGTACCTCCAAACCGACCCTTTCAAAGGGTGCACACGTAGGCATAGGCGCATGGCCCTGGTAAATGATTAAACCACCAGGTAAACCAGGGCCATCTGTTTTGTCCACCAAAACAACCAAAAAGGACACCTATGCATGTAGGGGTTTGAATGATATTGGTGGTTCAAGAAGGCGTTCGAAACTTGTCTTGACACTCTTCATAGCGGGGATCCTCTTTGAGTTCCCCTGATGTCCCTTGAGTGTGGGCTTCCCTCATTTTGAGGTCCCGAATTTGGCCTGGGAAAGCGTAGAACAACGAAGGTCGAGCAGTTGCAGCGGTGCCTCATCTCCCTCTTCGTCTCCGGGCCCACGCAGTATCTGATCTTGTCCTTGCCCGGCACGTCCTCTCAAGACGTGGCATGGTCTTGAGCATACACCAGGGTGAAGTAGAAGGGACAACTCCCTGTGGAGGTGGCTTAGGGATCAGATAGATTGGCCAGGTGAACTGAATGGATGCTTGCCACTGAGTCTTCTTGCCTGTCCCCTTTAAGCACCCCACAAGAAAACCCAACATGGCAAAAAGATTTGGACATTCTGGGCTGGGACCCTGAAACAATGCTCAAACGGCCAAAGCATGGAGGTCTAGCCGGGACCCTGAAGCAAGGATTGTCAACCGAACCCTTGGAGCACCAAAACAATGATTAGACTTAGGCCCAGCTATAGAATGTAGACTTTATTGATTTTATTGTTTGCTTCACTTTGAGTCACTGGTAAACTGAAATGCATCCTATGTTTACCCCAGAAAACAGCACCTCCGAAGAGGCCAACCGCACTCCTCCTTCTTGATGGTATTGATGATGCGAGCCCACCGCCTCGGTCCCGTTTCGTTGAAACGGCACACTCCGCGGCGGTGTGGTGTATAATTAGGGTCCTCAACACTGGGCGAGCCTCAACATGGGTGGCTTCCTGTGGGTTTCTCTCAAAACCAAAAGGGCTCCCCAAAAACGACACACCCAAGGAAGCCGGTCTCACTGCAAGGACTAGCCGTATCCTGAGCTCTTCCAGCGATTAAGCGGACGGCCAACCGACTGAAAGGCTGGCGCCGAATTGGCCCAGCAGCCAGCAGCAAACAAACAGGGCTTATGCTGAGATGCGAGAAATGTGAACAATATGCATGAATCGAACCAGCATGTCCCATTCAACACAACGCCAACATGCCAGAACATGCCACAACATGCCATACGATGGAAAGGGAGCCGACAAAACCCACATCCATCCTCAGCAGTCCAACGTGAAAACGTGAGCACAGCCCCACAACGCCAACCGCCTAAAAGCTTCTTAGAATCTTTTCGGGGGGAGGGGGGAGAGGGTCGTTTGGTTGTTCTACGAACAGACCGAATCCAAAGCAACAGTTTCCTGCGGCCTTTGGCTTACCCTTGAAACAGCCCCAAAAAGGGGTACCGAGGCTCTACAAAAGCAGGGTTTCCCCCACATGAAAACATCACCCATTCCATGAAAAATTACCTTGAAGTCGCCAAAATTGGGTGAATGGAGGGACCCGTGACAAGACTCGTGCTGCCAAGACCACATGGCACGTAGCGCAGGGTTCCCAGTAGCAAAGACCACGTCCACCAGCGTGTCCTGACGAAAGACCAGTCGAAAGCGTAAGCCCCCAGCGAAACAACCAGTCCGGTTGATTTTGGAATGTAGTGTAAAACGACTGCTTATTCGCCTAATCGCTGTTTTTTTTCAACTGGGCGCTCATACACGAATAAAGAAAGCTTGACCATGGGTCATTCTCCAAGGCAAGACTGCGAACTATTCCCACTGTAGGATGCCACGCAGTGCACGTTCATGGATGCCATCACATGGGTATGAGTTTTCATCCTGGGAAAAAAAAAGTTAGTCGCCAATTTGTCCCACGAAAATCATGGCCACCAAAGGGTCCCGAAAGAAAAATCAGGCGTGGATGGAGGAATGAATCTTCTCCCTGTTGGGCAGGGGACTAGGAAAATCACGCAAGGACCGACTGAGCGTGTCTCGAAATCTCGGACCCCGTGGTGGGTGTCCTTTTGGCTTCCCTTTTTAAGCGTCCCATATTGTGTGTGTGTGTGTGTGCGTGCATGCGTGCGTGCGTGCGTGGGTGGGTGGGTGGGTGGGTGGGTGGGTGGGTGGGTGGGTGTGTGTGTGTGTGTGCGTGTGTTTTCTGGACGGTACCCTTTCTGGAAACCCTGTTTTGATAGATACAATTTTGAGACATACCAATACTCAGAAATCAAAACACAATGATCGAGTCGTACTACATATATATAATATAGCTGAAGCAAACAGCAACAAGCTGGCCCTTGAATCAGCAATACCTTCTGTTTGCCAGCCAGCCAGATGGTTCGTCACTTTTCTTTCAAGAGCACGCATGTAAAGCCTTCCAAACGAACATTGTAGTCAACATTTTCCGCGCCCCATGTCCTTGAGCTTTTCCAGGTGCGTGGACAGCAGCCTCGGCCAAAGCGGCTCGGCGAAGAACCAGCAGTCCGTCTGTCTCATGCGGTGCCCTGTGTGATTCCTCCAACTCTTGATCAAAAACACGATTGAAACCGCCAAACTGTTTCAACAAGATCCTTTTTCCTTTCGAAGATCAGTGTCTGGAAACAATTGCCCCCATCGGTGCAATGAAAATAAGATGTTCAGATGCTTCATATTTGGCTTACCCTAACATATAAAATAGTTATTTGTGCTCTCAAAATAGGAATCGCACCACAGGACAAGTGGGTGTTTGAATGCTGGGGCGTCTGGAAAAAAATGAAGACTTATCCATCCTTCTTTGGTTTCCCTCCGGGTAGATTTGAAATGATGGGCTATTTAGCACCAAGAAATAGGGGTCTTGTTGGTCGGGTGTCGTCATTTTGAGACACACCCAAAAGAATAACCAAACCTGGTGTTAGAGGCCACTCATTTGCACGAGCCTTGAATGTTCACCCCCGTTGCATAAGACTCACATGAGCGAGTCGTTTTGAGGGCAGCCTTGAGGCTTTTCAAAGGGAGACCGAAGGTAACCCACCCGCCCTTCTTTGCCCCATGCCTTTGCAGCTGGTCTGGGGGTTCCTTCTTTCGTGGATGTCCTTTGAAAAGAAACATGTGTCCTTTGAAATACACAAAAACAACCCGTTGTTTCACATAAAGATCCAATGTCCTTTCTATGAGCAAACACAGATGTCCTTCTTTTCCTATGGCGGGCAAAGTTCATTTGAGCCGCAATCCAAACCCGGGTGGCGCACAGGCCCCTGCCCGTAGGCGCGAATTTCCGCCCTGTTGATTCCTCACATTGAGTAGACTCGTCAGTTTTGTGAGTTGCGCTTAACAAAGTCCGCCAAAGAGATATGTTTGGGAAATGAGCTAGCAGGAATGCGGGGCAAGCGGGTATGAGGGGGATCCCCAAATCCTCAATGAAGCAGGTCAGAAGTCCCTTCTGCCACATCTCGGCTACTTGGTCCTAAGGATGCCCGCAGACGGAACTCCTCAATCAGGATTCCTCATACATCCCAAATGGCCCAAATATGGTGATGTTTTCAGGAAAGTAAATCCACAATTCCCTTTCTGTCAGCAAGGGAGATGATGAAATAAGGGAATTGTCCAACCAAGAACGGAAAAGAGTTTCGACCCTGCAAGGGGGAACTCATGAATCACCCAAAAGCCAAAAGGAAAAGAGGGACCACTGAGAATCTCCGTGTCATTTGATTCAGAGCCCTAGCTAGTGGAGCCATGGCAGTCTGATTGTGACTTTTTGTCTGTCAATTCTTGCTTGTTTGTCTTTTTTGCAGCAGAAGCATGAAGGGCAACAACCCCAGAAAGGGTCGCAACCTTCCCGCGGCTTTCCCATCTCGCAGTTGGCGACTCTGAGGGATGGGCCACAGTGCGGCTTCGTTGTCCGCCTCGTCCCCTGCGTCGGTGATGAACAGCAAGCCTCGGAGCTGAGACCAAATCGGGGTCCGTTTGTAGGTGCCTCTGAAGACAGAAGTCTATGAAATATGCAAAACATATACGCATGTTTTAAATATGTATTGGTGTGTATGCATGTGTATATTATGTACGAAGGGGTATGAATAGGGCTTTGCTTGAAGGTGTATCAACGCGTATGAAGAGGTGTGATTGTGTCTGCAAACATGTACGTGCACCGGTCATCACCATTGCCCTAGGACCCTTCGCAACATCATCCTACAATAGCGTCAGCACCCTGCACACCAACCAACGCACCAACCTCCAAATGATGCGTCACCCGCTGTGTTTGCTTGAAGCTAAAAGTGTTCAGTTATCCGAGAATGATGAGACGTATTACTAGTTAACTGAGAATGACAAAACTCAAGAAAGGGACCCGAGCTCACATTCAAGCATGTATGTTGTTGAATATGTGTATCAAGTTACAGCAGAGTCCGTCGAGTACTGTTCTTTGCAAAAAAGCCAGTGTAAATACACAAACAGAGAGCATATTGTGGAAAGAGTAGCAGATTTCAGATGTTGCATTTACGCAGTACTGATGAGGTCAAGAGGTACGTTCATGAGTCCTGGCTTTGCCTACTACTTCGGTGATGTGTATCACTTTGGCCATGTGGCGTTCGCAAAGATGCGGAGGGCCCCTTGGAAGGGCTTGGGAAAGTCTTGCATGCGAGTCCGCAAATGGGGGGCTTCTCAAATTGGGATGCGGACCCCTTTTTGTTGGCAAGGAAGCCCAACAAAATGGCAACTGTTGTAGGGGACCGAATCCCATTCTGAGAAACCTCCAAACGAGCAACTCAATTGCCAGTGCAATCCCCCCAACCCTGACATGGCTTGTACAACCTTTCAACGGGTTTCAAAGCGCCAAGCCAGACTTCAAGGCAGAGTGGATTTGCGGGCGGCCGCTTCTGGGTCTTCTGGGTCCTCCAGTTGAGAGGTTAAGGGTACCCTTGTTTTTCTGTAGTCGATTTTAGTAGGAAAACCTTCCCAACCAAAAAAGGGGAGAGAAGGGCACTGGAAGACCTAGGCTTGCGCAGTGCCCCACCTGTCAGCCCCTGCGAAACTGCACATCCAAGGGGCGCGTCACAGAGCTCGAGGTCACCGCCGGCTTTACGGCATCCTCCTGGGCGTTGTTCGAGAAAAAACCGTTCCCCTCGCCATCTCCGGCTTTGTCGGGTTCTTGGGGCGGTTGTATGTAGGTTTTCTGAAAATGGGGAGGGGGCCTAGTTGCATGGCGTTTTGGGTATGTCTTCAAGTGGGGAACTCCAAGAATTCCATAGAGTCAGCCCTTGTATCGCAACATCATGTGGCCATGCCGCGCGCCAAGTGGGGCTCTTTTGGCATCAGTCCCGGGGAGTCCTAGATTTCCGTGCGCGGCCAAATTCCAACATGGGGGCAAGGTCATGGTTCCTCTTAGGAACTCATACAATGGTCTAAAAATCCTAAGGAGTTTATGACCGTCCCGGACGTCCCTATCAACCCTAAGTAAAAGGGTGTTATCACCATGGCACACGTGGAGTTGTGTCTGCTTAAGGAGACTCCCCCCCGGAATTGAGGACAAGCTCGGATCGTGGGCTTCTCGGAAGAAGACTCCCGAGCTTGGAATTCATATGGCCGTGGGTCAACACCAATGGTACCATTTTGGGGTAGGTGCACCACCCATTTTAGACCATTTTAGACCATTTTAGTGGGTGGGGATTGGGATGTTCACTGGGGGTGCGGGGTTTTGATCCAGACCCATATGTTCCCGTGGACACGTCCATGGCTCCCCCTTTGGCAAGGCGTTTATAACTATATCTCTCTTGTCAGCTTTTGTCGAACAGAAGTTTCAGCCCCTAGGCAGCGTGTTCTTGGGCCGGGAACGCTACCAAGAGAAGTGCTCTCGTCACAGGGTTTGCCAGTTGTCCCCCTTTTTGAGGACATACAGGGATCCAAGAGGTTTCTGGCACTTTCACCGAGTCCCTTGTCCAAAGTCAAACACATAAAAGGCTCATGGCATGTGCCGTCTTTGCCTTCTTTCAATCTTCAGGCGCTACGACTCTCGCACCATTCAAACTGTACTGCTCCACTTTTCACAACAAGCTGTGCGTCAAAACCTGTTGAATCCTCTTGGAGGACAATGTAGAAAGATTCGCAACTGCTCCGCATGGGTGTTTCCAAAGGGGGACCCCGCCAATGGTGTGTTGCTTCGCCTCGGATGCCCTGCGAAGGCATGCAAAGCAGGGGGCTCCTTTTGGGTCGATTGTGAACCTGCAGTGCCTGCCCCCCTGCAGACGGGGGGTGTCAGCTACTTTTGGGAGAAAGACTTTTAGAGGGAAACGCAAAGCAAAGCCGGTCTCAAGGGTCCACCTCCAGTTTGGTTTTATCTCATTGGGAGCCCCAAAGGGGGTGGCTTCTCTTTGATCTCTGTTGGCAAGAATGGAACCAACAAATACTTGCATCCGCGCCTTCCTTGAAACGGGCGCGGCGAGTTTTGGGAGAACCCCCCCCCCCCACATCCCGCCAACTTGGGCCACGGTGCCACCGGCGGGAAGAAAATCTGCACCTGCGCTGAATCGCCCAATCGGAAATTGGTTTTCAAATACTTCGGTCTATTCGGGTGTATATTACCCCCAGTGAACATCCCAATCCCCACTAAAATAGACTACAATGGGTGGTGCACTTACCCCAAAATTGTACCATTGGTTTTGACCCACAGCCATATGTTTCCCGGGCCCTAATAAGTAAGGCCAGCTTTGAGCGCAGCTTTCACTGAGCTGACTTTGACCAGTCCAAGGCCCTTGCCCTTCGGTGACTTGGACCAGCCCTAGAGGTGTAGGGGAGCCCCTTTGGGTTTGGTCTAGAAGGCCTCTGTGTGTGTGTGTGGAAAGCCTCTTTGACGGGTCCCTTTGTACCGATTCAGGCAGGGCAAAACATGAGGCGTGCCCAAAGGAGCAAGACGCCAAATCCACGGCAAGATTCACCTTGGGAAAAGCTTCTCCAGTGGTTCGGGAGTCCTCAAAACTTCAGAATCTCAGGACTTCCTGTCCAGGACCCGGTTTGGTCAGGTGCCACATTGAGCCAAAACTCTATATCTCTCTCTCTCTCTCTCTGCCGAAAGCATCTCCCCGGTTCTCCGACCTCAGGGAAAAACAACAACGACACGATTCCCGCCAAGCGCAAACCAAGCGGCCAAGGCTTCTTCCCCTGGCGAAGAAACGAGGTCATGCAGGGAATGGCCTCTTCTCCCCTAGTTGGGTTGTGTCCTGTCCGCGAAAATATCTTTAAGCAGAGAAAGGAGCACGAGAAAAAGTGTCATGGTGAATCAAAGTCAGCTCACAAAAACCTGAAATAAGAAATGGACTCCCAAGAAAGGACACTTTTCCATCTTGCTGCTTGTCAGGGAATAACAAGGGATGGTTGCCTTTGACCTTCTGGTTCATGTCCAAGCCCCCTTCAACGAGTCCCTATCGAACCAGCAAATCGACGGGCCGGTGAACTGATTTGGAGTTTGCCCATTCTTGTGAAAACCCTCCTGAAGGGTGGTTTCGCTTTGGTTTCCTTCAAGCCAACCTTTTTGAAGCTTCACGGCTGTTGAAACCAGTGGCAGGCAACTCGATGCAAATCCCATGGGCAACTCCCCGATTCTTGTCAGGGATCCATCAAACGGGGACATATTCAGCAGAGAAGCGATTTGGCGGCTTGTTTCACCATGGATCATTCAGAATGGATGGTTCCTTTTGCTGTGCCTTCAAAACCACAGGGAACAGGATCGAACCCGAAAAGAAGGATGAGAACTTGCTTGAATAGAATGTTGGAATCCTTCCAGGAATGAAGGCTTGTTGATGGTGAGATTCTTTGAGTCATCCTGGCAACTTTAGGCCAGAAAGCTCACCAGGCTCCTTCCACAGGCTACGTGTCACGGCCAACCCATGAGAAACTGAGTGAGTCTCACGGTTGTGGAAATTTAGACCTCGTCCATGTCTCCAAATCATTAACATGTTGCGGTCCTTCCAAACCCATCTTGCAAGGGCTGTCAAACCATAGCATCCCATACAACCAAACAGATGGGACAGGCCAGTTGACCTGGGACCAACCCCTCATTTCCACAACCGGCAGGTCTCCAGGGCCCGTGGACAAAAATCCACTAGATGGTTGGTGGCTTTTCAACCAGTTGTCACAGGGTTTCATTCATCCCAACTGGTGCGAAGTGGACTTTGTATCTGCAGTACCCACAAGCCAGCTCGGTCTTGCCACCCCACGCCTCGAGCAGCATAAGCGTCCTGGCTTGGTGGCATTGAGAGGTAGGCTCTGGAGGGGACCCAGATCGAAAATTCGGCAACGGGAACCCTGTTGATTCATAAACCGCTTGATTTAGAGGGAAGTGAAGAGGAATCCGGATCACTTTTGGCTAAGGCACAGCCCCAACGACTCCGCCAGGTTTACTCATCCGGGGTCACCATCGCATCGCGAGCAAGAAGGCCAACCAGTGGCACGGTCGGAATGAACCAATGTCAGGGAAACCTGCGGTGTTTCTCCTTACCAAGCGACTGCTTGAGGCAGGTTCGAATGCAACAGCCGGCTGTACCGCTTCCACAAACCAGGTCAAACCATAAATAGGGGCGGCATCTTGCCGCAGATCTCAAAGGGTCTTGCAGCTATCTCAGCTATCCGATCCCATGTGGCGGCGCACCTTCCGAAAGTTGATTTAGCCCTTGCACTTCCTACAACTGCCCCCGTGCAGTTGGCAGCTTCCCGAGAGCTGAACCCAACGGAGACCGCATCCTTGAGCTCTCAAACGCTCGTCTGTCAGATTTTCTGGTCTCTTGGTGTTTGGGTGGCCCATATGTGACATGTCCACATCCAACAAAAAGGGCAGGCAGTGCACCTTGAGAACGGGCGGAAGGAGGGCCGCGATCTGTGCTGCACCGTTGGGCCGACAGAAGTTGCAAGTTTAAGTTGCAAGTTGTTATTCGCCCGGAAACCACAAAGGAAAACCCTTACTTGCTGGTTTGCCCATGTGTTTGTCCATTCCCTCTCTTTGCGAACCTGGGAAACATGTGTTCCAGCCGAAAACAAATGAGGAAACCCAGGAAATCCCTTCTTTCCCATCCGTGTTTAACCCCAAATTTGACAAGGTTCACCCCGGAGACCGCCCCCCCTCCCCCCCCCCCTCGGCCTTCATCGCCTCGGTGCGCAGCGGCGCCGCAATCAGCGGCTCGAAGGCCAAGAGCTTCGTCTCCAAGGCATCAGCCTGGGACGACTCAAGGCATTGGTGCTGCCGACCAAGTGGCCGGGCTTGGCTGGCTGCGAGTGCGAAGCGAGAGTGAGTGAGAGTCGGCGAGAGTGAGTGATTGTGAGCGCGAGTCAGTGAGTCATTGAGTGAGCCAGCCAGCCAGCCAGCCAGCCAGCCAGCCAGCCAACCAGCCAGCCAGCCAGACAGTCAGCTAGTCAGTCATGCACTTACTTAGTTGGTAAGTCGGTTCAGCAGTCTCCAGTCAGCCACTATCCCACGAAAAAGCGGGGGATTCTCCACGAGGCGCCTGCGCGTCGTTGGCACTGAGGCCGGCCAGCGCCACCAGCATGCCGGCGGGATCGTACATGGGGTTCCCCACCACCTGACGCGATTCGACCGGAGACTTCGGGGGCATTGGCATTTCTTCTGACAAGGTTTTCCAGGTGTGGGGGGCGGGATCACGGTCAAAAAGTACAAAGGTCCCCAAGTTGCCAAGAGGACAGGGGAAAATAAGTCTGTTGTTGAAAGAATGGGATTCCCATCCCTTTCATTGATTGCAACTAAGGGGATTCCCTCGGTATCAGAAAGTGAACCTTTCCCAAAAAGGTAAGTGTAATTAATTAAGAAAGTCTCAGACCCTCTATGTCAACAGTAAGTTGCGAATGCTTTGGACAATTGCCCTGCGACATCATTCGGCACAACGAAACAGCGGTTGGCAAACGAACAGGACCCCGATGTATTGGAAAATCCCCAAATATAACAATGGGGGTGAGGGTACTTTAAAACCAAACTTCGTCACTTCGTCATAACTGTAGGGGTAAATTGGCGAGTAACTATAGGGTGTGTGCTTCGCCTTCAGTTCCTCAATCAGGTTGACATCCCTAAAACAAAGTAGGGGGTAGTGGAATAGAAAGCTATATACATATATATATATATAGGCTGAGGTTGAGGCTGTGGTTTTTCAGACCCCACGAAAGGAGATTGTTCCGATGCGTGAACCCTGTGCAAACATAGACAATAGACATTGTCTGAATGTCGCATGTTCTGCCAATCGACTGGTGCAGTAGCTGTCCGTCTAAAGAAGAGCATCCGCGTCAACCGCTGAAAACAAATTCACCCAGTACGTTGGAAAAATCCAAAACATAACATGCTCTCTGCCCTGCGTTTTTGTATAGTCCGCCCAAACCCTCCTGCCATGTCTAACACCAAAAACCTGAAGCAGCTCCAAACTTTCAGGATTCCAAAGGGAGTTGTATCATTTCTGCCTCCGGTCAGCCACTCACTTCAATCCTACGGCACCTCTTTGTCGTGCGTTTTTCTGCGGGGTTTCTTCACGCGCTCGCTATGTGCACTCGCTCGCTCGAGGCACCTGCCTCCTTTTGAATGGCCGAGATGTCGCCATGGAGTTCTGGGAAGTTCCGGAAGTCTAGGGGCTGGATCTCCTTCGCTTCGTCTGAATCCACTCGCGGATTCTCATGGGGTTGTTGAGGTAAGGGGGAAGGGGGAAGGGATGGGGGAAGGAGAAATGTGGCAAGTAAGAAGGCCAAACAGCGCAAAAAGAAGAGAAACGAGAAAAAGCAACACGACAACACCTCTACTCCTCTTTGGGTCGTTACACCCTTGGCAGGCCTACTGTTTGTTTCCAAAAGGTCTCTCTTGCGTGCCCAAAGAACACGCCGAAGGGGGGTCAAAATTGGCGGGCGTGTCCTCAAAAACTGTTTCCTTTCCCCCTCCCTTCAAGCATCACCCCAGGCGTCACAACTTTTAGGATGCTCCCAAATAGAGATAGCTGGGGCAACTGCGCGACGTGGTCCCGGATGAAAACGTCCGACGCATTTCAGGCGAAATGAGACTCCGCATTGTTACAGTGAATAAAAATGTCCTAACATGGATAATAAAAGTGGAGAATGAACGTAGATGGTCTTTTGGGCTAAAATAGACAGCAAATTTTCTGGCTCGCCCAAAGGACTAATGACTTGGAGATAAAAGGTGGCTTCAAACGAAATCCCGAAGAAAACGCCAAGATCGATTTGATATGCTCTGCAGGCCCCGCGGCAACGCGGACTCGACCTAAGCGTTTCCACCCCCGCCACACCAAAAAAAATGAATGGCTGCGTTATTTTGAGGTTACTCTTCCCAAGCCTTTGGGGACAAAAACGCAACTTGCCCACGGCTTATCAAAGGCGCACACCATGGTTGTGAGAATCACCCGAAACCTATGATGCCAAAACTACCCCCATGTTCATGACGACGTTCTCTTTCGAAAGGGAATTCCCACACAGAAATCAGTCCTAACACCCGGTATTCCACAATTTATGACGCAGCCATCTCGAGATCCTGGCGAACACTTGCCCGACGCTCTGCCACTTTGGGGCTCCTTGTTGCCAAGCAGGTACGGCTCCAGTTGGGCGACGTCCGGATCTCGCCCGCTCACATACCTCAATTTGGCCAACCTGACTCATTACTCTGCAGAACCCAAAGAGTCACCCCGGAAGTGCATTCTGACGCTCTCGGCGAAAACAACAAACACAAACCCATAAGGGAGTCGAAACCCTGGCATCCAATCCCAGAACAATCCGCGGCCCTGGGGTAAATGTGCATCGATTTTCCCGACACGGCTGGAAGCCAATCGACATACTCGAAAACAAGCCGAACACAACACGACAGGACAGGACAGGACAAACCAACCAACCAAACAAACAATAGCACACACGCCAAACCAAACCAAACCAACAAACAAACACAACAAACAAACAAAATAAATCACAACCAGCCAGCAAGGTAGGCAGGCAGGCAGGCAGGCAGGCAAGCAAGCAAGCAAGCAAACAAGCAAACAAGCTACCAAGCAACCAAGCAACCAAGCAACCAAGCAACCAAACAACAAAGCAAACAAACTAACAAACTAACAAACTAACAAACAAGCAAACAAGCAAACAAGCCAACAAGCAAACAAGCAAACAAGCAAGCAAACAAGCAAACAAGCAAACAAGCTACCAAGCAAGCAAACAAGCAAACAAGCAAACAAGCAAACAAGCAAGCAAACAAGCAAACAAGCAAACAAGCAAGCAAACAAGCAAACAAGCAAACAAGCCAACAAGCAAACAAGCAAACAAGCAACACGATCAACGGACCTTCCCACCAAATGAGATAAAGCTGATATCTCAAACAACGACCCTTTGATAGTATGTATTCGTAGCTATAACATTTCAAAACAAATTCCTCTTGAAATCAGCCAAACGAGCCATGTGAGTACCCGGTCCAAAAAAATACTGGGGAAAATGCGCGAGTCCCCTGCGGGTACGAAGGAATGCCCAAAATAAGCTCTTTCTGACTGAAACACTTGTCCCACTTAGAGGTTTGACCAAACTTCCCGTTTTCAACTTGCACCAGTGTTCAGGAAGGGACTTCCCCCACATTGTGTGTTTTCGTTCGTGTTTGGAGGCTCGGTACCCTTTCAGCTTGGCTTAAAACGAAGCCAAAAGGAAAACCCAGCCACTTGTAGGGTCCAAACCCCATTTTGGCACATACTCAATACACAACTCCCTGGCCCCTTGGGGAAACGGGTGATGGGTGTGCCTTTCCTCGCGAAAACCCACCATTTGCGGTGTGCCCTAAAACAAAACAGACCCAGGACATATCTGGGAACTCACGGGCCAGGCACCTTGGGTTTCTAAGCGACTTCCGGCGGGCCTGTTGTAGGCATAGATCCGCAGGAGCTTGCTGGTCATCATGGTCACGGCGTAGCCCATGATGTCGTCCACCGTGTTCTTGGAGAAGGTGGTCTCCTTCCCGCAACACAAATTAGAAGGCCTCCCCGACCGTGGCTTGGATTGGTGGTTTGGAAAATAAAAATGGGGGGGGGGGTCCCATTTTCCTTCTACAAAAAGAAACAGAAAAGAAGCGAGGCTCGGCACTTGTTTGTTGCTTGTTTAAAGGGAAACCAAAGGGAAACCACTAATTTCTGAGGGTTCCCCCTCGTTTGACACAAACCCAATTTTCATTTGCAAAACACACAGCAAACCGACGTGAGATTTGAGTGACAGGCAAGGTAGAACGCCTTCGGCACCTTCGCAAAGCCACTCAACATCGAGTTCTCCCAGCACAACCCAAAGGTGGGTGGGTGTTCTTTCTTGATGGCATGGGTACCCTTTGCCTTGGGTGCTCCATTAAAAAACCAAAGGAAAAGATCACCACTTAGGGGGTCCTCCAAAAAGAAAGAAACAACCAGGCAACCTTTCTACAGGGCCGACTTTTTACGCGCAACGAGTCTCCGTAATGTCGGTACTCGCCAGGATGTCCCGCACGCAGATCCGGGACATAATGGACTCCCAGGACATCTTCATGCCCTTCACCTGCGACGAGATCGATGTCTGTCCAAGCCATTTGCGGAGATTGGTTGGAGGGAACCCTTTTTGGTGTCATTTCAGCGAAACCAAGTGGAAACCACCAGTTTTGTGGGTGGGTTTGCCCATTTAGAGACAAACCCGTTTAGGTTTGTCCCAAATTGAAGCACCCCAGAAACCAACGGGGTATATAACCATGCTAACAATAGACTGCCAGCATTTTTGCCAGTTGCTCATTGGTTGGCTCCGGCCAATGTAGCCCCTGGCAGTCCAGTAGTGTCCTCACTAAGCAGACCAACGAACCACTTGCCGGGTAGGCCGGTTTTGAACGAAAGTGAAAGGGAAAGCCGTGCTGGACACAGCTGAAGAACGGTGCGTGCTGGAAACCCCAGCACTCAAAAACACGACATGCACACGGGCAAACACAACGGATGTAAATGCGATCCTTTTGAAGATAAATCCCAAAAACAGTATAATAATGCACGAACACAAGGACGCCATCGACCCATTCTTCACAGTTGCTCAAAATTCAACCCCAAAGGAGTTCATGCTTGGAATGTGGAGAGTTAGGCGCGTCAAATGATGGGAAGGAGGACAAGAACAACTCTTTGAAGAAGCGGCATCTTCATGCTGAATACCGTCCACATTAGCGCAGCTGCTTCTGGAGAAAAACCGAGCTTGAGTCTGCTTGAGACACAAGGATTGTGAACTGGTGTTCATGGCATTTGCAGCCGGCATTAATGGGTCCCGAGGTTTGCCCGTGTGTCTCTTTCGCACAAGATCGGAGCTCTTTGCCTGTCTTACCTCCATTTTTGGGACGTTCAGCCTACCCGAACTTCAACCGCATGGAGGAAGCCAAAGACCAAAAATCCTCGCGCAACCCAAGGATTATGCTTACTGCCTGTGAACTGCCCATCCCATCGCTGGCCAGGTCTTCCTGGGAACCAGGACCCAAAGCAACGAGTCATGCGTCATGAAATGGGAGGTTTGTGAAATTCAATTTCCCAAATGTGTTTTGCATGCCCTCTTAGAATTCCCCATTTGGCGCAAGTGACAACGAGATGGCCCCCCCAGAGGCCCAGAGAAGGCCGAAGTTCCGATTTCGGACGTCAGCTGCAAAGTGGCCCACGAAATTTCTGACGGACTGGCGGTTTCATCTCAAGTCTGCCTGGGAATTTGGATGGTCGTTACAGCACAAAGGGTGGGCCCCATTTGGGCTTGTGCTGCTTGTGCTGCCTTGGGAATTGCATGATGGACTTTCTAAATGACCCACTGCAATCGCACGTATGACCGAATGCCAAATGAGGTCTGTCAGCACATTTCGTTTGGGCTGGGACCATCCCCAATACATCTGCACTTGTCACAAGTATGTTTACCTTGGACATGAAAAGACATGGTTGGATGCAGCCACCAGTTTGGCTTTCTCAAGCCATTCGTCGTAGCCAAATGTGCGTGCTGCGTGCATCCTTAGGGCGCCCTTCTTGAGGGACCCTTCTAGGGGTTGGTTACCCTTCCAACATGGAAGCGAATACCCGGATGGATTTAGACCGCCAAGAATTACAAAGCAACTTCCGTGAGCAGGCTGGAAAGAGGGTTTTCTGAAGCATAGGGTGCAAGTGAGAAAAATATGCCACCTGTGTCCCTCTATCTATTTTCAGGCGTTCAGGAGTACCCACGAAACAAAAACAAAAAAAGGAAGCCGACTCCCCCCCCCCCACCCCGGCCTTCGAGCTGACTGGCTCGTTGCCCATGCAGTCCTGGAGACGAGAGGCTTGAAGTTTGCCCAACAAACGCTCCGAGCAAAAAAAAAGAGGAATAACACGCATGGGGGCGTGAGCGGCTGTTGAAAGGGTTCTGTCGAAAGGGGTTCGGTGGGGAGATCGCGGCTGACAAGGCACTACCCCCGAAATCAAAGGCACGACCCAGCAACCCAGCGGAGTGTCAATCACGGCCTTTGCTTGTTACCCACTTGCGAGGATTCAGGGAATCAACGGCACCTTCGGCAAAAAGTACCCAATTCCCGGTAGATGTGGGTAATGGAATGTCAAAATAGCGAGGGACCAAACGTGGTTGAAACCCAAAAAAGGACATCTTCCCACAAAGAAGCGTCCAGCGACTTTCACGCCAAGGGAACCTGACCACCTGCAACAAAAATTCACCCGTCACATTCTGGGAGCACAATTTTGGGGTTCCTCCCCACGCCCAAACGCACCAAAAGGTCGTCAGAAGACCTTTTGTGGGAGGCGATTCAGTCACACCAAAGACTAGCCATGCTACTTCCTTGGAAGGATCCCAGCAACTCAGTCGTCTGATCAGCACCCATTCCCGAAAGGCCTTCGACTTGTTGTCTGCGTCGCGGGACTTCTTGATGTATCCCGTCTTGATGTCCTGAGAGCCGGGGTTACAATGGCCGCTGAGTCTGGTAAGCAATGATCCGATTTGTCTGGCGCACTTGGGACATGGGGCCTCATGGGACACGGGAGGGAGTCCTATGCTTCCTATGCAGAATCAACGGGAAGACTGGCGAGTGTCGAGCTCGGATTTGGGTGGGCTCAAAAATGAAGAGCCAGGGTTACGCAGATTATAGACATGTTGATAACTATGTCTCCTTGAAGTCTGAATTTGAAGTAGGAGTTGCCAACCGATTGAAGGGGTCTACCCAAAACCATGGAAAAGGTTGACATAACTCAAAAACAATCCCAAAGAGGAAAACGTGAATCATCGCTTTGGTATCCATTCACCTCTCAAACAAGAAACACAAGCTCGTTGCGCTCTTCCTCTAAGGGGCCCATTCCACGTGGGTTTTTCTTCGGCTTTCCTTCCAACCCCCCAGACCCCCAGACCCCCAGACCCATGGCCTGCAGCACCTTCTTCTCCACCTTCACCCACCACTGGGTGGCCTTCACCTAACGAAGGCGAGTGTAGCGGAAGTCCCACCGTTGGTCCACGTGGAAAAAAACCTTAGCCTGGGATTTACAGCTCCTCGTTGCTCATGATTTTGGTCAAGGGAGAAAGATGTAAGACCCAGATCACACAAAGCCTAGGCTGGAGACACAGAGAGAGAGAGAGGGAGGGAGGGAGGGAGGGAGGGAGGGAGAGAGCGAGAGAGAGAGCGAGCGAGCCAGCGGTCAGTTTGGAAACTACGATCCAAATAAGGTTGCATAGCCCACCATGACACTGACTCCCCATGGTGGAAGACGTGCCTCTCTATGACAAAGTCTCGGGTTCCCTTGCTATCACAGAAATTGACCCCAAAACCAAGCTTTCCACCATGACCCTCCATGCCTTCTGTTACCTCAGAGCTCTTGCACAACCCTGCTTCAGGGCGTCCACAGGGTCTACAGCATCTCTTTATGGGCTTCGGGTCTTTTATAGAACTCGTTTGGGGGGCGGGGCGTTTTCCACCTGCCTCTCCGTTCAGTGGAACCTCCAAATCCCGGGTCTTGATCCGCTCTGTCTGGGAACCTTGGCCCATGTTCATCAGGAGGGTAGCCTCCAAATGGGCAAAGTTGGCAAAGGGTGTCCTTTTTCTCCAACAACGGATACCAGTCTAATCAGATGGTTGTGAAGACATCTTGTGGCTGGACCAGATCCACCAGTTGGGATTGGCGATCTACGGCTTTCATCAATCCCAACAGGTGCCGCGGAAGCGAAAACTCTTTGGCTCCGTGAAGCGCTCGATCACTGCTTTGGGATTGCTTTCGCAGGGTAGGGCCACAACAATCTGAGAACGATTTGAGGTGCGGTCCAAATTTCCAGGGTTCATTTGGCTCACATTTGTTCCCCCACCAAAACCAGGGGATGAGCGCTAACGTTCCCATCTCCTCCGCGGGAAACTTGCATTATTTTGACCATGGCACATTTATTCCCTTGTGATTCTGCAAGCACGGCGAAAGAACAGCCGGCCCTTACTTGATCCCTCCGTTCAGATTCTCTCAAACAAGGGGACATGCCTTTTCGCTTTGAGCGCCTATGCTGGTTTGGTGAACGCGTGCGCTTTTGGAAATTGGCTTCTGAAACCCAAACAGGGAGTCCTTTCCAAACCTCCAGGCCTCGAATCGAGGGTTCCTACTCCTAAATGGTTAGTTTCCTGTCGCTTTCCTCTGGCCATGGGTGAAAATCAATGGCACCATTTTGGGGTAGGTGCACCACCCATTTCAGTCTACTCTAGTGAGGATTGGGATGTTCACTGGGGGTACGGGATTTTGACCCATGGCCCTCTGACTATGGCCCAGGAAAGGCTTTTGGCCCTCTCGCCCGCGCCCTCGCCCGGGCGCAAAGTCGGGGGTGCCGCGGAGGTCTTCTTCGAAGGCCGCGAAGGCGCGGTCCACCACCTCGCGTTGCCCCGGGAATTGGCCGCTGCAAGACTCCGTTGAAAACGGGGGGGGAAAAAAAAAACGAGGGACCGAAACGAGATGGCTACAAAACAAGAAGTGTTGATGGACATACTAAAACACAAAAACGGCCTGCTGAAACAAGAAGTCTTGATGTTGGACCTAGTAAAAATTGGGAGGGGGCCGACCCTGGTAATTCTTCGCAGTGTTTGTTTCTTGGTAATCCGGTGGCTCCCTACTAATCAGACGAACCCCGTAAAAAAAGGAAAAGACTTGCAAGGCGAACCACCCCTCACTAGTATGGTCCTCATGCCTCCAGATGGCGAAACTAGCATACATTAGCATCATAACTCGTCAACCTGGAATAATGAGCAAACCACTACCAGCACCCCCCAACGACTGCTTTGCTGACAGCACTTGAGGTTTTGGACACGGGAAGCAGGCAGTCGTTGGATAGAGGACGAATCGGTGTGGAAGTTCGGCCCATGCCTCGCAATGGTTCAGAGCCGTGGTCCGCAAAGGAAACCTCTATTTCTCCTTCGTTTACCGTTGGGTATGTGAAAGATCCCAACATGATGGATCATTCGTCAAAGAGAGCTGAAACAAGTAACACCGCCCGATTCTGAGTGTACTTCACGCCGACCCTTCGGGCTGCGCTTTGGACCCTGCCTCGTAGTTCACCAAGGTGTTGACGCGGAAACGGACAAAGAGATTTGCCTCAAAGCGCAGGTGCCCCGGGCCGCAGGTGTCGGGCGTTGGGCCAGTCCCTTGTGTCAAAGACATATATATATATATACGTTCATAGTGTTTATATCTATATATATATATGACTATGAGCCTCTGGTAGCAAAATCAAGGATCTAAAATGCCCATGGCTTCATATGTGGATCCATACGATCAGCCCTTGATTGTTTAGACAACCTGCTTTTGGTCTCCTTTTGAGGTTCTTTGCTTGAACCAGTTGTGCCCAACACCGGCCGATGGGTAGCGCGGCAGTGGTTGGCTGATGGACCAAGGCGGCCGGAGCAGAACCTGCGACTTTGGGACACATCTGAGCTTCTCACCTGGTCTGTCCTCAGATCCCCCACGAAAAGATTTGGAAGCTAAGGGGATGGCTGGGAACCACCAAGTCACCACAATGTAGAGCATCCCAACATGGCGTTGCAACAGCAAAGGCCCTATGGCTAAAGATGCCTTTCCACAAATACGTACAGCCAAATGAGACTCACTCGCGGGGCAAACCTCAACATTTCCTGGGAGGAGTGTGTTGCGCTTTCATTGTTGGCTGTTTTTGTTCGAGTTGTTTTGCATTCGTCTCCATTTCAGCGCGAGACTGGCCCCGAACCACCCCCGAACTACCCCTAGACCACCCAGTCACCCCCCCCCCAAACCGCCCCACCCCGCCCCCAAACCACCCCACCCCGCCCCCACCCCGCCCCAAACCGCCTCACCCCGCCCCCAAACCGCCCCACCCCGCCCCAAACCGCCTCACCCCACCCCGCCCCCAAACCGCCCCACCCCGCCCCAAACCGCCTCACCCCGCCCCCAAACCGCCCCACCCCGCCCCCAAACCCCCACCCCGCCCCCAAACCGCCCAACCCCACCTGCCCCTCATTTTTCTTCATTCTTAAGCCAAAGGCGCCACCATGGGGGGGATACGGCCCACCGCCTTGTTCCACTCGTCGTCCAGCACCAGCTCCGTGAGCTTCGGGGGGAATGTCTCGAACATGGCCTCGCTCCACGGAGGCAAACAAATCACCCCATGTTCATAGGATCCAAACCTCCCCCCCACCCCCCCTGCTGGTGTCCTCCAAGTACGACCTTACGGGAAACCCATGTTCAAAAGGAGTTTCTCCAAGAGAACCACCTCTTTTGACTTGTCCCGAGGAAAGTTGCTGGTCACCTCTCCTCCTTCCGCATGTCCCGCATGGATCGATCGCACCGGCCGGGCATCGCACCCGCCTTCTCCCAGTTCAGGTAGTTCGCCTTCTCAACGTGCACCGCCCGGAAGCCCTTCCTTGGATGGAAGCAACATTTTAGCTTCCCTCTACTTAGTTTGGGGCCCGGTTGGAGATGAACCAAGGACCCGTTCAAATCCAGTTCCAAACCACCAATCCAAACCACCAATTCAGGGTTACCTGAAAATTGTACCCAATTTTGGGTGCACCAATCCACTTTTTGATTGTGCGTGGAAGTAACAAAATACAGAGGAGACATGCCAGCAAGCAATGTAGTCGATGTCGTTTCAGATGCATGTTGTGTTTGCATATTTCTATATATATATATATACACACATACATGGTACCCCGCCCTCCCAGGGACCCTTTTTGAAGAATTTGCTGGTATTTGCAGCGTGTTCCACCCATTTTTGGGCTTGGGGGAAAGCAATGAAAAAGTCGCACTTCCAAGGACATTCTGGAAGAATCAGGCTCGAGTTAAACCGATTTTCACCGACGTAAATTTAAATCGGGCCAGGATTCAAGATTCAAGAATCCAGGACAAACTTTCCCAGAGAATCTTGAGTCCAGGCCTCGATTTCACCCGATGTCAAAGTATCTAAATTTAAATCGAGCCTGGATGCAAGATTCAAGACTCTTGAATCCAGGCCCGCTTTAAATTTAGTTCGTGCTGAAATCGAGACCCAAATCCAACATTGAACTTTGCGCGAGCGCTGCAAGCATCCAAGTCCTGATTATTCATTCAATCTGTTTCAATCTGTTTCAGTCTAGGCTCATATTCAAGATTGCATGCCAAACTTTTCTAGGGGATCTTGAATCCAGGCTCGATTGCAGTTTCAGTCGGTTTCCATCGGTTTCACTCGGGGCCTGGACTCGGGTTGCAAAGAAGACTTGTCTAGGAAATATCGAACCTTGAGTCTTAAATACAGCCTTGGATTATGTCCTTATCAAATTCTGTTTTATCCCCAATTTAATTGTAAGAATATGTTGGAAAGGGAATCATATTTCAATTCTAATCTTCAGATATAACTTCCAGTAGAATTCCGAGCAAGTATTTCCGTATTAAGGCCCAATCAAATCCTGTTCAAAATCAAATGAACATTTAGAGAGCGGTCGTTGGTGGAGATGCGAATTGAGAATGAAAAAAAGCAACAAGCACTATGTTGTGCGGTGTTTTCTGACCATGGTAGTGCTAGGACTAGTGGAAAGACACAAGTTTGGCACCTCTGAATTCTTTCCGTATGAACTCTACTTAATATGTGTATCAAATTCTATCCAATTTCTATTTGAATTAAATAGAGTTTAACTTAAATATTGACTGCTCTATGTTAAAATAAATGGTGCACAAGATGTCCTGTCGAATAGAATAGTATACTTGAAATTCAACACACAAAAAGCACTAGAGGGAAATAGTCTAGTCCTAGTTTGGTCCTAGTCCTAGTTGGGAGACCCTTGGTTCTAGGCCAAGTATGGTCGGAGCTTACTGAAATAAATAGAAAACGTAAAGGACATCACAAAGGAAGTTCCCTATGAATTCCATTTAACAGGTTTATCAAGTTCCGTCTTCTAACTGAAATTGAGTAGAACTTCAAGTATTGAAACAACCCAAGCAAAAACTACCTTTTAATTTGGAACTTAAATATTGACTATTCTATTTCAAACCAATTGTTACACAGGACTTTCTTTCCAATAGAATGTAATACTTGACATCCACATATAATAAGAAGTAGAGTTAGATAGTCTAGTCCTAGTTTGGTCCTATTGGTTCTAAAGCTAGGTCGGTCCTAGTTTACTGAAACAATTAGAAAGTATAAAGGACATTACATACAGAGGACGTTATAATTGAAGTTCAGATTTTATAAGAATCAGAGGTGAATCGTTTAGTCCTAGTTTGGTTCTAGTCCGAGCAGAGATCCTTGGTTCTAGCCTTCTTCAAGAATGACAAGAGCAATCACTAGAAACAAGGTTCACAGTTCACATTCCAATTTGGCTTCCCAGCCTCACATTATTCCGTTCTGGCTTGTCTTCTTTGTTTGGAGACTTGATTGGTGGCAACATGAACAGCATATGAAGAACAAAATATGTTGTACGTTTGGTATACTTTCTGTTGATGTTCCATATGTTTTAGTAGTAAGAGATGGATCGCGCATTTTGAATCTGGGGACGGGCCCAAACGCTCCAGCCGGCGCTCGCTCAGATGGGAATCGCCAGCAAGTTTTGATCCGAGGGCCAGCAAGTCTTTGACCGGGCTAAAAAATACAAACGAGTTGCACCCCAACCCGTCAACTCTGCCCATGCATCTTGGTTACTTTTGTCTGTTTGGCTATCGACCGGCGAACTCACTGTTGTTTGACCAAAAAGAGGCAGTGCTGGTCCCCCAACACAAGCCACCGAAGTAGAGTTACCTGATTACAAAATATGCCAGCAGCACCATACATGCTTAAAACCAAACCCGGGTCCTCCAAAAAGCACAACTAAACCACATGCCCACTGCCACCAAACTGAACACAACCAAAAAACCACATACTCACTGCCTCCACCAAACAGCTGATTCAAAAAGCAAGGGCATGGCGAGCAGTCACCTCTAGCCCAAGGCGCTTCACCATGAGCTCCTTGAAGCCCACGTGGAGCTCGTCCCTTGGGAAGTTGGTGGCGCCCTCGCCTCCCACCACGAGGTACAGAAGCCCTGAAGCGGAGCCGCGGAACCGCCGGTTCCGAACCAGCTCGCTGGCCGAAGCGGATCGGGTCGACTTTTCTGGAACCGAAAGGGGCCAACAAAAAAAACACATAATGTTCCCCATAACTCAACTATTATTCAAACGGTTCAGATGGTTTCCCCAGTTTTGCACCCCAAACCCGCCATTCGCTCATGATTTAACTGCTTAACTAAAACCATCTAAGAGACCTCCAGGACTTCTGGTGGGGTGGTTGACTTCCTTTTGATCCGGCTTCGTAGACACGAAAGGATGCCCTTTACTGGAAGATGGTTCAAACCAGGCCCCCACC
This sequence comes from Effrenium voratum, assembly GCA_963377175.1. Lineage (NCBI taxonomy): Eukaryota > Dinophyceae > Suessiales > Symbiodiniaceae > Effrenium > Effrenium voratum. Next base: position 83,751 of record CAUJNA010003722.1, on the reverse strand, counting down.
CCCAGTCAGGTTCCATTTTAAGGGGATGGTCGCCAGTTGCCTGTCATTCGTCTTTGGCTCAAAGGATCTGGGAGGCTTGTAAGAATTCACCATCCTGAAATGAGGCTTGACCTTCCTGAACTTAATCTCTAAAAGCCCAGAACTGAATCCCTAAAAGTCTGCAGGCACCCTTTCTGAGGTCGCAATGACTAAGAAACCAAAATGAAAAGCCGAACGGAACCCGAAGAAAAGCCAAGGCGTCGCAAGCCAAGGCGTCAACACTCGGGAGAAGAGTTCAAGCCAACGGAAACCTAAAGAAATGCCAACACCCAACATGCCAAAGGAAGCCCAAAAGAGGCACATCGAAGGCCCATCCACTTTTGCACCGAAATTGGTATAAGCGCGTATACAAGCCTTGCTAGAATCTCAACTCAACTAGGTAGAACGTCTTACAACCTAAATTTGGCCACTGCTCAAATGAACCCCAAAGGAAAGCCAAACCCCCCCGGTGAAAAGAAAAAACTGAAATGAAGAGCAAAAAAAGAAATGAAAGCACCAAAGGACACCCATCTGGCCTTGCGCGCCAGGCCTTGGTTCTACTAGCGCCAGCGCCCCGGCTGGGGGCGGTGGGGGGTTCGCAAAGTCCGCGGAGAAGCCTCCGGCCGGGCCGGGTGGCGTTGCCGCAAAAGGGCGGAGCAGAATTCCTGCTTCCCCAGACCTCCAGATCTCCATGCTTTGTTGTCCTTTTCTCTTTCTTAGGGAAAACAACCTTTGTCTGGTTGACTCCTCCAGTTGCAAATCGGTCTTTGGATAACTCCAAAATCCAGAGGCATCAATTAGGATGCATGAAGCCCTATGAATTATTGCACTCTCCCAAACCTCCAATCGTCGTTTTTGGGTAACACGGTGCACCTGTGTGGTTGGTCGATTTAAAGAGAAGCCACCAACAACTATAACTCGGACAGGCGCTTGTGTGTGTGTGATGTGTGTTTGCGTGATTGCATGACTCCGTGAAAGCAGCATTGCGTGAATGCGTGAATGCGTGATTGGGTGGTTGCGTGGCCGCGCTTGGTTGTTGTTTGGTTGTTCACTAGTGCGGTTGCGTCTTGTGCAACTGTGGGATCTTGAGATTGTCTTTGCTTGAATGCGTTTTGACACTTGCCAGATTCGCGAATTCCGGGTTGTCCTGTTGTGTTTGTTGATTGTGTGGTGTGACTTTGTTTGGGTGTGATGGTGTCATTGTGGCATTGTGCAGTTGTCTCTTGCTCGAGGTCCTCCAGGCATCCCCAAGCGCCAAGAGTCTGGAAATGACGGCTTCAACTTTTCGGCTTCCTTAGCTAGCTTCTCTGCACAAGCGAGAGAGAGAGAGAGAGGAAAAACAAAAAGCAAGCAAGCAAGCAAGCAAGAAAGGAAGAAAGAAAGGAGAGAAAGGAGAGAAGAGAAAGAAGAGAAAGAAGAGAAAGAAGAGAAAGAAGAGAAAGAAGAGAAAGAAGAGAAAGAAGAGAAAGAAGAGAAAGAAGAGAAAGAAGAGAAAGAAGAGAAAGAAGAGAAAGAAGAGAAAGAAGAGAAAGAAGAGAAAGAAGAGAAAGAAGAGAAAGAAGAGAGAAAGAGAGAGAAAGAAGAGAAAGAGAGAGAGAGAAGAGAAAGAAGAGAAAGAAGAGAAAGAGAAGAAGAGAAAGAGAAAGAAGAGAAAAAGAAGAGAAAGAAGAGAAAGAAGAGAAAGAAGAGAAAAAGAAGAAAGAAAGAAGAGAAAGAGAAAGAAGAGAAAGAAGAAGAAGAGAAGAAGAAGAGAAAGAAGAGAAAGAAGAGAAAGAAGAGAAAGAAGAGAAAGAAGAGAAAGAAGAGAAAGAAGAGAAAGAAGAGAAAGAAGAGAAAGAAGAGAAAGAAGAGAAAGAAGAGAAAGAAGAGAAAGAAGAGAATGAAGAGAATGAAGAGAATGAAGAGAAAGAAGAGAAAGAAGAGAATGAAGAGAATGAAGAGAAAGAAGAGAAAGAAGAGAAAGAAGAGAAAGAAGAGAAAGAAGAGAAAGAAGAGAAAGAAGAGAAAGAAGAGAAAGAGAAAGCATCACTTCGGGTGAAAACAAACTGGGAGAGCGCTGGCCGCCAGTCCGGAAGGTTGTGGTTCAAAAGAATGCACCCACCTCTTGCAGGATTAGAGAATCGTTGCATTCTCGATTCCCGGCTTCCCTTTTCTTCAGAAACCGGCAGGGGTACAGGACCAGCAATCTCGCCAAACACGCATCTGCACCGAAACGTATCAGGATGACCCCCGCCTGAGATGGGCGAGATCTGCAACACCACGTCGTACTTTCCTATGCGCAAACCCGCCGGTCAAAAGCGGAGCGACGCAGCCGGGCGAGCCGTGCAAACAAACGGCGCTTGCCGGGACACCCTTGGAGTCAACGAAAGCGGGGGCGGCGTTCCATGCGTCCAACCCCTGCCTTCAATCTTCTTGAGCCCAAGTCGGGAGCACTTGCTGGGATACACCACCTATGGATGCGAAGTGGCTTTGTGTTCGGTCAATTTTCTGGTGTTCCCCAATGACATGGGAATTTGGTGAGTATCTTCGATTTACCAGTGGAAAATTGGCAACCCAATGTAAGGATGCGTGTGTGTACCCAACCAATAGGTACAATTACTACATTTGAAGATTTCCCAGAAGCTGGGCGGGAATTCCACAACTTGGAGTTCAAAGCGCTAACTGACTGTTGCTCACATTGCAGCTTGCTCGTAAGGGTCAAGCCTCTTAGAAAACTCCGCCCAGCCCGAGGCTTTTCTGGGTCAAGCTGTAGGCCCGCGCGAACTAAGTGGTGCTCGAAAGTGGATGGGAGTCGAGGTGAACCTTTCAATGGATGGTGGGTGTAGACACCTACACTAAGTTCGCGGTCAGTTTGCAAGCTCAGTCAAGGGGGCTATAGGGGCTATCACGTGTTCGGCCAAAAGAAATCTTCACGGGCTCATCCTTTGCTTACCCACCTCCAGAACGCCCTGCCTTCCCCCTTTGAGGTGTATCAGGCCAGCTCACAAGCTTCATGCTCCTTCGGGTTGACCGAGGTCAAACTTCTCGGACTTTCCAGGCAAAAAGGCGAAAGGCGGGGTCTGAGAGGATTCATTCCCATTATGTGAAGGATCAGGGGAACCATTTATAAAATTGAAAATAAAAAGGTTCCGCCATTGTCCATGCATCTTAACTCCCAGCCTCTAAACCCTTTGTCACAAGGCAGTCGCCGGTTCACTCGACTCGACTCGACTCCCACAGTCGCACAAACCCACTCCACGGCTCTCTCACCACGGCAAGGCCAACCACCTCTTCAAACACATTCGAACCAGTGTTTGAATCTTCTGATTGGAGGTTCTCAAGGGTTGTGGAAGAGCACAGTCCTTTTGAGAACGCCACCTGTCCACTTCGGTTGAAAAATGGAACGGTACCCTTTTTGTGTTTGCTTAGGGAAACCAAAGAAAACCAAAGCCCACTTTGGGGCTTCCATCTTCCTTGCAAAGGGTCCAGAGATAGCCGGGACTTTTTCAACCAAATGTAGCCCTTTTCAAAAGGAAACCGAAAGGAAACCTGGAGGATTTGGACTATCACGTTCAGAACAGCACAATTGCCCTCTTCTTTTCAAATTTGCCACTCCACTCCCCCCTCCCTCGCCGCAGCCGCTCCATGAACTCCCACCCTAAACCCCACCGCAAGCCCTAAGCCAACCCGAAACAGGCCTTAAGCCCACGCCAAATCGAATCCTAACCAACCCCAACCCCACCCCAAACAAACCACCAACCTTAAACGAACTCTAACCCCACCTGAAACAGCCAAAACCCACCCCGAAAAAAAGCCTCAACCTCAACCGAACTCCACATAACCCAACCCCCCGTAACCCACATCAACCCCCACCTCAAACCCACCCTCTGCCCTCAGCCACCTTCCCCGCTAACCCGTTCCCCCCGATCCCCGATCAAACCCCCCGCCTCCCTGCCAGGGCTGGTCGATGAGCCCCGCCAGCCCTGCCCGCCGCAGTTCCTGGGCGTCCGCCATCATGCGGTACCGCATATGCCTCCAGCGCCCCCCCGTTCCCCCCGTCGATCCCCGTCGATCCGTCGGGCGTTCAGAAGTGCGCGAAAACCCGCCGTCGTTTGGATCTGGGGGCGGTTGGTGGGCGGTGCAAGCGCAGCCGCAGCCATGGACTAGACCAAGAGAGAGATGAACATATGATTTTCACAAGTTGGCCCCGCGTTCCCACCTCACGGCGCTTTGGCTCCCTTGCCTTTACCCCAAAACGCCATGGAAAATCCGTGGGTTGAAGGGGTGAAAGCCCAGGCCACAGGGTTTACACATGACACTGGCGTCCCAAAAGCGGCACCGAAAATCCGAGTCTGCTGGGTGCGCTGAAGACATAGATGGCACTGGAAATGATTGGCACTATCTGAAACCAGGGCCACCTATGTTGAAACAAGTGGCAGAGCAAAGGAAACCCAGTGTTACTCATATGGCAGTGTTTTTGTTCTTGTTGGGACTCACCTCAGAAGTAGCGGAAATGAAGTCAGACCAAACTCACCCACGGGTGTTTCTCAGAATAGACTCGCTTTTGGTGTTGTTTTTAAAAGCAAAACCAAAGTAAACCATTCAATTTTGGAGTTCTCCTATTGTGAGACGCACCCATATGGTTTCTGTCCACTTGTTTGAAAGCTGCAGAACACGGGTATCTTGATTGAGGGTACCCCTGACCGTCCATTTGCGCTAATATGACCATCATTCCTTGACCGGAATTATCTAGTAAAGAACCTTCTTCATGGGCTGGCTCATTTCACCCCGGGTGAGCTCGGTGCAACCTGTACAAATCCGTTTGGTGCCAGGGTTGCAACCTCTTGAAAGACATGCAGACAAGCCACCAGTCATCTTGTCTGCAATGGTCTTAATTCCCAACCCAAGAAGATTTCTGCCCGGTCCGCTTCCCAGCTGCCCGCTCATCCAAAAAGGCTGTGACCTTGTCTCCCCAAGCGCGCATAATCATGAACTATGGCTGTGAGAGACTGCCTCATTCATGCGGTCACATTCATCCAGTCAAGCATTTCATCAATTGGCCCGTCCCTACCTGTTGCCACCTCCAAAAAGGGCAACCCAAAATTTCAAACCTCGTCACTGCGCGCAACAAAGACGTAACCCCAAACCGCACGTGTTGGCGCACGACCTTTTGGGGGGGGCTGCTGCTCTCAGTTTCCGCCACTCCGCCTGCCGGTGGTGGGGCCCACGAAGTACTGGATGCTGTCCGGGAGCTTGTGGTTCTCCGGCAAGGAATTCAAAACCTGCGCCTGGGATCTGCTGGGATCCGCGGCCCGGATCCGCCGGATCTCCACAAGGGAACCACTTGGGAACCGGCGGGAAGGCGGAGGGTCTGCCAGTTCCGCTCATACAGTCTGCACAAAAGGGAACCAGAAACTATGACTGGAAATGCGGAGTGGCACCCTACGCAAATCCGATTTTATTTGGGGGGCGGCCTGCGCTTTGTCCTGACCGGAGTTGACCGTCTCAAAGCAGAGCTCGAGCCATCTGGCCCGCTTTCTTCTGCTTCAAGTGAAGAAGCAGTCTGGACTCTGGACCCAAACAGCATTGATGTTCACCAACTCAGAAGGTAGAAAGCCGGCTGTCAGGCTGCCAGCAACTCGATCCATCTCGGCGTGTAAGGGGAAAGCCAAGCCAAGCCAATTGGGAGTGAATGTTTAAGTAGGGGTGTGGGTATCATTCTCATGGGATTTCTGGCCAATCTTTTTGAAAGGGTGCCTTTTCCGAAAGTCGCAATTTCCAGATACAAACCCCCGACGCCAAACTGCGGCCGCAGGCTTCCACGGAGTCCAAAATGGATCAACGGTGGACTCAAAAACTATGGGCATGCATTTGATGATCCATCTCCAGGAAACTAAAAGAGAACTATATTCACTGATTCAACTAGACGGATGTTGGATGGCATAGGGGAAACCACAAGGAGACGACATGCGCGGTGGACTCGTCCAATCTTGTTGGCAACATGTGAAACCTCCTCCAGTTACAGGTAGACGTGTGGCAAATTCGTCCAAACCGCGAGGTGTTGCGTTTCTCCATCATGCATGAAATTCCACCCATCTAAGTGGGCACTGCTGTTCTTCCTTGATTTCTTGAAAGTCGAACGTAACATTCGATGCCACCAACAGATTGCTTGAGTCCATGTCAAGCAACAAAAGCACGGCTGATCCAAGCAAATGAGCAAAAAGCCGGGCGCCTTTTCAAACACCAAGGACCAAGAACTAGTGCTTCTTGCTGCACAAGGGTGTTTCTCACACCACCAGGGTCCCCGAAAATGGTGAATTAATTTTGGTGTCTTTTCGAAGACCAACCCAAGCAAAGGGGGGTCCGACCCATTTTGAGAACCTCCCAAAGGGGTGTTGCCCGATCATCGGCGTCGCGGTGTCGCTTTGCCAGGTGGCCCACCGGGTGGCCCGTTCCAGGGGCGAGCCCGTCACGAAGACGATGTCTGCCTGGCAACTCGCCGGAATGTGTTGGGTCCGGGTTAGCCCCAAACGGTGGCCCTGATGATGAATTCAGCTTTGCCGCGCATGCGCAAGCCAACTTGGTCAAAACACCTGACTGAGGCTCTCTCAGAGATAGTGCGCAGAAGACCAGGAACGGCCCGGAAACGCGTCCCGAGACGGGACTGCTATTAGCATATGGCCGCGCGCACGAGCTTTGAGCCCTCAATCGGTGAACCCTCTGCGCACTTTCGGTGGGTCGACCTCGAAAGACAGTGTTCATTTGTTAAGCTTGCGCAACCATCATCAAAGGTGAACTTTCTGCAGGCGGGTCATGGTTGTGTGCGCTATGAAAAGGTGAACCCTCTGCGGGTGTTTCGGTGGGGCAAGCTCAAAAAAACACGTGCGTTCGTCTCTTTGCTCAATACGCTCGCATGACTGGCTAGTAGTGGAATAGATAGGATGACAGATACATAGAGAAACAAACATAGACAGATAGAAGGGACAGGATAGGAGAGGAGAGGAGAGGATAGGAGAGGATTAGATTTGCTAGATACAGATACATTAGATGTAGATATAGATACAGATAAAGATAGTCGTAGATATCGATATTAAACGTGTAGATGCACGGATAGAAAGATGAGAGGTGGACATGCAAAATTCGGAAAAGATGGATGAGTCAAGCTGCAAGTAGGGAACAACTGAAACAAAAGCCTTTCACAAAAATCATGTCAACATTTTTAGTTTTTTTTATTTTTATCATGTGATCCAAGGTGCACAACACACAACGGGCCAACTAAACATTGCAAGCAGGCGCCGAAGTGTGATTGCAGAAACCAGCAAAGTGGCGGAGCTGGATCCTGCGAAACCCCGAGCTTCTCCAGCGGCGCAGCACCTCCGTACCAGCTCGCGGCTGTCAAGGGAAGCCATATGTCCGCGCTCACGGCACTGGGATCGCCGGGCGTGTTGGGCATGTGTTCGTCCGGTACCAGTGCGTCAGTGTGTAGCACGCCTTCACCACTTCGTGATACACCACTCTGTTCTCGATGTGCAGGCCCGTCCCGTCTGACCATTCGTACATTGTTTTCTTGCGTGCAAAGTGACGGGAGGTGACCGCAGGCGCGCGCATTGGCTTCCGTGTTGGCCTGCCAGCACGCTTCCCTGGCTGTGCCACATACTCCTCTGCCGTCACAAAGTATCCCATCTCCCACTGGTGGTGCAACCATGGGTGAATAGATAGATAGACAGACAAATAGATTGATAGATGAGATGAGATGAGATGAGATGAGATTAGATTAGATTAGATTAGATTTAGATTAGATTCGATGCGATTGGATTAGATAGATCGATTGGATAGATACAAAGAGACACAGATACAAAGATACATTATACATAGATACAGAGATACACAGACGCATAGATGCATAGGTAGATAGATCGAGAAATAGATGGATACATAGATAGATAGATAGATAGCTTGATAGATAGATTGCTTGCTTGCTTGCTTGCTTGCTTGCTTCCTTGCTTGCTTGTTTGCTTGCTTGATTGATTGATTCATTGATTGATTCATTGATTCATTGATTCTTGATTGATTGATTGATTGATTGATTGATTGATTGATTGATTGATTGATTGATTGATTGATTGATTGATTGATTGATTGATTGATTGATTGATTGATTGATTGATTGATTGATTGATTGATTGATTGATTGATTGATTGATTGATTGATTGATTGATTGATTGATTGATTGATTGATTGATTGATTGATTGATTGATTGATTGATTGATTGATTGATTGATTGATTGATTGATTGATTGATTGATTGATTGATTGATTGATTGATTGATTGATTGATTGATTGATTGATTGATTGATTAGATATAGATAGACCGACAGACAAACAGACAGACAGTGTGACAGACAAACAGATAGCTAGATAGCTAGATAGCTAGATAGCTAGATAGCTAGATAGATAGGAGGATAGGAGGATAGGAGGATAGGTAGATAGATGGACAGATACATAGATAGACAATAGACAGATAAAACGAAAGAAAGACAGATACAGTGATGAAAAGAAGAAAAATAAGTAGACATTGCCTTTTCCGAACTCTAGCGGGTAAACTAGATAGACAAATCCTTAAATACATAGAAAATATAATAATAGCAAATCTTCCCCAAAGTCCGGCTTTGAAAGAAAAAAATGACAAAGAAAGAGAAAAAAAGACAAGAAGAGAAAGAGACCAAGAGAAAGGGAAAGAGAGAAAGAGAAGGGAATAAGAAAGAGAAAGAGACAGGCAGAGAGAAAACAAAAGGGAAGAGAAAGGCAAAAAGAAAGCCAGACATACAAAGAAAGCGAAAGAGAAGGGCGAGGGAAAGGAAAAGAGAAAGCAGAAGACAGAGAAAGAGAAGAAAAAGAGAAGGGAAAGAGAAGGGATAGAGAAGGGAAAGGGGAAAGAGAAGGGTAAGGGAACGGGAAACGTGAAAGGGAAAGAGAAAGAGAAGAGAGATTGAAGCGCAAGGAAAAGGGAAATAGACAAGAGAAAGGCAACGCCAAAGGCTGAGGGAAATTTGAAAGAGAAAGAGAAAAAAACTACTAGTTATTTATACCTTTGACTTTGACACTTTCGCGCCCTGGCACTGCCGAACATCGCTGGTATAAAATATATGTATGCAGTACATAAATGAATACACCTAAATGAATACATAAAAATAAACAAACAAACAAATAAGTAAGTACACAATTAAAAAGAAAGAAAGAAAGAAAGAAAGAAAGAAAGAAAGAAACAAGTAAACACATCAATGTGTATAAGTAAAAAAAAATGTTTAACAAACAATGATGAGTAGTTCAGCAAATAAACCAATATGTAAACAAGTAAATAAAACAAAACAAAGCAATAAGGATGGAAATACATTAACAAATGACAAATATGTAAACCTAAGTAACCTCCTTGAAACATTCAAAGGAACCCCCCCGCCCACAGACAAACCATGCATTCTGTGTGAATTTATGGACAGCCTGTGTGAATCGAATCAATGGAATCCCATAAAGGTTCTCTACACATATCTTGGGACCACTGTGATGTTTAGCTCCAAAAAGAAGAGTTCTGCATCATCAGATGCATATCGTCACGTCCCGTTGCGGCACGCTTTCTTTCCAACATATCCAATCTCCAATGCGGGTCATTGAGAGTATTGTGCTGCCCATACTGGTTTATGAAGGGCCGTGCAAGTTGTTCCAGGTCGTTCAGGGTTCGCGAAAGGTGGCAAAGGAATACTGGCTGGTTCGAACTGCTGGCTGGTTCGAACTGCCGAACGCGTACTCTGCAAAAAGCATCTCCAAAAGCCTGAAGTGATAAAGCACCGCATAAAACAACCAAACCCTCTTTCTTGCTTGCTTTCGGACTTCAGTTGAAACCGACCAGAAGATGGTTTCCAACCACAAAAACACTCAACAACAACAACCACAGCCACAAACCCCCCTGCCAAAAAAAAAAACGAGTCGGGTTGAAGATTCCGAGCCGCCCCAAATTCCCCCGCCTGCAGGCGAGGGCTAGCTTTGAGGTGCTGGTGCAGAAGCCACAAAGACGCCTCGTCGTCGATCTCCTGACGGGGGACATGCCGCTTGGGCGTCTTTCAAGGGGAGGTTGGGGGTTGGGGGTTTTGGGTCTGTGGCGTCAAAGTGAATCATCCCGTGCGGTTTCCCCTGAAGGGCCAGTCTTTCAAAAACAAAAATGGGGATTTGGAGTTGGGCTTGGCGGTGGGGTGTGTGGTTTGGGGCTTAGAACCTCTCCTGAGTTGTGCGGGGGCCTCTTCTGTTTCCTAGCTGCGAAGGAGTGGGGAGCAGCCCAAGTGCGTGTGCCTGCTGCTGATTCTCAGTAGGGAATGAGATGAAAGACCCAAACCGACTCATCCCTCGTGGTTTCCCTTCAGGGGCCCATTGAGAACCAAGCTTGGGTCTTTCCAAAACTACAGAACACCTTCAAAGGACGGTTTAAGAGAACACGGCTACGTGTTTTGACCTTTTCGGTACGGGAGCACGGCGGTTTTTTTCATCGGCCACGTCTCCTCGCCCACGTCGGTGAGCACCAGCATGCGGGGCCGGTCCTCTAGCATGACCGGGTCGTGCACTGGAACCTTCCCCGGGGGCCACGAGTCGACGAGGTGGCCGCTATAGAGGCTTACCAGCTTCCTTTTGATTGGTGGCCTGGGAAGCTAGGGAAGGTTTCCCATTTGCCAACCATTTGCCAAAATGGGAAGAGGAGTCGCCTGATGTGAGCTGAACCATCGACCTGCCAGGTTGGCACCCTTTGGCCGAAGCAGAGGAGATGGGTAGTGCCACTATTTTGGGTCGTCCACCAGTTTGGGGTCTTACAAATGTGCTCCTTTCAGATGACACAAATGCTTAGAACCCACGCAGGGTCCCCCAAACTATGGGCTCCTCTGTATGGCCCTTTGGCACCCAGCGCGTGATCCGAAGCGGACACGGAAGGTTGACACCTGCAAAGCGGGGCGGGGGGGGAACAACAAAAGGAAGGTCGGCACGCAAAAGCCGCAGAAGCTCATCCCACGAGGTCCAGGCCAGGGGCAGAAAACTTTGAGCTCCGAACCCCCCCCCTCGAACCGCAGCCGAGTGGCAGCGCTGACGCTGGTGGTGAACTCCGAGTTCTCCTCAAGGCTTCAGAGAATTGGCCAAAATTGTCTGGACTTTTCGTGTACCACCGATATGCAGTTCCCAAACATGGACTAGTACAAGGTCCAGAAACTGGGGAAGTAGATAATCCGAGGGTTGTCCACTACACCATGGCTGCCCAGCCTCAATTTCACCTATCTTTGTCAATTGAAACTGTGCCTTTGGGGTGTATAAGTCTGCCCCACAAATTCGCGTGCAAGGGAGAACTTCTCTCGAACAATTCCCCTTGTGTGAGGTCATACCGTGGATACGAAATCGACGCCGCCTGGCGCCAGCTGGCATGGATGAAACCTATTTGTCTGAAAACTGGTTGATGAAACACCAATTCCAAGGGTGCCAATCTTCACTCTGCCCTGGCCAGCTCTCGTCTCACGAGCCTCTCAAGCCCCGACAAGAACGCCAAGGACAGCACTCTTGAAACCGCCTGTTTTCAAGCATGGGCGAACCCCCCCCCCCCCTGCATCGTATTGAGATCGTTTTACCCTCGGGCCGGGCTTGAACTGGCATCAAGGCTCTCCTGCGCTAAGCCCCACAGCTCCCGGAACAGAAAGGGCGAGTCCACCAGCCGACCACCTCCTCCCCGCACCCCCCCACCCCCCCACCCCCCCGGCGTCTCGCCTTTTCAACCCCACGCCCCCCCGTGCGTTGAAAACGGCCAGCGGCGGTCTGGGAGTTGCACCAGCCGAACATGCTGTTCCAGCTGAGTCCCTGAGACGCACCTCAGCTCATGTTGGATCAGGGTGAGCGTAGGATACCCTTGTGTTTGGCCAGGGAAACCAAAGGGCAACCCCTCATTTTGGGGTGCCCCTTTCTGATGACCTTTTGGGGGTGGTTTAAAGGGACACACACACAAAAAAAAACAAAGTGTTTTTTGTTTTTAACATGTCGAGCTTAGATGTAATTCAAAACTGCAAAGCACCGCCGCTGCTGGCCGACGCGCCTACCCCACGGGCCAACGGGCGCCAGTCCGAATTCCAATCAAGGAATCGGTTCAGGGGCTTGTTGCCCTGTGTTCAGGCCAGCAGCTAAGGTTGCTTTAACTGCTTGCCATCAGCATGTTTGCCAAAACAAGCAGTGCTAGAAAGTGTCAGCAACAGTGGAGCCAATGGGGAACGGAAAAGCCTAGAGGTTCCTAAAGGACACTCACCGGCAAATCTTAGGTGATCAAAACTGGGTGCTGAATCATCTAGATGTTTCAAACTCACCACGCAACCAACCCCACCACCCAAACCACCCAAACCACCCAAACCACCCAAACAACCCAAACACCCAAACAACCCAAACAACCCAAACAACCCAAACCACCCAAACAACCCAAACAACCCAAACAACCCAAACAACCCAAACCACCCAAACAACCCAAACAACCCCCAAACAACCCAAACAACCCCCAAACAACCCAAACAACCCAAACAACCCAAACAACCCAAACCACCCAAACCACCCAAACCACCCAAACCACCCAAACCACCCAAACAACCCAAACAACCCAAACAACCCAAACAACCCAAACAACCCAAACCACCCAAACAACCCAAACAACCCAAACAACCCAAACAACCCAAACCACCCAAACAACCCAAACAACCCCCAAACAACCCAAACAACCCCCAAACAACCCAAACAACCCAAACAACCCAAACAACCCAAACCACCCAAACCACCCAAACCACCCAAACCACCCAAACCACCCAAACAACCCAAACAACCCAAACAACCCAAACAACCCAAACCACCCAAGCCACCCAAACCACCCAAACAACCCAAACAACCCAAACAACCCAAACCACCCAAACCACCCAAACAACCCAAACAACCCAAACAACCCAAACAACCCCCAAACAACCCAAACAACCCAAACAACCCAAACAACCCAAACAACCCAAACAACCCAAACAACCCAAACAACCCAAACCCCACCAAACCCCCCCCCCACCCCCGCCCCGCTTGCCGCAACGGCTTGGCTTGGGCTTCTGAAGGCAAAGGCGCCCACTTGCAGGGACATGTTCAGCGGCAGCTGCAGACTTTGGCAGCTGCTGGCGCCTGCATCGAAGCTAACGGTGCCTCGGGTGCTCGCAGCCGGGCGCCGGAAAACTGCAAATCTCGCTAGGTGGTTCTCCGCTGGTAAGAGCAATTCAACCTGATTAGTTCCGGCGTGTCCTGTTGCAGGTCCCGATTACCAGGAACATTGAACCCGGAACAGTTGCAAGAAGCCAGTGCATAAATACCACTATTCGAAATGGATTGTTTGCCAAATCTGTCGGCTTATCGCTAAAGAAAACAATCAATGGTTTTTGTTTAATATAAACCCGGTTCCAAAACCTGAAATAAACGATCCCAAATAAAGAACTTACCGAGCGGGGTTTCAATCCCCAGAGCTCGCTGTATCCACTGGTAGATGATTAAAGGAGCCAAAATGGAACCAGCGGCATGATTTTTCCTATGTTCAAGCAAACTCATCCAAGAGGACAAAAACCGAGCTCAGCCTGTTTTGAATGGCCATACTGTGAACTCGTTTTTGTCCGGCCATTTTCTTTGTTCAGGACTCGGCAAAACCAGCAAACCTCGCTGGCCCAGTTCCCCTCTTCCCATCTCGTCCCCCCCTCCCACTTGCTGAGAAAATGCATACTGTTGACCCCGATTCATAATTCCGCCCGTGCTGGAGTCCACCTGAAGAAACCACTATTCTTGGGGGGGACCACAGAGAAGTCCCAAGGTGCAGGAGCTGACTCGCTGATAGAGGTCCACCTTGGCAGATGCCTCGCCCGACACATCGAAGTCGAAGACGCTCCTTCGGCCCAGCTGCACGCATCTCCTCGGAGCGATTTTTTCAGGCGGCCGGCGGGTTGTTGTTGCTGGTAGGACTTCTTGGGAGTTGGCTGTTTGGCAGCTGATGTCTTGGTAGTTTGTTTTCTTTTGTTGGTTGATGTTTAATGGACAAACTTCCCAATTCTGGGCAAGCAGGGACCTAAAAGGTAGGAAAAAAAATACGGAATCATGTCTCTTTGACATTTGCCAAAGGGATTAGAGTTGCAAATCGTTCGACAAAATGGAGAAAATGGGGATTGCAACCCACCGGATTCTTGGGGTGTTGCGGGGGTCGGACCCATCGGCCGAGAAGCTGCTGGCCCCCAACCCCCACCGCCAGGACGTACCCCGGCTTCGCGTCCCTTGCCTCGTGGGCGTTGATCCACGGGAAAGTGGGGAGGGGGAAAGCGTCCGGCCCATATTTGCGTGACCCGAAAGAAGGGTCCGGGATCAAACAAACAAATCAGGATCAAAAAGCACACATTCTCTAGAGATCCAAATAGGTATCAAAGGAAAAACACACCCTCATCTCTTGCACAGACATGTTGCGTGGCGCACACAAAGCCCAAAGCACGATTCTAATTGGCGAGCCGCTCGGGCCCCCCCCAACACCCCAGATTGCTAAGCACAGCTCAAGAAAAAAACAACTTCAGCAATGGTAAGGGCAGTGTCCAGCTGTTTTGTCCCAGCCAAGGAGTCGCCTGTATTTTTGGACGGTGGTCGGGCAGGAAGGTTTGAGTGCGGGGTATGATTCGCGGGTGTGATTCAGGGGTATGACTTGGGGTATGCTTCGGGGCTATGATTCGCTGTAGCAGCAGTAGTGGCCGTAGCAGTAGCGGTAGCAGTAGCGGTAGGAGTCATGGACCCTCTTTACACGCCCCCCCCCCCCCCCCGAACAGTGGAACCAGTCAGCTGGACCCTCTTTAGTGAAAATCCTTGGGGCCTGGGAGGGACAGTACTTACTCTAGTGTTGCCAATTCTACTTTAGTATTGCCAAGGCTGACTCTCAGATTCCCAGTGCTTACGTTAGCATTGCCAATTCTACTTTAGTATTGCCAAGGCTGACTCTCAGATTCCCAGTACTTGCGTTAGTATTGCCAATTCTATTAGTATTGCCAAGGCTGACTCTCAGATTCCCAGTACTTACTTTGGTATAGTATTGCCAAGGACCGTTGTTGTGCAACCCCGAAAAACAGTTGGACACTAAAGAGGACCCCAAAACAGTCACATTGAAGAGGATCAGGGCCTCTTGTGGGCAACCCCCTTTGTGTGACTGTTTGCCCGTACTTTTTGCAAAGAAGTTATCTTAAATTTGATGGTTTGGGGGCCACTGGCAAAATGGGCTTCCCAGATCCAAGGCCTTTACCCTTTGAGCTGGGAAGAGCTTGCGTAGGTGAACCACCCTGAAAGTACAAGGCTAAGGCTTTCGTTTAAGAATTTCAGCCACCCAGAAAACAGTTTGACGCTAAAGAGGACCCCAAACAGTCACATCAAAGAGGATCAGGAGAACAAGTTAACATGCACCCACAAGGGCTTCTCAAACCCCGGCCGACCCGTTCGATCGTTGTTCGCCTCCACGGTAAGCTGCACCATGGCCGATAGCAACTTTCGGTTTGCGGAATGCCCTTCGGGGGTTCCGAACCCCAAGCACTTCCTGGTGGATTGTTCGAAGGTGCTGGGAGATGGCGCTCTCTGGATGATGAAAAAATGGCCATCTGAAGCCCATTGCTTGCGCTGCTGAGGGAAGCAATCTAACTTTATACTGACTGTCGAAAAAGCTTGGCAATGCTGCCACTTAGCCACCGCAAGCGGGAAGCGTTGCGAGTCACGCGCGCGAGGTTTGTGAAGTCAGATCAGAGGGGAGCATGCATGCCGTAATTTTCGGGGCATCATCTCGCGTCATGCCTACGTAGGCCAACTGCTCATTCCAAGTCTTGCAATTCAGGCTGCGTTCTTCGGTGTTGCAAAATCCAACCAAACCAGCTTTCCTGGTCACTTAGGATATGAGATATGACCAAATCCTCCTTGGGGAGACACCAAAAATAGGAGCATCCATGCTGTAGACGTTGAGGAAACTCTTCAGCAAGAGATCGCCGGATGAGGCAAGGGTCAAGTGAGTGAAGTGGCAGCGAGTGACCTGAAAGTCAAAACTACTCCCAACGCGTCGAGCAAGCTGAAACCAGGCATGGGCCAACCACCTTCTCATCTGTAAATGCTCTATTTGGGCATCCAAGTTTCTCTTAGGCAACCCTTCAGCCAGGCTCTCTGAATCGTGCTCTGCCCGCATCAAAACCAGCTCCCTCGCATTTCCAGTCCCCAAGTTCAGGGTTCCCAGCCTCTCAGACCCGAACGGGTGGAAACCCAACCGTGGGTGGCATATGTTGCCCCAAAAAGCAACCTCCACTGGTGCAGCCGCTTGGAGCGCGCAAGGACTCCCTGAACGCATGGAGAACACTTCGTCGCAAAAAGCTCAGACGCCTCAATTTGATTGACCCGTTTGGTGGGTTCCAACAAATGGGTTCCTTTCGGATGCTACGCGTAATTGTCCTGTGCGAATGACAACTGCCACGCCTCGGGTTGCGGAGCTTGAGCTCACCTCGGGTCGCCGATTTCAGCTCGATCCATATCTGCTCCAAGGGCTTTCCACCCTATCCGTTTCTTTCTTTGGCAAGTAGACCTCTTAGGTTTTACATTTCATACATGGTCAAACAGCACGGCAGGATACTCCAAGTGTGCCAAAACCAGTTGCCATCTTCGAAGCTCCAGCACCGATCCTACCCTTCTGGGGAACAACCCCTGAAAATAGTGATTCCCACCTTCTGACCTTTCGCCTTCCCTTTGGTTCAGGAGACCTCTAAAAGTTCCCGGACAACCTATTGTAGGCGCAAGCTGGGTCCATATGGACTCTTTAGGCTTCCCTTTAAAGCAACCACGAGACAAGTACCAACTCAAAAAAAAAAAAAAACGTGGGGAGCGGGCCATGGAGGTGCACAAGCTCGGCCAGCTGTGTGGGCGCCAGCTCCACCTGAAGCAAAGGGTCAGCCCGGTCTGGTTGTCCCTCCAGAGGAAACTGATCTTGCGGGTACCCTCCCAGTGGCAGCAATGCTAATTGGGAGGAAGGATAGGGAGGGGGGTTCTCTTTGGAGGTACGAAATGAGCGTTCCTTTTGACCCCAACTAAACCACCAGCGGACCGCAGGTTGATCCATGCTTCCACTTACAAGGTTCCATTTGGGGTACCTATTTTTGACCCACAGCCATCTGAACCGAAGGGGCTCGCAGTCGAGTCGCACGGCACGCGGGTTGCGGACGGGCAAACCCGGACCCGGCCTCGCCGTCCACCACGCGATCGCAGACCGCGCCTAGGGCGGGCGGCTGAGCAGGTGGAGCAGCGCAACCCGAAAAAAACCCAAGGTAGAAAATCAGGGCCAGACAAAGGAAACCACAGGAAACCACAGGAAACCAAAGGAAACCAAAGAAAACCACAGGAAACCAAAGGAAACCAAACCAAAATCCACTTAACTGTTCTGCGTCGGAGGAACTCTGGAAATTGGCACCGGCACAGCTTCACTATGTAGCCTTGCCCTAAAAGAAAGCAATGGCATTGAATTCCAAGGGTCACCTCCACCAATTCCTTGAGACAGTGGGCATCCAGGAAGCACATGCACATGTCATGTTTGCTCCCTTCCACCGCTTGAGCCCCGCAACCCAGCTGGGAATTTCGAGATGGATCAAGGTGTCTTCACAGTTGAGCAGCCCCCAATGCTCATTGACTGCTTCCAGCAAGCTCGCAGCAAGACTATAACTATGCAAATGTATGTGTGAGTAAAAGCTGGGTGTACCCGGCAAATGCCAATGGTTTTGTGCTTCCCATTCAAAACCGTCCCGAAGGTGCCGCTTCAGCAGGCATCTCGGCCACCCCCAACCTGCCCTGGGGGCCTGTGGTATACAACCGTTATTCTAAGGGTTGATTCCTCATTCTTTTCAACCATCGTTTTTTGTTCAAAAACCAGCTGTTTTCCCAAGGTGTTCGGTGTTTTTCTAGAAAGAAGGATCCCTGGAAAAAATGGGGAAGCAACCCTTAGAATTATATCAGATACACACCCAGTTGTCCCTTAGCTCCATGCAGCGGTATCGACATAGCCCATCACAACACCTTGCCTTGCTGCGATACCCTTAGCGACCACATGCCCCAGGCCACCGCACGCACGAAGGGATCATGCGACACCTTCATGCGGCGGTAGCACCTGCCCAGGGTACCAAGGGTGCTGGAGGAGGTGTGCTTTGAGCCTGGGGGGAAGAAGAAGGGATGACAATTTCATCAGAATTGCCATGTAAAAACCGGCGAATCATCAGTTTGCGGCAGGGCTCATGGAAGTGACATCCTCACAAGTACCCTCTAAATTGCTTGAATGAGAAATTACCCCAAAAACATGTTGAAGAACCCCCCCTGCCCAAATTGGCGGACCCAGCTGTACTTGTACCGTGTTGGCATTGTGTTTATGTTTGCGACGCTGGACAGCGGAAAACGCAAGTTTTGAATTCCTTTCTTTGGACGTCTTCACTTGCAAGCCACATGGCTCACGCTGTTGAGGTCGTTCCCCCGTTTCGTTTGCGCTGGGTTTCATACTTTTCACGCCAGTTTCATACTCTCCGTTGAAACCGAAAGAATCCAGAATGTCGCAGCGACCGGCACCCTTCAGAAGTCACTGGAATTCGCGGCAGGGAATTGGGATCTACACAAACGCGGGCTTGCCGAGCCAGCGGGTCTGCGCTGCCCAGAACAGCTATAGTGTTGGAACAATCGAGCACTTCTAGAAGGCGCATTACAAGTGCTCGGCTCGGCAAGCGCTATCTGAACAAGTGCTCGGCTCGTGCCTCCTGCGAACCAAAGGCTTTTGTTAAGTCAGACGCGCGCGCGAACCAGCTCAATTTGTTCAAGCCCCTGTAGCGGCGAGTTCAGAAGTTTGGTGAGCCCAACCTGTCTTTCGTCAATTTGGCTTGACCAATCCAGTTTTACTGAATTTCTAAACGCGAAGTTTAAATTTAAGCTTTTCTCGGGCTCTGACTGTTGAGCCGACGCAACTCGCTGTTGCAAAAGTGCTTCTTTCTAGAAAGCTATGCTATTCGCTCAGTTTGGGCGTATTCGCGTGGCACGTCCACATGTCCAATAAAATGCAAAGGGCTAGCCAAAGATTTTGCAGCCAATGATTCTGTCCGCTGGTCGGCGCAACGACGAATATTCATACCCCAAAACAGGGTTTGAGGGTCACAGGGTTGTGGCCAGGATCTGTGCTCGGACTTGCAAAGTTCAAACGTTGCGTCCCTGCGCGGAGAGAAAGTCAATGTTGAAGAACAAAGTTGCACATCAAAATGACATCGCAACTGACCCAGCTAAGAGCGCAGCTGCCTGCTGCTACTTTGTGGCGATTGGGTTGATCAATGGAGGCTTGCCCCTGCGTATGTTCACCGGCCCTGATGGCCCGCCGAGCCCTCGCTCGGCGCTGAGCCTGTGGAGGAAAAGGGGGGAGGCGGAGAAGGAGGGAAGGGGAAAAACCCATGCTGCACGAGTTGCCAAATAGGGCCCCAAAAAATAAACAAATAAATCAATAAATAGTGACAGAATCCCCTCAGAAAGGAGGGTGCTGTCAGGGCCTAAAAAATCAAACTGCGATTGTGGGGATTTAGAACCAAAATAAGTCATGATCATAGACGATCATAGGAGGAAAATCCCTTCATGTTAAGGCAAACTCGGACAAATTCGGGGGACCATACCAACCAGGAATGACTTGCTGGGGGTTCCCTTTCTAGGGTCCCCCAGATCACTCCAAAGTGAACATTACTCGCATGGTTGTTAGGGCCCCCAAAGAGGGGACCCTCCAAACAAGGAGCCCGCGGACTTATCCGCTAATCCGCGTTCGTCGCTAATAGCCCTGTTGGGATTGGGGAGGCGCTTTGAAGGGGGGGCTTTGACAACGACAGGAAACATTGCAGCACCCAGTCGATGTCTCAACATCCGCCTCATCAACGGCAAGAGGCTCTTTTCCGTGGCCACCTCCACCGGAAGTGCCTGGCACGCCACCCCCGCGTCAAACATGCGCGGATTGGAACAAGCACCCGGAAAGGGCCGAAGGGTGTGTCGTAAAGCAAGCACCAGCTACTACCATGCTTGAATAATCACGACAGAAAATAACCAGCAATCTGCTAACTGTGCTTCAAGTACTTTGCAATTTTGCAGCTATAAATCTTTTGTCTAAGGGGACCCTAAAGTGGTCAGGGTTCCGTTTGTGACAACTATGGCAGGGATTTGCATATCGCACCTCGGATGACATCCACTGGGAAATTCCACCAACCACTCCCCCCTCCCCCAAAGAAAAACAATACCCTAAACAAGGAGGGTGGACAATAGACCACAAGTGTCCACCATAGCCCACCCCTCCCAATTTTGAGCTTATTTTTGGATGACACTGTGCCATGTGAACTGTGGTAGGTCGCGGCCCAAGAGTGAAACCCCGGAGCAATACAAACATCGGGTGTGTCCCAAACCAGGAGACCCTACATAAAGAGCTCGGTTTCCTTTTTGGGCGTCCGACCACAACAGAGTCCAAAGAGGACCCCCTACTTTACGACTTGCAACGTTTAGTTCAATGGATTGGGTTACCCTGAACAAACCTGAAACTTCCTGGGAAAATGCCCTGTAGAAGCAGTAGGCAATGATGTCATCACGGGCTGTCAGTTCAGCCCCGACAAACCGCGATGACAAATGAATGTCCAGGCGCTCTTGCTAACCTCGCACGCACCTGGGACTTAATTTGGGAGCCGTGCCATGTAATTGAACAAGACAAGGACCATGAAAGGGGGCACCATACTCTCTCTCTCTCACTTGATACTATGTGTGGTGCAATGCGAACTTCTTGGGGTCTCGTGCGACCTTCCTCTTCGCGAGTTTCCTGTGTGAGCTTTCTGTTCGCAAGTACGCTCTGCACACCATCTGTTCAAGTGCTCCCGTATGTTGTTTGGTGTCTGCTGGTCAGTATTCACTGTCTGTGCATGCACGAATGCAAGAAACTTGCGCCTTCGGCGAAAGAACTCCTTATCCATGTTGTCGGGCAGGAATAAAAGGCAGCTTGTGTCTTGGTATATTGTGTCTTGATATGTACATCCTCTGGGAACAGTGAAAGGGTGACGGGTCAACAGAATCGGAACTGGTTCTGATTGCACAAGACTGTGGGCAACATGGTTGCAGAAGATAGACAGGTAAGAATCATCGATGACAAGATGGCAACGATCATGCATGCATGCTTGCACAGGACACCCCTGCAGTTCGATGGTTAGTTCATCAATCACGAGTCCCTGTACCTGCAGATGCATGTACTTTCGACTAGCCCAGGATGCTGCCCCCCCCCCCCCTCCCCCCTCCCTGCTATGAACCAGATTTTTGGCTGCTGGGCAATGGGGCAGATTCGATGGAGGATGCTCGCCCTACAATCAGACTTGAACATCATTTATTCGCATGCCGTGGGGTTTGATTAGGGATCAAGGTGTCCCTTTGACAGCAAGACATTCAATATAGCTGCCTGGGGTCCACCAATTTGACCTTGGCGCATTTTTAGGGTACACTCAAAGAAAGACACACTCATGTGAAGGAATTAGTCGCCCCTTGGCCTGAAAGAGCTGAGTGTAGGTCTCGTAGTTCTGGAAGAGCAGAGTGTGGCGCTTCCGCTTAGTGTACAGCTCCCCAAAAGCCTCGGCTTCGGAAACAAACCCGTCTCTCTCCAAGTGGGCGGTTCCGGAACCAGCCAAAATGGGTATGGAAACCAAAAGAAACCCCGGGTTCGACACAAACCCACCTGCGACCCTGCGAGACTTGCACACCTATGCTTTGACCAGGATGCCAATGGCCGAACATGGGCCATTGGCCTCCTCTTACACTCATTGGTCAAGCTGTATATGGAGGGGTGGGGGGGTGGGGAGATTGGGGGGGTGGGGGGGAAAGGGGAAATCTTGCGCGGGCCATGTGTGTGGCTCAAAATTAAAGGACCAGGGTTGCGCAGGTGTTAGTCTTTGGTTCAACTTACCAAGGTGCCATTTTGGTACATCTTTTTGAGCTACAGCCATGCGTTCACGGAACCTTTGCAATGGTCAAGCGTCATCCCTGCGCCAGGCAAGGTGGTCTTTTGACCACGCACTTTGGGTCCAATAAACCAGTCTTGGTTGTTCTTGGGAGGTCCGATCTGACGCACCTTCTCTCCTGGAGCGGGTGTGTTTCACATGCACCAGTTCGCATGTCCATGCGAAGCAGCAACGCGAAAAGACATACGAGTACCAGCACCTTTTAGCAATACCTTGCCAAGTCACAACAAAGGATCCCAGAGAACAGAAGCTGCCTGGCGGGTGAGGTCATTCCCCTGACCTGACAGCTATTTTACTCATCGGAAGAACACCCTGTCCGGGAATAGTGGTGCATAAATTTGGGACCTGCCCTAGGCAGAGCTTGCTGATAGCCTCATTTGAGCTTGTTTTCTGAGACCTCTTCGAATTTCCCGCCGAGGCGCCAGAAGCACGCGCACCACCTCCTGAGGCGCCATGCGCGGCAGCAGCTCTCCTGCAAAACAGGTGACATGCGAGATCCGCCCACAGTGGGGGGGGGGTGGGGGTAGGGCCTGGTGGGTCCAAATGGGGTGGTATGGTTACCCCTTTTGGGCGGAGGGGGATACCGGTAGCCATTCATGGTTTAGAGGCAATGTGGTTTGACCCTTTTCACCTTGGCTTAAAAAGAGTAACCAAAAGGAAACCCACCATCTGCGGGATCTGTTTTGACACATAAAACAAAATGTGATTCGGGCACGAGCCTGCCCAGGCAATGGGTAAGTTGGGGTAAACAAGCCACAAAAGAAAGGTTCCCCAAAAGCAAACCAATCCCCGGTCCCAAAGATCAGGGTTTCCCACACACCAGAGAACAACTACCCGCAACCTGGATCGACGATGAACCGCACGGGCGATCCCCACCAACCTACCCCGGGCCGAAGTCTCTTTCTCCTCCGACACGAAGGCGGTCGACGTGAGGGCCCGGCGACGCTCATCCGAGGCGCGCCGGATCCAAAACTTGAGCCAAAACACCACAGGTCGGTCACTAACGCGACGTCCCTGATGATGATATGAACCATGGCTAATCACACCCCCCTCACGAGGAGCCCGTCATATGACGGGTGGAGCGTGCCATTTACTGATAGGATTTAACTGCTCGCATGCGTCCGCAAACAGCTGGACACTACCGCCGTCAGCGGTGGAGCAAACCCACAAAGGCAGTTGCGCGACATCCCGGGCATTAAATTCCCGCCACCACCCCGAATTAATCGGGGTAACGCTGTCCAACAAACCTTGTGGAAAAGTCCACATGACGACATTAGGTCACAACTGTTTGCATCAACAATGCAAGAAGTTTAATTCTTATCAGAAGCCATGAAATAAAAGATAACGTATGTCCATTAGTACCCTCGCCTAACGGCAAGAGGTACCCTTGACCATGCGTACCTGGAAAAAGCTTGAATTCCGCAAACCCGGGAGTAACCCCCCATCAGTTTGCTTTCCCTCTCATTCACACTGCTTCCTGATGAACACGTCCAGCAGCCCAGCAGCGGTATGGGAGGGACATGAACTCCGCGCCTCAGCGGTTCGGGAGGAACATCAACACCTCCGCACCGCGCCGACCATTGGAGAATGGACGCAAGCCTATCGGCCGCAATCCTCGTGACTCAGCCTACCGGCTATCGTCACGTCTCCTCCGGTCACGTCCGCCCCGCGCACGGTCCCTATCACGATCCCTTTCGGATCTCCTGCGATCATCTCGCCTTCGATCTCGCTCCCGATCGAGTGAATCATCATCACGACGATCACGAGCATCGTCCCTCCTCCTGTCGCGATCATCCTCGCGACGCGGACGGTATCTGCGCCTCCTCGACTCTCTGGAATCCCTGGTGTCTACGGTCCTAACGGACCTCCGAGAAGGAGTACGGGAAACATCCGATTCCCTACGCCTCCTCCCAGATCGAGAGTTCGTCACGATCTGGTTGAGAGCTTCCAGTGCCGACGCGTCCTCCCCATTCCTGATGAAATCCCTGACCTGCTTGTTCAGCACTCTGTTGGTGGAGATCGACAAGAAAGCGTCCACCACCGAACTCTCTGGCAGTACCAGGAAGTGACCCTCCACCGGGCTCGCCGCAGCCCGCTCAGCAGACTGCAGCCGGATCTCCCCGCCTTCAGGCTTCTTTGCCATCGCCTTGGAGGCAGTCAAAGGCGCTACCGCATCCTTTGCCGAAGATCTGCCAAGCGCGGAGTGAAGATCATCCCCGCTAGCTTCTCTCGCTGCCGCACCTGGTCTGCTGTCGACGTCGCCAGGCCTCGTGGATGCCTCCCGCTTTGTCGACTCCTTCGCAGCCTCGTCGGGATCCCAACGGGACTTCCTTTCTCTCTTCTGCCCTTCGGCCGACCCGCGGCTACCGCCGGGAGCGTCACCTCCGCCTGTCTTCTCCTTCTTGACCTCAACCTTCGGTTCGGCCTGCTTCGTCTCCTTAGCCACAGCTTTTGGAGCCGGAGCACTCTTCGCCTCAGATGCTGAAGCAGCCTTCCCTTTCGGCTCGGCCTTAGGAACCGGGGTCACTTTAGCCTTGGCACTCGGCCTGGCCCCTTCAACCACCATCTCGGCCCAAGACTTCTTCGGCTGAGCTGCTGCTGTATCAACCTCCATCGGAGCAGGTCCAGCATCATCCTTCGCCTTTGGGACGGATGGGCTACCGCCCTTACCGGATCCTTTACCTGGCACTTCACCTGATTTTGGTGGCGGGCCGGAAGGACTACCGCCCTTACCGCCCTTTTCCCCCTTCTTCCCTTTTCCTTTTCCGCCCTTGGGGACCGGCTCCTGCTTGGGACCAGGACCCGGCGCAGCATGATGCACCGATTGGAGTCCCTCGATGTCCACGTTCAATGGTTCGGGTTGACGACCGTCAAGAACCGTCCTCACCCTTTCGTCACTAACGTAGACGAACGGGTCACGGAAGGGTGCGGGAGGCTCCGACTGTCCGGCGCTGATCGCCTTCTGCACCTTGGCTATCGCCTCCTTCAACCTCTTCTTCTCATCGTACCCCGTCTCCGATACCATGTACTTCCTGAGCTGCGAAATCAACGCATGACTCTCCAGGATGTCCACGTCCTTTCGATGGGTCGGGTACAATGGGGTCAGATGACCAGCCGCAGAACCAATCACGTATGCCATCGGAATATAGAATGACAAGTACGTGTCATGACGAGCGAACTTCCTAACGGAAGTCGTCATACGCCTACCCCACTGAGCAGCGTGTCTTGGGTTGGCCCGGAAGTACTCCGTGACCGACTCAAATCTATCGACTTGGTTGGTCTTGATCAGGTGCTTCGCCACCCACTTCTCCACAAACGCATCCGAGGCCGAAATCCCGGACACATAGGAGAATTGGAAGAGCACCTTCGCCAGCTCATCCCACGCCGCATCGACACCTCCCTTGTCTTCACCAAGATAAGGGGGAAGTCTGATGCCGCTCTGCACCGTCATCCTCAGATCGGATGCCATTGAATAGGAAATCAAATTCCTCTTGATGACTCCGACCACTTCGGAGGGAATCCTCCTGGGCTTGAACTGCCCCATGGTCCTCACCCACTCCGGCACGATGTGGCATCTTTCGAAGTCCTTTTCCTCCGCGTTGGGGATAAAGTTCGGGTAAAAGACCGGGAGCGCGCACCCGGGACACAAGTGCATCCCATTTGGCATCAATTCTGCGCACCTCAAGCAGAACGTGGCAGTCACATTCAGCCTGATCTCTTCCCGTGATCGCCTGTGCTCTCCCCTAACGGGGGTGAAGTCACCGTAGTCCCATGCCCGATGGTACACTATCGTGTAATCATCGTACATATACGCCGCCTTCCAAGCCCCCATGTGGATCTCGTTCCTAACGGCAAGAGTCTTCCTTCTCGTCAAAAACACGGGTCCAACCAAGGACCAGTGCACCCGAAGATCCACCATTACCACCACGTACCTACCGGAGTAGTTCCGCAGCCTGTCCCTGACATACCACGAAGGCGATACCTCGGCATCCGGCGCCATGGCTCCCACAAGTGGGATCAGGCCCTCATCCTGCCTACCATCCCCAATGGTCTCGTACACATCGGGCCTCGTGATCAATATCTCGATCATGGCCTTTCCATTTCGCCTCACCCTTTGGAGCTGAACCGCCTTCCGAAAGTCCGAGAACTTCATGATGACGTATCCCACCATGGGGAGTTCATTCCAATGCATCTCATACATCAGAGATCCGCCAGGTGCATCTTCCTGAGTATACCTGTGCCTAACGGCACTGTAACTCAAGTCGCGTCCGATCCGCGTGTGCCTAACGGCAACCAACCTGGTGCTCTCTTTGAGGAGAACGCCATCCCCGTCGTACATGACCATGAGCATCGCCTCCACTTGCCCTATCGGGAAAGCTTTAAGCGTCGGAATGAAGAACTTCCAAGACATCTCAGCGTTCTCCATACCCGAAATCTCCTTCAGGAACCAGATGGCCTGGTCACTTTTCACCCAGTTTCCAGCCTCACGTCCGGTCTCCTTCAGCACACGTTCCTCGAATAACTCCGAGACTCTCTTTGAATTGATGACCAAACCGTCGAAATCGCACGAGAGCAGTCTCATCAACTCCTTCGCCGCCTCCCGTCCTGCAACAGTGCCCACGGTCTCCTCGTAGTTCGGGAGGTATTCACCCAACCTCGTCTTCGAGGGAACCACAATCTGGCAAGTGACGGCCTCATCAGGGATAACTCCCGTTTCCCTTAACTCCGGATTGATCTCTCGCCTATCGGCAAGATAATCCTCCTTCCCATCCAGTATCACAAGATTGTAGGTCATCTTGCTCGCCGCCCCACTAGGCCTGAACTTCCTGCTATCATCCAACTGGTCAGGAGCAAAGGGTCCACTAGGGGCAGCTGCACTCACCAGAGGCGCTCCTCGCCCAGAGCAGAGGTGCTTCTTGTGAAAGTTCACCATCTGATTCAGCTGCGATAGTGCGTAGGCACGATCCTCCAATGACGCACTCTTCATCCCAGCCTCAGTCAGAGGAGCCTCAGGCTTGTCATAACTCGCCTTTCCGCCCCATCTCGCCGCGACCAGCTCAGCAGACTTTGCAGGGTCGATCATATTTCCCGACCACTCAGGCATGTTGCTCAACCTCCTAGTCAACGCGTCTACCGACGCAGCCAAGTCTTCGTCCGTCACGGTGTAAGGGTCGACCTTCTCCCTGTCCTCTTGACCCACATCCGGAAGCCTATAATCCCCGCGGATGGCCTCCAGCGCGGCCCTCTCGGCTTCCTCAGCCTCCTTCTGCGTGGCCACTGCCCTCGGAATCAAGAGCGCTACCTCGGCCGGCAACGACTTCTCCATGTCTATCGGAGTGTTCTTGGGAAGGATCCTTCGATCATCTCCCTCCCCGCTGTACTCATAGTCAGGAGCAGTCTTCCGGTACTCCTCGAAGGTAGCCCCTTTGAAGTTGGTGATCTCACTCGGGTCTGCCTTCCCAGCCTCAGTACCCCGAGGCGTGGGCTCCTTCGTCCCGGTGGAATCCTTCTTGGAGCCTTCCTGATCCACGTCCATGTCGTCCTTCTTCTTCTCCGTCACGGACAGCTTCCCAATGTCAGGAAGGGTCACATCATCATCCTTTCCTGACCCGGCGCCCCTATCGGGGGCCGGCTCGGTCCTTGGTTGCCCCGAAGAGCTCGCCCCAGGATCCACATCGCCCTCGTCGTCCACATGTGGTCGCTTCCCCCACACGATCTTCGTCTTCGGCTTCAGCGGGACGGCGACACCTCCAGCCATATGGTGTCCAGGCCAAGTGGCTCCTTCAGGGTCATCCTCGAACCATGATTTTCCGAACGGGAACCCATCCCTTCCGATGATCTCCTTCCTATCGGAAGTAGATCCCGAATGGGACAACGCAGATACATGAGACAGCATGATCTCAGCCGCCGATTGCGCCAGCGTATCGGACATCTGCTCCCTTGTCGGGATAGTCCGCAGCTCCGGAGCGAGGTGACCGGCAATCATGCTGAAAGGCGCAGTCCCCAGCCGCTTGCCCAACACCGCCTCATTCAGCGCGTTGAAATACTTCTGCAGCTTCTCCAGCATTGCCGTCGCCGCCATCAGCTGGGGATGAAACATGGGCATCCGCCACGCGCGCCCAAGGGCGGAATCCACGTGCGATGCGATCGCAGTGATCGTCCCTACCAGCAAGTGCGACGATGCAATCTCCGGTACCCAAGTCGGGTCGTCCAAAGGAATGCATTGACCCGTCTGCGCGTTCAGCAAGGTAGCCCTCACCCCCGGCGCTCGAAGACAATCATACGCCCTGCGGTTCGGGTCACTAACGACACCACGAACCATGTAATCATCCCGATCGGGCATATCTGCCCAGTCCCCCGGAGGTGCCCGCCCATGATGGTACTTCGCCTGAATGTCCTGCCTCATCCCTAACGGGATATGGGCAGCCTCGGACGCCACCTTCTTCATGTTCCATTGCTGATCACCCCACGGCGTAGACTTCCGATCTCGAGGATTGATGTACTCCTGATCGATCCTCCCAGCAGCTCGGGAAGCATCCAACGCCCCGTACATGTAATCATTATGTACGGCCCTCTCCAATACCGCGTTCCACTCGCTATCGCGATTCGGGAACACAATGTGGCTCATCTCGTTCGCCTTCCTCCACTCCTCCGCGGTAACCCGCTCTTGAGTGATTGCCTTGTTCCTGATCACGGCATAGATGAAGGGCTCACCAGCCTCCCTAGCCAGGATGTGCTGAACGATGAACCTCCTATTCGACCTGCTCTCCGCCGGTCTTGCCGATGTCCGCGAGCCCCTCGTGGATTGATAGGAACTATGCTCACGGTGGTGCCGAACTTC
Organism: Effrenium voratum; assembly: GCA_963377175.1. Lineage (NCBI taxonomy): Eukaryota > Dinophyceae > Suessiales > Symbiodiniaceae > Effrenium > Effrenium voratum. The sequence goes on along the minus strand of CAUJNA010003722.1, from coordinate 54,798 downwards.
CGCTGACTTCAGCTCGGGCGCCTCTCCCGGGTGCTCCGGGTACGGCGTGTTCGCATAATTGTGTATGCCCCCTCGAGACTCCTGGGTTGAAGCCGCCTTCGGGGTCGCTGCAGTATCCCGCAGGTCCCCGTCGTCGTCCGTGTACTTCGGAGCATAGGAGACTGGCACACCCGGGCCACATGCACCCGACGCCTCCTCCTTCTTCTGAGCGCCAATAGGTTCTCGAGCCCTGCGTTCCTCCCTAACGGGCGACGCCGCTCGCTTTGCCGCAGGCGATTCCACCGACGGCTCTGTCGTAGTCGTAGTGGCCTGAGGCACCTCAGCTTCCCTACCGGGAGTCTCCTCCTCACCTACCACGGGAACCTCGGCTTCCTTCTCCGGTTCCATCTCAACGTCTCCGGCGGACTCCAACACCTCGGCCTCGGTCGGATCCCCACCATCATTGAAGGTATCCGTAGGGAGATCGACCCCTTCCCTATCGGGTAGGAGATCATCGACCTCGGCGGAGCCACCCGTGTTCTCCTCCTCAATCGTCGCTCTAGGCGTTCGAAGATTCGATGACCATCGATTCCCAACTTCGGTCGCCGTGACCTGAGGTGAAGAAACCCTCGGACTCCGAGGTGGGTTCGGCGGAGATTTCGGTCTCACCGATGCCAGCATCTCCTTCGTGACTAACGCCTTAGGAGGTGCTTTCGGGGCAGCGGTCTGACCTCCCGCATGCTGACCTGCGTCAGATGATTGCCCACCAGGGACGCCTACCGGCGGTCCTCCCAGAGCGGCACCTGTCATGTCGACATCCTCAGACTCAGACATCGATCCGCCATCGCCCATCTTCGAAGAAGTACCCTCCTTCAGAAGCTTGAGGATGTTGTCCCTGATGTGCAACGTAACAGAACCAGACCATGTAGTCCTAGTCAGGGAGAAAAAGTCCGGGACAGCCGCGAGGTAGGGCGGCACCACAGCCCATGCTCTTTGGACCGGCCGATTCCTGCCGTAGCTGTCAACTTCACTCCCCCATGACACAGCGTCTGCTGAAACCACTGGGATCAGGTTCGCGCGGAGATCGCCCATCCTATACTGGATCTCCTTAGTCATGTGAACCCCTTGGTCGCCCTCTCGATCTAACGATCGCCCCGGGCCGCAAACCATCACCTTGACCTTGTTGTTGAGCGCGATCAGCGACTCCACGTCCTTACTCCACACGGTCGCCGCATCATTTCTGGCCCTCCATGCATTCCTCTCCCACCTATACAGGTAGGAGCCACGGAAACCAAAGACATACAGGTCATGCTTGGCAGCATCTGCATTGCCGTACTTCTGGATGCAGTCGCCAGCCCGCTTGTCCATCAGCTCGTACGCCTTGTCAATCATCATCCGAAGGGATGTCTCCTCGTTATCACGAGTGCTGGTCACGTAATGCACCTCATAGTTCTTGAACGGCCGGAGATCTGGGGAACCCCTCAACCGATCGTTCTTTGCCCTGCACTTGAGGATGTCCTCCGCCAACGTGGCTGGGTCCATCCCTTTCTTGTTCTTCGTGGATGCAGTGTTGAACGTCTGATCCAGCAGGTAGAACACAGTCGCATCCGGAGCCGCGGACTCCTCTTTGAACACCGGAGGACCGTACCCGGCCGCCAAGGCCGCAGCGATCCTCACCGCAGCACCTGTCCCACTAGCCGCTAAACATCGAAGCAAGATTACCATCTTGTCTTGGTAGCGACTCATCTCGTGCAGAACGATGGATGGGTAGATGGACAGCATCACATCCGCTAACACGGCGACTGCCCATGCGTCCCACAGCCTTTCCATTTGTACGGACTCAACCGCCACACGGGAGTATCCTCCCCTCGGCAGCTCCAGAGTTGGCGGGATGACCTTCCCACTCCTGATCAGGCGCATCACCTTCCTAGCTTGCTCAAAACACTCAAGCTCCTTCGGGAAGAGAGCACCCCGACCAACGGCCTTTGCCTCGTCCTTGATCTCGGTAAGGTATCCCTTCGTTAGGGTGAGCTCAAACGTTTCACCCCGGATGGCCTCAAACATGTTCGACTTCGGCACGATCCTGGCGAATAGTGCCCCACCTTCCGCCTCGGCAGCCTGAGGGGTCCCTGGAGCAGCACGCATGTTCTCCTCTTCAACGGAAAGACCTATCGGTCCCATGTAGTTCTCTGGGAAGAACTTGTGCATAGCCCACACGACCGATGGAGCATGCGGATTCCATTCGACGAATGGGTTGTAGTACTGCAGGGTGCTATCGCCCCCTGAGTTGCACAGCTCCACATATTGTGAGTCCGCCGCAGGCTTCTCAAGCTTGATGCAGATCCCACAGATCCCCCACCTCGCGTTCGGGAACACTCGTTGGGCTCCTCGCTTGACACCCTTCAGGTGGGGATTGTCGCTGAACAGATTCTCGGACTCGTCCGGTTGCGCGATGCAAATCGCGACCCTCGCCCACGTGTTCTGACCGTAGTGCGACAGAGTGCTGTATCCCAGGGCCTCGACCGCCTTCAAAGATGTCCACACCCCTACCCATTCATCACTCGCGGTGGACGCAGTAACCTGCATACCACCCAGAATGCTCCACAATGAGGATTGCGAAGTTCCATGGATAAGGACCTTTTCAGTGTCCGTCTGGCCCCTGAAATTGATGGCCAAATCGAAGAATGCCCATCCATCGTCGGGACCAATTTCCACATCAGTGGTACTCGCCGGGTTCTTGGGCGAGATCCTCAACACCTGTCTACGGTCCCAGTCAAAGGCACCATGCAGGGACGTGACCACACCTGACATCTGTCCCATCGCGTGCAGGTACCCTCGCATCCCTGGCTTATCAGCCGACGCGAACTTCCTGACCGACGGGACCGACGAAAGCCTTCGTCCCGAGGAACATCTAACGATCTCCTCCCTGTTTCTCCCTTCCGTCAGCATCATCGCGTCCACGACCAACTCCGGAGGCGTGAACAATGCGTTCGGCCTCTCGCTCATCCAGGCACGGATTGCGTTGAAATGGTGCTCCGCATCACCGAAATCATCTCCACTATACAGAGGGTGATCTCCGAATGCCGCCTCTGCCTGATCAGCGACCGCCTTTACCAAGGCAGTCTGCGGGTGAACCGTCTTCCACTCCGGCCAGGCTTTCGGGTCTCCAGCCCACATTCCTCCGCATGGTTCAGCTGCCGGCTCCGTACTGCTATCCATGGGTAGCGCACTCTTGCCACTTTCAATGCTCTCCTCAAAACACGAACGCGATATGGTAGGGAAGCAAGAAAGCAGGGTCCGTCGGAACCGCAGCGCAGAGGATGGCCGCCAAGTGCACGGCGTTCATCTCCGTAACCTCCACTCCCCGGCGCTTCATTTCCGCCACTATCGCAGCAGTCCTGACCGCCCGGTACCGGATCAGCTTTTCATGGTCCGTCACCGGCATGTGGGACTTGTCAAGCTTGTCCTTGCTGATGTGGGATACTCTGCCAACCAGTTCGTCGAACCTCGCGGCACTGTCATCCTCAATCAGCTGATCAGCCTTCTCCATATCTGGATCAATCGTGGTGAACCTCGGATCCTGTCCCCTAAACCCCTTAATCGTCCACTCGCGGTACCCCGCAAGCAAACAACTGGCCACAGCCTTAGGCTTCTCCATACCCAAGCCCATCTCCAGGTCCCAGGACGGCCGCGGAGGCGTCGCCAAGCAGCGCCCCAGGCCCATTCCGCCAGCTGCCGCCATGCGTCAGCAGGTTCGGGCCACCGGCCACGGAACCACGGAGGAACCGGGAACCCAGCCTACCGGCCAGAATTCCCCTGTCCTTCAGAAGGCTCAGCCTATCGGCCAGAGACCCTCTCCCTAGAACAAGAACCTAGAAGATGAATAATCGACAGAATCCGTCCTTCACAAAGCAGAAGAAAAACCTTAGTGACAGGCATACCTGCCTCATGCTTCTGTTCTGGTCAGTAAGCGCATTGTGTCGCCTGTGAATGTGGTGCGGTTGCCCGCGGTGTGAGCCAACTTGATCAAGCAAATGCTACGCGGCAACGAAGTTGTTCAACCACTTCCCAACAGCAAGCAATCGGTCGTGCTGAGAGAGAGTATCCCCTCCTCGCATCTTGCAAGTACTCCAAAACGAATTGAAAGACTTAGAAGAAAAGCACCTAAACACAATCCCATGCCTCTTGAGACCACATTGGCAAGCGCAAACAGACCTGCAATCAAACCCATGCGTGGTGGCGATTCCTTCAACCTCACCTTCCTTCAAGATATTGCATTTAGGTCGATAGAGAATGATCGGAACGCATCCACTGGTTCGAGCATCACAAGCCAAGTTGAACCTTTGCCTAACGGCAGCCTCGGTCCTATCCCTAAGCTTTCTGGTCTGTCCCCACTTCCCAGTCCTGGAATCAACCCTATCGGGTGCAAGATCATTAAGAACAAGCACAACATAACAAAGGCTATCGCCTTCAATCCTACCAGACCGTATGATGTGATTCCTGTAACCAGGAGCAACTTGAAGCGTGACAACCCTGCAAAGATCACTATACGCAAGAACTCCGGCTATCGCCTGGTCCGCAATAATAGTTTTCTCGCATCTTTTCCCTCCTTTTTCCTCGTCAATCACGATTCCCTCGTAATCAGAGAGTAACCTCTCAATGAGCCGATTGAAACCGGATTTTGCACCTGATTCCATGCGTACCCCCCTAAGCGGGGGCAGTCCAGGAGCGGCAGGGGGCTTAAGACAGGGTTGGGTGGGTTGGGCCAAATATTCCTGCAGGTATCCCGGCAGAAACATACCAAGGGTGTGCAGATTTCTATTCCACACGACCTTGTCAATGCAGGCCTTAGTGAAAATGTCTGCGCCTTGGTAGTGAGACGGGCACGCAACGAACCGAAAAATTCCAGCATTAAAACGTTCGTTGAGCCACGAGATGTCAATGCGCTGCGTCCTTGACATATAGCGCATGTTGGGATTATTCCCGCTTATAACGATCCGGCATGCCGATTCGTTATCCTCCAGCACGTTGATAATAAACGGCTGAGTCTCCTTTCCCTTCCCAATAGCGTGCTGCCAGAGGGTAGCTAATGCCATTCCCTCCTTGGACACTCCATGGTCGAGAGCAACAATCTCTGCTTCAGGAGTCGACTTCGAAACGGAAGTCTGTTTCTTGCTTACTCCAGTGATGGGCATGTAGGTCCTAGGACCCACAAGACAAATAAGCACTCCCGACGTGCTCTTGGAATCAGTACGATCCCCAGCCAGATCCGCATCACAGTAAGCAACCAACTCAATGAACTCTGGGATCGCCCACCCAACCATACAAATGAAGATCGAGCGTAGAATTCACATATGAAATTAACCTGTGGAGCTTGCGGTCACATAGATGATTCCACTTCGTGACCCGGCTGGCTAACGCCTGCACGGGACGAATCAGGTCATAACTGCCCATCCGAGCTCCGTAGAGAACCTTCATCAGCACCGCCGCCGCGTCATTTCCGAGGCATCCTGGCTGCGCATTGACGGTCTCCATGTCCATCGCCTGGTTGAAGAGTTTGTCAAATTCAGGATTGACGGAATTCTCGTCAAACTCCGGCTTGCTCTCGTCCAGGAACGGAGTTTCAACCTTCTGCAGCTTCTTCGGGTACTTTCCCTGACACAGCTCAATGTATCTATCGACACACGCCTGCATGAAGCTGCTCTCGCTGTACTTGATGAACCTTATCGTGGTTTCCGGCTTGGGGATGTCCTTAGAGAGTAACCCCTCTGGACCAAACCTCAAGTCGGGTTGCTCCTTATCAGGAGGATTGCCGACCGTCCACGCCAGTCTCGGGTCAAAGTGACCCTTGACCACCTGTTGCGTGAATTCGTGCTCGCAGCCAAGATATCTCTTGAGCTGCCTTGGTTCCTCCATCTTGATGACCTTCGAGATCAGCGCCCATCCTTCTGCGATGTTCTTCGCCGGCCCACTCATCTTGAAGTCATCCACGTACACGACAAGGAAGAGGTCGAGCTCCTCATGCCTAAACACGCTGGCCCAATCCTTCACCTTGACGTATCCGACTTTCTTCAGCATTGCCTCGCAGTGCTGTTCCCAAAAGGTACCAGCGTCCGGATGTCCATATAGTGCGAGCACGAGAACAACGACTGGATCCTTGTATCTGGGATTTCCGCTGCCGTCGAACCACTCAGGTGGCCACTGGTCACGAGGAATCCTCACCCAAGTCTTCTTTCCCTTCAAGCGGGCCTGAGTGTACGCAGACTCCCCATCACTCACTTCCAGAAGATTCCCTGGGAGTAACCCGTGAGCATCACCCATCTTACCCGCCGCCATAGTGGCGGGGCAGGAGGTGTTCTCGGAGAACAGGGCCCAATGCCCGATCTCATCACGGACGAAACATCCCTCGAACACGACTCGCCCTTTATACTTGCGATTTGGATCGTCCTCCGGCAGCTCGTGATTCTTCTCGACACAAATGTCGAAAATTCTACCAACATGGATCTTCTCCCCTTCCTTACGTGCCTTGGCCGCAACATCATGCCACTCTTGGACAGTTGACAAGTCCCAGCATCCTTGCGAAGTTAACTTGTCCCACTCCTTCTGAAGAGCGGCCTTAGCCTTGGCATTCCCAGCTTGTTCCTTCTTGTTCACTGGCCTAGCGACACAAGCGTACAAGGGAGGAAAGACACCCGAGCTCTTTGGCCGATGAGAGAGGGATATCTCCCCCCTGGGCATAGAAAACTCAAAGGCCTTTCCGTCAGATCCAATCATAGGGGCAGCAGCAGCTATACCAGTGCTTCCGAAACCCGCGGATCCCCTATCGGTTCTCCGCGTGGTTTTCCTAGGGACGATCGACGCGTCAATGAGCATGACACGCTCCAGTACGATCTGCGCAATGCGGTCCCCAGGATTTACGATGAAGTCCTCATCCCCATGATTAAAGAGGATGACCTTGATCTCTCCGTCGTAGTCGGGATCAATGACCCCACCGCCTACAGCGATCCTATTCTTCACAGCGAGTCCTGACCTGGGAGCTATCCTAGCATACACCCCAGCGGGCATCTCTATCGAGATTCCGGTGTTGACCAAGCCTGACCCCCCTGCTGGAATACATGCTCCCTCAGAGGCATAGGTGTCCAAACCCGCACTCCCCGAAGTAGCCCGCGTCGGGATCTTGGCAGCCTCACTGTTAAGACTAACGTACAAGGTATCCGGCTTCTTCTTCCATCGCTGTTCAACCGGGTCAATCTCGACCGGCATCGCATTCGCGATCTTCTTGGAAGTACCGTTCGGGTACCATGCTCCAACGATTGCCTCACACATTTCACTTGGATAGAGAGCAGTCGTCGGGGTGACTGACCCCTCAATGCGTGCATGAAGGTATCCCTTCTCGTGCTTGCATTTTCGACCTGACAGCTCATCAATGAGCTCCTTGGAGGTCGTCGCAACCTTCCACTGCTTCCTGATTGGCACGCCGTCCTTGTCCTGCATCCCGAAATCACAGCCGTCGAAATCAACGGTCTCGACATCAGGATCAGCAAGAAACCTCTGCATGAACGGTTGCTTCCATCCAAGACAGTGTCTAGGCCACTCAAATGCAACCCTGCCCCCTCCTCGCCTAACGGCTCGGGAGGCCCGCAGGAATGCCGCAAACATAACCTGAGAATTCCTTCTAAGATCGTTCAGGTGTGATGCAAACTCAGCACCGTGGATTGAAAGGTTGACATACTGCCATGTACTCCACGGTCCGCACGGAATTGACGCCCACAGGTCACACCCAGGATTATCCTCGATGATCCCAATAAGCCGACTAATGTCTTTGGCTTTGGTGATGTCAAATGAGCCAACGTGAACGCGAATTGCATCGCCTCCACACTCCATCATCACTGCGGACAAGCGCGAGTCAGGTTCACACGCAAACTCGATGAGGAGCTTGCGGCCAAGCGCTGGAGCAGCCGGGTCCCTCTCAGGATGTTCGCGGCGTCTTTCTTCCCTTAGGGATAACTCCCGTTCGGTTTGAACATATATCTCCCGAGACCGGGTGGACATCTGTCTCCAACTATCCGCATCAATTGAATTGGGTTTTCCGGTGCCTGCGTATGGTCGCTCACGCCTATCGGCGGATTGGCCATAGTCGATCCTGTCTCCGTGCAGCTCATGACCCTTCTTCGGACCTCCGGTAGGTTTGGCTCCTTCTTCCTTTGGCTTAAACCTACCGTGGGGAGCACATCCCTTGTCAAAGAGGATGGTCACACCAGTCCAAAATCCACGCGTGAAATGCCGATGATTGGGAGCATCGTGATGACGATCGTCTCTCACCCAATTTCCAACGGCATCAAGCCCCCGCATGTGCGTGACCCTAACGGTGTCAAGCTCCTCATGCGAAGGACCACCTGGAGGGAGGTCCTCGTTCGTCGTCCCGAAGAACTTCTTCCGCACCTCAACGTGGATGCGATACCAGGCGCTGTCCTCGTCGTGCCGCTCCCAGTAATCTGAGACGCGTCACCACTCACTTGGACAGCCTTGCTTTGAATGGCCCCATCAGGCTTGGAAGAGCTACCGCCCCCCTCGTCCTGTTGGTCATCGTCATCATCATCAGGGTCATCAAATCGACCTTCATCAAAGTCGAACTCATCCCTGATCTTCTTACTCGGCTTAAGGTCGGCTCTTCGGTCAGCTAACGCCTCCCGAATGGTCCGAGTCCTAGCGTCATAGGATGCCAACATCGGGAACACGTAGGGCTCCTCAGGGTTCTTCCAGATACGTTTGACCTGGTGTATACTTGGTTTCCTGAGACCTCTTTGGATGTGCTCGAGATCAGCAACGAGATAGTCGCCCTTCCACAGCCCCCCTGGTTCTAACCGATAGCCCAGAAATAGGCCTGGCTTGGAAGATGGGGCGAACTTCGGATCCTCCTCTATCTTGATGAAGTCCCGCTCTTTCTTCTCGGCGGGCAGGGCAGTAGTGACGCTTGTCTCTTCAACCTCTACCTCATCAATGGGAACAAAGTCCGGTTCGTCGTTGCATTCGGGTTCATACTCCTCGTTCTCATAGATCTCGGCCTCGTCCTCATCGATCTGATCAAAATCACAGTCGAAATGAGTTTCTCCAGTCCACTCGTGGTTACCTCCACGGTCGTTCTCGGCCCGGAGCCAATTTTCGTCAACAACAAATTCGGTCGATCCGTCCAGATAGTTGAGGACTGTGCTCCGCCTCCTGCCAAGGTCTTTGATCTTGACTGGACAGCTCGTCCCTATCGGGATAAAGAGCTCGGTTCGCGCTTCAACGTGGACGCGAGTGAGAACCTTCTCGTCTTCATTTGCGATCCAGTGGTCTCCTCCTTCATCAACGTCCTCTGAGTCGATCTTTCCAGCATGTCTGAAGTCGTTTTGGGCGTTTTGAACCCCCCCCTTTCTATCCCTGCGAATCTTGGGAGCAATGGGGTAGAAGTCGACCAGACAACCAAACGGCAGAATGACTCCGCTGAAGTTCCCGTCACCGTGGCGTCGCATCCACGGTGATCCCTCACCGCGATTTTCAATATTCCTTGCCATGGAAAAATGCCTAACGGCAAATGGCCACCATCGAGGTTCAAATCCAGCTTGACGCAGGAGCACACGTGCCCCATGAAGAACGAGCTTAACCTTGTTCTCGATCAGGCCATTGGTCTTGGGCATGCCCGGTGTAGAAAGCCGGTGCAATGCTCCAAGCGTAGTGACAGCATTCTTCAGCTCTGGGGCCTGGTCGCTGTACACTAACTTCAGAGTTTGCCCCCCTGCAAACCTGCGAAATGCCTCCAGCGTATTGCTACGGGATCTGGACTGCACAGGAAGGACTTCGAGGTAGTCAGTAGCGAGGTCATAGAATACTATCGCGTCTGCTTCGCCATGAAAGCCTCGATCCTTCAATCCTCTCAACACCATCGTGTCGGCGGTGGTTAGGTCCCCGAAACTTACCACGTCATGCGCAGCAGCACCACCTTTGCGGCGAAGCTTGACATTCTCCATTTTCGCACGCTGGCAGTGCGGGCAATAGGGGTTCTTTGGGAGATGCGTGAGCATATGGCGAAGCGTCTTAGCATCTGCCCGCCACTCAGCCTCTGTGCGTAGTCCGGAGAGAAAGTTTATCTCGACAATGTCACCATCATCCCCTTCCCCCGGGCCAGGAAAAGGTGGTGAGTGGCTATCGCCCTCACCCCCCTGTTCCGCCTTTCCGGGAAGAGCAACGGTCTCGCACTTGACCCGAAACCACGTTTCACCCGTCCAAGGGACATCAGATGCTATCGCATGCTGATCCCTTTCGGATAACTCCCATAGACTATCAACCAGCACCTCATGGGTAACCCCATTTCGGTGAACGACAGTTTTCCTGTAGTTGTCCAATCGATCAACTCCAACGGGGCAATCATCGCCTATCGGCACAAACTTTGCTTTGCGCGGAAGCCGGTGCTCCTTCACAACATGGCCCGACCGCTCAGTGCGCCAGGTGTCCTGTAGCTCACCCTTGGCCGCAAGCTCAGACCTACACGGCGGAATCTCGCTGGCTTCAAGCCCTCGATATGCCGCCCCGGGGGCAGGCATAGCAGGGATTGGCTCAGCATCATCAAGAGTGGGAGAAACGAACTGAGTGTCACCATGGGGAAGATATGGCACGTTGTTGATGACATCCAATGCCACCGTCCGGCCCGAAGGACACGTGAGAGTAGGCTTGCAACCTGCAGCCCATACAAACGAGTATCCCATATCCATACAACGCTTTCCAACGGATATGATGGATGGAGTGGACTCAAGGACGTGTGCCTCAATCACCTCGTCCAGGTTCAGGTTGCCAACATCAGCATCAACACGACCAGCGGTGCGAGTCGCCCCGTTAGCAGTGTGCAGCGCATGAGTGTGTCCGCCTTTGGCAATCAGGGCCCTATCGGGTCCTTTCAAATCACCGAGACCGACCAGATCCATTGGGCAACCAGTATCTACCAGCCACCTCACCCCATCGTATCCAACAGGTGCAGCAACCTTCTGAGTGTACTTCGGCTTTCGTACAACGCGATGTCCCCGCACATCCCCAGGGTTGGTGTCGATGTCCTCGTCATCGTCTAAGAGCACTTGGGCATGAACAGCCGCTGCTCTTATCAGAGCACTTTGAACCTCCCTAGCAATTCTCTTGCGCGAAGGGAACTTAATCGCATTTGGATGGCTGTATCCAGCCTCTCGGCAACGATTCACGACCCTGCCCGTATTGTCATTTTCAATCGAAACAACAAACACATCAGGAAGATCGGGAATCTTGGCCCTGAGAGGTTCCCTACCGGGACCCTTCGGGAAGTACTTTTTCCTCCAGGACAGTACAACCTCCGCATCATCGCAATACCAAAACGTTGTCTTGGTATCACTTCGTCTTGGGAGTCTCCTGAACAAGGTTGCTCGGCGATCACTAAAGTTCACCCCGATATCCTCGATCACGGTCCCTTTTGCGTCAACTGTCCGTCTCCATATGACTTGGTCCCCACCGCTTCCGCTCCCACCTTGACCGGGTGGTCCGCCTTGCCCACCTCCTCCCCCAGGAGGGGGAGGAGGAGGCGGTCCAGCGATATCACGCTCATGCCGAATATTGCAGCGCGCACATCGCTCGAGGCCGTCATTTCCAAAATAACTGTGATCCCCACAAACGTGGTTCCCACAATCAGTGCAGAAGTATATTGAGACCTTCTGGGCATTCTTGCGACATGCCCAACACTTCATTTTCAAGAACTGACAATTGCAACAGTCTCCGTCGTCACCCCGGCAAAGCCCACAAAACTCACGATTGCACGTAACACACGAGAACTCAGCGTCCGGGTGCCTACGGTCGTTGGGATTGTCGAGGGCACAAATCTTTGGCGCACCTGGACCACCGGTACCGGGAGCTCTTCTCGCGGCCGGCGCAGAGGCCTGTCCACGATCAGACGGAGCTCCAGGAGTCCCCCACCTATCGCCGGGACTCTGGACGTCGGCACTAGCTCTACTCCCAGGAGTCCTCCAGTCATCACCGGGACTCTGGACGTCGGCATGGGCCCTATTACCCCTACCAGGATTCGGAGAGACGTTCCCGCTATCGCGGGCCGGCCTGTCCAAACTCGGAGAGATGCTCCCGCTATCGCGGATCGGCCTCTCCCCCCTTGATTGCCGACTCCGGACCTCAGATCCCCTATCGGGAACGACAGCAGGCCTCGGGCTCCTATTCCTACCCACATCCCTATCGGGAGAAACAGAAATGTCCCCCCTTGCGCGCGCGCGGGGGCCATCCCTTGCACGCCCTGGCGGTGAATGCGACCTGTCAGGCAACCCCCGAGCCCTCCTGCTCCTACTATCAGCCCTCTCCCTATCGGGATTAATGGGATGCCTGTCTGCACGAGAAGGATCGACCCTATCGGGCACATTCGGCAAAACCTGGTCAGTCAAACCAACACCTCCGCCTGGTCTCACCGGACGGCCAGTACCCCGGCCGTCACCTTCCCCGGGTGTGGGCGTCGGAGACCTGATCCTATGTCCCTGCCCCGCAAATGCATCGTAACCAACATTCCGTCTCTCTCTGGGTTGTTGAGGAGCCTCATTAATCTGCTGGACACCCTGAATGATGCCAGCGGCCTCGTCAAATTGACCCTCCATTTCAAAGAGCTGAGACATGATTCTGTTGTTCGCTGCGCTAAGATTACGCACGTTACCATCGATAGCGCTGACTCTCCGCATAACGCCTTCAAGCGTACTCCGGAACGAGCCGAGTTCTCGCCTAACGGCAGGCTGCACTTGGTCACTGCTTGCAGGAAGATTACGGATCTGTCCTTGGATACCATCAACGACCCGATTCACAATTGCCGATCTCGCTTCATACTGTTCAACATGTGATTTCACGGTCTCAAACCTTGAAATGATGTCGTCATGATCCCGACGTTGACGTTGAATTCCTCGAGCCAGATCCTGCATCTTCCGATTGATCTCGTCAATAGCCTCATGCCAGTCCTGCGGGGAATCATGTTCTGATGGTCTATCGACCTCCTGAGAACCCCTTCCACTCTGCAGTCTCGACACTCGATTAACAAGACGAGTGTGCTCTTCTTTGATCCCTTCAATAGATTCAGAGGCCCACTTGGCAAATGTCTCGTGTTCAAGGAGAGCTTTCTCGATCTTCAGGTTTAACTCCCTGAAATTTGCATCCACTACACTGCCGCTGGCCCTATCGGACGGATGCGCGACAGGATTCGGGTTCCATACACCTGCTGGTGTCCGCATCCCAACGGTTTTCTCTACCGAGAACATCCGTTTCTCAAGCTTGTCCAAATCCTTAAGGATCTCGTCCTCAGAAGCAGCATGGCTTCTGCGGGGCCTCACTATTCTCCTGAATCATCAGGCGAAGCCGATCAGTCGATGCCTCATTGTCCTTGACAGATTCATGGACCTCGTGGGACAGTAGGTTAATCCTCTGCTCCACGACCTCGGCTTGCTCATCGATGGCTTGCCTCACAATGGCCTTGCTATCGGGAATAACTTCCCTTGCGAACCGTTGAACTATCATTCGCATCCTCCCGGCATCAGATTGAGTCGCAACCTCAGCTGCCAGTCGATCGACCTTGTCCTTCGTCTGTTGATTCTCGTCGCTCCATTCCCTTCGCATGGAACTCACTTGACCGTTCAGTAACCTGATCTGGTCAGCAAAAATATGGAAAGCTTTCGCGACTGAGCCAGAAACCTCACCTCTCTCGAGCATCTCCTGGATGTGCAAATCGAACACCTCCTTTGCCCTAGCGTCACCTGATTCACCGGAAGAATGAGACCTGAGTGCTGGAGGAGTCGATATCTCGATCCTCTCAGGAGCCCCACTAGCTCTAGCATATCTTCTGGGGTCATCCACAGGACTATCACCAACCCCAGATGGCCTGCTAGGGGTAGAACCCCTTCTACGGCTATCGCCGGAACGGGGATCAACATGGGACGCACGAGACTCGGGAGTAGAGTGGATGTGAACATCAGCAGGATCAGGCATCTCCTCATCCTGCGGAGTTGAGTCCATTGGTGAGGGGCTAGCCCTCCTCGCCTTCGACCTATCGGTCTCAATGGCCAGGGGTGACGGTCTCTTCGCAGAAGCACTACGTTCCCTGGCGGTCGAGCCCCATTGAGGTGTGAACTCGTTGCTGGACCTTAGCGTTTCAAGGTCACTGGTATCTCGCCCTAACGGGCTAGCGATCGACGGACGATCCTCGATTCCGAGTGCATCGGCAAGCCGGCCATCTCTTGCACCTCTCCCAACGACATCGGCAACCCGCTCAGTGACTCTCGGCGAACCAGTAACCCGGTTCGAGTTCACGTCTCTCTGATTTAACGGACCTCCAAACGTAATGTTGGGAAAAGGGGGAACATTCGGGGTATCACCAATCGCCGGGGGACCTACCGGTCCCTCACGGTCATGGATGGCCTCCAATCCCCGAAGAACTTCCCGACTGTCCCTGGCTCTCTCTCTCTCGCTTCGGGCATCCCTGTCAACGCGAAGGTCCCTGGCGGCTCCACGAGAGAGGCTCCTGGGCCTCGCAGCATCACGGATCCTAGCATTTCGTCGTGGTTGGTCCTCCTCCTCATCACGGCGATCCGCAAATGCGGCATACTCGTCATCATCATCGACCTCAAACTTGGCAGCGGCGGGACTAGTCCTTGCAGTCGCACGGCTGCCTGCATTTCGGCGCGAATGGCTCTCCTCCTCATCCGCAAAATTGTAACCTTCGCCATCATAAGACTCAGATTTGGCAGTATTAGGGTTGGGCCTACCGGCATCAGATCCCTGCTTTGAGCTACTGCCCCAACCTGCGGTTGATTTCAACAGATCATCGTATCCGAAGTCCGTGAATTTCCGCTCCTCGTGTTCATCAAACTGACCTGGATTTTGAGAACCAATGGATCGGCCCGGGATACCTCCCGGAGCCAGAACCATAGTCCCTGGTCCCTGCGGCCTATTCTCAAACTCATCCGAGACCTGCGACTCACCTGGAACAAGAGATCTCGGAGGTCGAATCGGCATGGCCTCCGGGTCATCCGAATGAGGGCGGGCCATGTCCATCGCCATGCTGATGAAGTCAAAACGTCCACGCCTGTGACCTGATTCAGAGCCACTCCTACCGGAGTAAACCCTTCGTGTCTGCTCGTCATCAGTGGCCTGGCGGAAAATACGATCGTCTCCATCGTCGGCGTACCTGCCACGGCTCCTGGGTGTATCCCTACCGGGATCTTCACCCCTGCGGTCCTGACCTGTTGAACCTGCTTCGAAATCCTCGTAGTCATAGTCCGGTAGGTCCTCACCTGAGCGGAGGCCACCTAGGATGGCCTCCTCATCCACGACGCTCCTTCGAGATCGTGGGGTCGACATAGAGCTTGTAGTTGATGGTCTCAAGCGCGTAGGAAAGTCCTACGGCTGATAACCTGTGATTCGGGCACGAGCCTGTGCCCAGGCAATGGGTAAGTTGGGGTAAACAAGCCACAAAAGAAAGGTTCCCCAAAAGCAAACCAATCCCCGGTCCCAAAGATCAGGGTTTCCCACACACCAGAGAACAACAACCAAAAGGAAACAAACCAAACAAGAAAAGGATACCCGCAACCTAGATCGACGATGAACCGCACGGGCGATCCCCACCAACCTACCCCGGGCCGAAGTCTCTTTCTCCTCCGACACGAAGGCGGTCGACGTGAGGGCCCGGCGACGCTCATCCGAGGCGCGCCGGATCCAAAACTTGAGCCAAAACACCACAGGTCGGTCACTAACGCGACGTCCCTGATGATGATATGAACCATGGCTAATCACACAAAAAAAACACGCAACTTGAGCGCCAGGACGACGACAATTTTCCTCTAGGAACCCTCTTTCACTTCCATGTTTCTTTCTGGGAGAAAACCACCTATTCATCCGGGAAGGGACGCCGAAAGGAAAACCGCCATTTTCGGGATTCCCCGTATTTGAACGCACCCCCACTTGTGTCTGCCGTCATGGCCAACATGTCCCTTTAAAAAACCAACCCCAACAAGGGGTTACCCGTTACCAAGTAGCCTCCGGAACGGTTTCTCAAAGATGCCGTCACAGCGCTTCGGGGTTGATGTGATACTGATCTACTTTGATGGACTTTAAAGCGGATGCCTCACATGTGTGAGACTTGATGGAAGCCAAGAGCCGGAACCCAACATGAATCACCAGCAAACGCATGGGCCACACCAGGTCGGAGCATCATTTGCCGTGCCTTCTCCGAAACCAGTTTGCCAGAACTGGACGTGGCTGGGGAAAGATTCATCTGGCATAGACATTCAAAATCACAAATAAGGATGCAATGAATGTCTCTCTCTGTTTTGCTCATTCGTTTCACTTTGCATATCCCACAAATCTTCATGGGGCCAAAAATCGCACCTGCCAAACCCGCGGCGCGAATCGGGCACAAGTCTGGTGCTCTGGGCTACCCCAGCGGACTCGCCCGCAGACCGCATTGAGCCAGTCCTTGGTGTGGCTGGGGTGACAGGGAACCGGTGTTTTCTTTTACCAAACGATTAGGTCAATCCGTGCCTCGCCTGCGATTTCTCAGATTGGTCGCCTGTTGGCCCTGACACGTGCGGGTCTGGAATCGGTGCATCGGTACATCGGTACCCGCGCATGGCAAAGGAAAAACAAACGTTGCACACTGCGAATGGTTGGATTTTTTAAAAGAGGAGGGGTCCAACCATCTTAGAGGTCTTTCTTGAACTAGGGCACCGCTCCCAATTGGCGTTGGCGTTCTTCTCGCCTCCCTTGGAACAATATCTGTCAAAAGCCCGGGGGAGCCGGCGGTTCCAACTGACTTGGGTGGGTAAAGAGCATGGTTTCAAAGTTTCAAAAGCAAAATCCAACAAGGACAAAAAAGAAGCCACAAGGCCGCCAGGGGCGCCGCCCATTCGGCTATGCTTGGTTTCTTTTTTGACGGGAACGCGCTTGAACCTGGTTGGACCCGTTGCCCCAGGAGCCACGGGTCCACCACCTCGACTGGGGATGAGCCAACCCCAGTTTAAACAGGTTGAAACCACCCATGCTTTAAACAACCTGTGGGGTTCCTGTCAAAGCTCAGCAGGTCACGTTGCCTAACCAAGTTTTGCCTTTTCCCCTAAAGTCAGTTGGTTTTTCGCACATCCTAGAACCTTTTTGCCCAGCCCCTGGTCAGTTGGTCTTCCCCATCTTCAACCAGTCTTGCCTTTTCCCCTAGGGTCAGTTGGTTTTCGGCCTTTTGTGGGGCCCAAATGGCCGTCTTCCCTTCCGAGCCCGGCGGCGTGGTGGTGCCAGCGCCGCTTCCAGGGCACCACCTCGCTCAAAGCGTCCGCCACCAGACTCGGCGCGAGCAAGTCAGCCGCGACCGAGCGGGGGAGAACCTCCTCGTTGCCTGTGGCAACGAGCAAAGGAACTAAGGAAAACGAGGGATCCTTACCTTATACACCTGAACATTGCCTTGTAAATGGTGGTTTCCCTCGATTTTGGTGGAAAAAGCCATGTTTCAAATGGGCAGAATGTATCTTTTAAGGAGCCCTGAAAAAACGAATTGGCCAAACCGAAAAACGAGCAAAGCAAAGCAAAGCAAAGCACAACAAAACAACTGCTGTCAACTCTCTAGGTGCCTTGCATCTGACAAAGGGTGCAAAAAAATCTAAAATATTACTTGCATGGCGTAGGAGATAGCTCCGATTTCACCGTCTGGCGAATGGCGGACAAAAGAAAAGAAGGGACACCCTTTGAGCACGCACTTGTACGAGTCCTGCAACATGCGATTCAAGTGGAACCGAAGTGGAGAACTCCGGTGGGATCTGCTGTGATATGTCCCCATCTGTATGGGAGCCTGAAACAAGGACTTCCTAAGAATCTTGGGGCCTGGGACCCCCAGGTTGAACCCCTCAGCGAGCGAGCTCGCCTCATTGATATTTTTTGGTGCGTCCAGCTTCTTTTGGGAGTTGTTTCAAAGGGAAACCAAGGACCAACCCGCGCAATTTCAGCCGGGAGGGTCGCACCCACGTATCAACAACATTCACACGGCCCCAGAAGGAGCCAGGACCGCAGGGATCAGCACGTCGTCCGTCCACCATCACCTTGACAAGTCCTGCTTCGCTGTATCGTAGTAGTCTTCTTTGAAGCCCTTCTCGAAGCCCTTCTACGAAGAGAGGAGGGGGAAAGTTCCTGTGGTGCATCTGGACAGGTTGCCGAACAAAACGCAACTGGAATCGAGGAATCCTCTGGGAAGGCCTTAATTAATAAGCCCTCTATAAGCCCTATTTGTCCGACGAACAAATGTGCAAAAATGGTAAATTGCTCGTTTGAGGCAGTCGAATTTGCAGACTTGTTTGAGGCAAACCTCCACAAACGTGAAGCCATATTTTTCTGAGGGGCGAAGTTTGCTTGGCAAGTAGCTTGAGGACTATTTGAGGAAAGCCAACATGGACTTGAACCCTCTCATGTTTCTCTTTTTCTTTGCGGGGGAGGGGGGGGGGGGACATGGGGCATACATGATATTGGTGTCGCTCTGCGATGTTGTCGAGCCAAGGCGTTGGAACCCGGTAAGCTTGCTCCATTTTCGGCATGAAGGCGAAGACATGTTGATGCAAATTGGGAAGTTGCCCCCTACCCTGGAAGCAAAACCAAACTGAGGCTGCTTAAACAATGCTGAGTTAAACGTGGCCAAGAAGCTGGCGAGGAAAGCTTTGCATGCTCTGGAAGGGTCCAGGCAACCAAGCCTCTAAACCAACTCAAGCCCAAACCCAGGTCAAGCCCTGAGCTCAAACAAAACAAAATGTCCTAATCTTGCAAGATCCTCCACTCGTTTTGACCCCAGCCAACCAAATTTGTTTGTTTGTTCGATTCAACCCCTTGTTTAAATCAGGGGATGAAACCACTATTGTTAAAACAACCTTTTTGGGCTTCCCATTAGGGCCAGCCAAAAAGCACCTTGACCAGCTGATCCAGCTTGGCTCCTCGGCTGCTCGGCTCCCCGGCGCGGTGTCCTCACATTCCAGCACGTCGATGGCGGGCTCCACCTCTGGCGGCTGCTAGGCGATTTGGAGAGACTCTGGACTTCTGTCTCGACAATTTTTCTGAGTTGCTCCTGTCTTGGGTGACCCTTTTAGTGTCTTTTGGCGCAAGCTGGAATCCATTCGTAGGCCCCGTTTAGGGGCCGTTGAGAAATGGATCTCTCTTTCTTTGTGGGTACCCTTTTCGCAGTTCAAGGGAAGCCACGAAGAAACCATCTATTTGGGGTCACCTACCTTCAACTATCTGGGTTTTGATCACGGCTCAGGTGTCGCTTCGCTCCCTGATCCGAGAGCGGGCCCTTAGAGAATTAGAATGTGTCTTTGGGCCTGCAAAACCAAACTTGATCATGCCACAAACTAGCGCGGCGGGGCGTGTGCTAAAAGACCAAAACCTGGGTTTAATCTATTTTGGTCGCAACCAAACCTCAGAACCGCACCAACCATGCGTCAAAATAGGAATATGGACCTCCAAAATGGCTTTGGGGTTCCTTGTGGTGTCCCTTTGACCCACCCCAAAAAGTGTACCATCAAAATAGACACCCCCATGTTGGGCTATCCTAAAATATGGCATAGTTTGGGAGACTCCGGCAAAGGTGTGGGATGCCCCAGCTTTCCAATCGCATGCGATGGTCGCCAAATTGATGCTCTCCATGGCTGGGAAGGTGCAAGACTCGGCACCCTTGTGGAGGCAAAAAACCGTCTTCCACTGGAGGGACATTGAAATTCAGGATGTTGTGGTCTTTTCACCCATGCTACAGCCTTCCTCTTCAGTCTGTTGGAGGATACCACTGGGACTTATATTACGTCCGATCACCACGGACAACGTTTGGCAAAAGATTCAAATTTGGGCTGTCCCCCCTCCAGTGAACATTGGGGAGCCCCTCCTTGTGCTCGCCCCCGAATGCTGGCAATAAAGATAAGTCATCTCTGGTGTGTAAAAAGCTACCGAACAAGAACGCAAGGGACGTTTACCGTCCCTGTCCCATCTCTACAAAACCGCACACTCAACTAGCTGCGACATGTCCGAAATATGGGAAAATCGAGGTTCCGTCTCTCTGGTTTTCGTGATCGAAATTGACCGGCTCATCCCGTATGTCCCGAACCACAAACAGACCATAGACAGGACATGTCGACCAAACCTCGTGTAAGAGCATAAGAATCCTTCCGCCACAGGAAACCCAGGCTGGGTACCCTTTTAGGGGTTTGGTTCAAAGGGAAACCAAAAGGATAACTTCAAGGATAGCCACCTTTCCGCGGTCCCCTATTTTGTCGAGCCATACACTCCAAGCCCATGCCTCTGGAAGCTTCCAGTGCTTCAGCCGCTGAACGCCATCTTTGGGCCAGCGCCTGCGCATGTGTAGTACAAACACCCAATGCGAGGCTATTCGAACTGATATGATGTATGAACTTTGAAATGGGTGGCTGGCCATCTTGGCACATGAGTGAATTCGTGCAGGCCAACTGTAACTGTAAGTAGGTGCTTCAGAGATTGAAAATGATTGGACCATTGCTCAAGACTTGTGGAAAGCTTTGGAAGGGCACTGCCATCAACCTTGAATGCCACAGCATTGAACGAAGCAGATACCTGGTGCTGCCCCTCATTCATGGCTCGCATAAAATCCAGAGTTGAGTGGCCACAATTCGCGGCAACATGGCCCAATGGATTGGAAGGTCGCAACCCCCGCCTTCGGGCAAGGATGCTGCAACAAACGGACCGCTCCTACCACAAGGACTTGCAGTGTTTTGGCCTGTCAAGGATTGGCTGCTGCACCAAGCCCCGGTTCGCGAGGGGGGGGGCTCTGCCCGAAACCTTAGTGTCGTAATTGGCTTCTGCTTGGGTTCCACGTTTTGACGCACTGAGAACCAGCTCCCCGCACAGGGTCGAGGGTTGAGCCTGACATGTCCAAACCCACCCATCACGCCGCCTCCAGGGCGGGAACTTGGCGATGTTGACCTTGCTGCGGCAGCCTCAGGGCCAAGGCCGCCAGTTGGGCCTTAAAAAGCTGCCACTTGTTTCACAACCCCGAAATTCTATAGCATGCCCACCAAATATCAGGGGGTTGGCTTTCCCGTAAAATGTCCTGGCTCCTTGGAATGAACTGTTTGCCCAAGTTACGGGTAACTTGGTGGGCTTGAGTGACTACTCAAGTTCCTAAAAACAAGAGCAATGTCAATTCTCCCAACTGGATTCCCCAATTTCTTAATACCTTCGCGATGGCAGCACGGTCAATCGTTTAATTGAAGACATCTTGGGCAGGCTTTCCTCAATGACTCAAGAAGAACGGTATGTGGATCTGTTCCCATTCTGAGCTCCTATTTCTGGAAACGCGACAATGACAGTTTGCCATGGCACTAAGTTGCCATTCTCCTCATCTTCGACCCCATGTCACCCTTGCATCTCGCGAATGCGAACTAACTCCATCCATAGTTAAGAACGTCTCCTCTCACAAGGAAATTCTGCTGGCTAGGCTTCTTGTTAGCAACTATGTTGGCGTTGATTTCCATGGCCTTGATTCGACTCAAGGAGGACAAGATGGATGAGGAGGACAGGAGGAGGAGGAGGAGGAGGAGGAGGAGGAGGAGAAGGAGGAGGCCCGCTGCTCAAGCGCGATGCAATCCCCCCCCCCTGAACCCCCAACCGGGCCCTGCCTGAGCGAAGGTGCAGACCTCCGTGTACCGACCAGACCGAATGTATACGTTGGCTGTTTGTTTTTCTGGGGTTCTTCTGTTTCAGGCTTCTTTGAGGGTTGTTTTAAATGTTTTAGGGTTGTTTGAAAGTTTGTTCTGTCTTAGGGTTGTTTGAAAGGGTGTTCTCCTCTGAGGGTAGTTTAAAGGGACGTGTTAATTTCTTTTTAGGGGCTTTCTGTCCAAGTGCTGCGCAACCATTCCTTCTCGAGACCAGAAACCGTGCTTGCCTCCTCCGGTCATACCGGCTGCACTTCACAAGGGGATTTGGGCTGTGAGCAGTGCTGCGGGCTCGGGGGCTGCTGATGTTCAGAGCACATTGATACTGCACATCTGTTCATTGTGTTAGCCCAATGTAGTGTTGGGATAATATCGATGTAGTACATCAAAGTGAATGTTTGCCCCCGTCGATCCATTGCCGCACACAGCAAAATTCAGGACCCGGCAGATGCAAAAAGGATCAACCCTGGTTGGCCCCGACAAAAATGGAAGTTGGTGAACTCAATACCTGTGCCGTGCCGCATACAAATGGCATCCACAATGAGTCTGCCCTCCTGCTGCAATCAGGGACTCTGTGCCCCTTTTCAAAGATATCTTTCTTCACTTCCCCCTTTGTCCGTGGAAATATAGAAAAAGAATCGCGCGCGGATATCCTGAACAGTGTGCCTCTGCATGTCCATTTTGCGGGAGGGCCAGCCAACCACCATAGGGGGTGATTGCTCATTTTGGCCAACATCCACTCAACTTGTTGTTTTATATGGAACACTCCAAATGGTTGGTGGACATGAACCCCAACCTAGATGATGTCCACCAAAGGGTCCCATAGAAATTCATACCCATTTCTCAAAACTCACGTTCGCTCCCTTTCTGCCTGCCACTCGCCGCAGCATCGCAGCAAAAGCTCGCCGACGCTAGGCCATGGGACGTGTCGCGGCGCAGGGTGAGCGCATCGTGCGCTCAGCAAATCGCAAGCACAACGCACCCGAAAGTAACCAACAATTAGGTGGGGGTGTGCATTGTTGAGGGCATCTTTCTCACCTTGATTGAAGGGGAACCCAAAGAAGAGCTTGATACACACTCAGGTATTGAAAGCGTCACCTCACTTTGCTCCAAGCGTGTTCATGTTTGTGCAAGGCAACGGGCTCTGTGTGTGTGTGTGTGTCTGTGCTCACATGTGTAGGCGCAAATCAATATAACCATGGCAACTACGGCTTTCCATGTGCCCTTGTCGAGGTGCAAGCATGAGCTCCATGCAACTGCTAACTCAGAGCCTGTCACACGCTCCGCGAGCACTCCTTTGACACTTGCTCGGCCACAAAAGTAGATTGACCTGACCAAAGAGACCAGTGTCCAAAATGTCAGAAGGGCAAACGGTTTGGGCAAAGGGCAAGCGGAGAACATGTGGGCGCAACAAATGACCAGTAGATCTTGGCGTGTCGCCCATCTTCCCACAAACAGCAACAATGGATTTGCCTGGCCGACCCACATGAGATCGGCCCTTTGCAGATTCACGAAGGACCTCGGATAATTGTTTTGTTCCAGAGAAGGGTGCTACGTTCCCGTTTCGAGGGGTGCTGAAAACTCCGCAAAAGTCTTTGCACGGGAGTACGAACTGAAAACTGTGAATTGCATTCACCGGCTCCAGAACAATGCGCAAACGTGGCAAGAGATTGCACATCTCTCAGCAAAGATGACGATCTTCCCGCAAAACTACTTCGCAAGAAAGACCTCCGCGTCAAAAGAAGACACACTGGCGACCCAAGGTGCTCTCCGGTTGCATTCAACTCGGGTTTCGATTCATCAAAATGTTCCAAGGGAGGCACCAAAGGACTGACATGTCTCCATGCCACCCGCGCATGCCAACAATCCACCAAACACATGATCGCCTGCCGGGTTTGCACACAGAGCAAGAGCCGCAAAGGAAAAGGGTCGGGAAGAGTGTGTGTGGGGTGGAGTCTAGGGCTCAAGAAGCCCATGCGCAGGAAAGCCTTTGTGAGCTCCCAAGTAAACGCTGGCACGCTTGCAAATGCTTTAAGGGCATACCAAGGATGATTGGATAGACTGGTGTAGCAAGCCACCTGCTTGCATGCACAAACAGCTCTTCGTTATCCACAAGGATAGTTGCAAGGAGGCTCCTTTTCTGAGCCCCAGGGCCGATACCAAAGAAATGCGGTAAGTTTGAGTATGTCATTTGCTTGGAGGCCAACAGTGCTTCTTCAAACTGCCAAGCAGCCAGGATCAAGTCTGGAAAAACAAGGTCACCGGTCGCCGTGGCACAGAGCGACTGAGGCTTGCAAACCACTTTGCTCGCTCCCCGATTTGATACCACCGGCACCCAGCAAACGCCTTTTCTCGCACTGCTTACTGCGTGTTCAAAACTAATCGGCCTACAAGTATTAGAGCGCGGCAGGCTTGCTACTGCCACAGGAGCGAGGTGTCTTTTCTGTTTCAATTCTTGCGATTTTGAGGCAAAGGCCCGGCAAAGTCTGCCACCAGAATCCACCGAACACCTCCCTCCCAAGACTGTGCGCCCCTGCCACGCTTGAGCCCCAGAGCCCGGAGGGCACGATCGTGCCACGCCCTTGGGTCCGATAAGGCCCCAGAGCCTTCTGCCAGCTCCACTGGCCACAAGAAAAACCAATCCCAGCCATCCGCCCATCCGCCTCTTTTTGCCACTCGACTCGAGACTCGCGCGCATGCGCTCAGAAGTGGTGGCCGTAGATCATGTTCTCGTATGTGGGGTACGGATACAGGCTCGACTCCATAACCTTGTGCCACCAAAGATATCATTGGCGGGGCCAAAACTACTCCAAGGGCTAGATGTACAGGTGAAGGGCATTGAAAGCTGTAGCGGGCGGTGACACCAACACGGTAACATGCTTGTTGGTGCCTAACTGGCTGAACCAATGCTTCAAGCTGGTTTGGGGGGACACGTTGTAGCCACAGACCACTTTTTGCCTTCCCGAAAACCTAGGCTAGCAACCGCCTCGTAGAGTCGGAGCTTTCCTGGACGGACTTAACCAGTGCTGCCTTTCAAACAAAGTTGCCCCATATGAAAGGCCAAATAATCACTAACAGTTTGCCCTTAGAATGACCTAATTTGGTTTCCACCCCAACCATTATACGTGTAGGCCCTCATATTGGGCAAAAGCTTCCAAGATCACAAGAACTCCTCGAAGACAAAACTGCTTCCTTCCCAGTGATACAAAACAACCTTGCCATCACGATCCCCAAGCTTGGCTCCGAGCAAACAGCTGAGATGATAGTCCGAACGGGCGTAGAAATGGGTTCCCAACTCTTTAAGTCGCAGCACGAAGCGCTGCCGGCAGTTCGGACAGATCACACCGCGCCAAATGGCCGGGACTTGGAACACCTGTGCTCAAGAGCTGTCCGCGTCAAATAGTCACCGTAATCAATCAATCAATCAATCAATCAATCAATCAATCAATCAATCAATCAATCAATCAATCAATCAATCAATCAATCAATCAATCAATCAATCAATCAGTCACCATGTGCGGTGTTCTAGGCAAAGTCTCATCACAAGCCAGAGTGAGTGAAGCCGCCTGACATTGCCTAACCCTGCAATCCGCGTTCTGGTGATCAAATGGCCCAATGGATCCGTCCGCGTCCCCAAGCCGGAGGTTTTCGTGCAAAGGTGGCAACTATTGGGTTTGCAGTTGCAGGGCTGTTGGGGCCAAGGTCCAAAAAATACAACCCGAAGTATCCCCAGTTTCCGCAAGTGTAACCAATATTATCCATATACCTACAATAACCTGTATCCCAAACTGTAACCCATCATACCCATAATATAACCAATAGCATAACCCGAAATATCATGTGGATTGGATATGCTCACCGAACATCATACTCATACAACCCATAAAGTACCCACACAGTATGATTCATAGAAGCATCATGACCAGCACTACCCCAGATGGAACCGATGAGGGATGTCTTTCTTCGAGGGTGACTTTTTCCTGCGTTGGTTAGGAAACATAAACGGGAGCCACTCATTATTTTGGGGGGAGGTCGTCAGAGAAAGGCAAAACCCAATAGCCCACGCCACCCATACAACCCAGAGTAAACCACATAATTCATAACCCAGCAATATATCCTGACGGTCCTGTATTCCCCCATACAACCACGATAGTCCAAACTCTAATCCTTTTTGCCAGTAGTACCAACAACCCCCCCTGGCTGGTACATGCAAACCTCACGTTTGCTCTTTTGCTCGTTGTTTTCTGGCAAAAACATATTCCCAATTCCTGCTCATGTGCCCCAAAAAGCCAGCCAGCTAAGCAACACCTTTGATCCAAAAGCCAGCTTTCACTAAGCTGATCTTGACCCTTCCGTCCACTTCAGAGGCTTGGAGAATGCTTCCAACCCCGTTGTTCAATCTAAGCTGCGCCCTCCGCCTTGTCCACGGCGGCACGGAGCGCCACCATCTGGGGCTTCACGGTGTCGCAGAGATACGTGGCCTCCGCCGCCAGCCCCGAGTGCCTGGGTTCCATGCTTCAGATTCCAGCTGAGGGCACCCTTGGGGTTGTTCAAAGGGAAAGCAAACGTCGCAACCCGTGCACTTGGCTGTGGGTCAAAGATGGGTACGCAAAATGGAACCCTGGTAAATGGAAGCCAGGATTAAAACCTGGGGTCCCCTGGTTTAATTTTGACCCACACCCACTTCGGGGTGTCTGACCCCTCTCCAACCAAGTGGCGGCTTCTTCTCGTAGATCTCCTTGAGCTTCGTCAGCTGGTCTACGATGGCCTCGTAGGTGGCCTTGCGGCTGGCCCCCAACTTCTCGAAGCCCTTGTACTTCTCCAGGTCCTGGTCTGAGGCATGTGGGGTGGGGGGGGGAGGTTGGTCTCCACGGGGGTTAGATTTGGACCCCCTTTTGGTGGGTAAAGGGAAACCAAAAGGAAACCAAAGGCTATGAAGGGCTTGATGAAACACTCAAATTCGGCGCAGCTGTCGCTAACCCGTCGTCGATGGCCTTTCTCGCTGCCCAGTCACCATATCACGCGAACCCGCTGAGAGGGTTCCCACTGTCAACCCACAATCTGTAAGGACTTGCCACCCCCATCTTCGAAACGTGCTCCGGAGAAGCTGGTGGAGAATGTGATTCGCCGCGAATCATCCCGACTCCGAACTCCCCAACTCCCCGATCCCGAATTCCGAATCCCGAATCTCGAAGCCGGACCAAAGTCCCGCATCCCAAATCCCAAATTCCGAATCCGAAACCAACCCTAAACCAACCTTAAACCAGCCCTACATCAACCATCTCAAGAACCAACCCTAAACCAACCCTCAACCAGCCCCAAACCAACCCTAAACCAACCCCAAACCAGCCCTAAGCCAACCCTAAACCAACCCTAAACCAACCCCAAACCAACCCCAAACCAGCCCCAAACCAACCCTAAACCAACCCTGAACCAACCCGAACCCAAAAACCCACAGACCAGCCCCAAACCAACCCGAAACCAACCCTAAAAACCAGCCCTAAACCAACTTTAAACCAACCCTAACCAACCCTCAACCAACCAAAAACCAAACCTAAACCAACATTAAACCAGCCCTAATCCCCAAATCCCGAGTCCCAAATCCCGAATCATGGGGCCTTCCCAGTCCAGAATTCGGAATCCCGAATCCCGAATCCCGAAAATGTGATTCAGTCCCTAAAATGGGATTCGAGTCCCGAATCCCGAATCCCGAATCCCGAAAATGGGAATCGAGTCCTGAATCTCGAATCCCGAGTGATTTAATCCCGAAATTGGGATTCGAATCCCGAATCCCGAAAATGTGATTTAATCCCTTTAAAATGGATCACCACCCATCTTCACCTGTTAGCGGCTTGGTGGGAACCGCTCGCTGTTTTTTCCGAGACGCCCAATGGTTTCGACCAAACGATTTCCTTAAGCAGTCTTTCCCTCAGTTGGCCAGTGACCCTGATAAAAGGAGAAACCCTTTTTAGGGCTGGGCCATTTGTAGTCAAATACAAGGGGACTCAACATCTCAGCTTACATTCCGACACCAAATCCCGCGGCGTCTCCTTGGCGCAGGCAGGCAGGAAGCCGGTCTCCACCATCTGGATCATGGTGTCCACCTCGCAGCAGAGGCTCGAGATGTAGTTCTCCTGGGCACTCGGCCGAAGCCCCACACGGGTCAAACCACCATTAAAACAATGGGGGTTCATATAACCACCATTTTTTGCCCAAGGACTGTCATCATCTAAATTGGGTCAACCTTTGTTTTAATGGGGGTTGAACCCTAGGGCCCAGAAGTGCTTTGTTATCCGCGGCTTAGGAGTTCTCAAGGTGTGCCTGTCTGCGTGCCACGAGATCGGGATCTTAAGTGGCTCCCGCCACTTTCTGAGATCCCCGCGGATGAGCGATGCACAGAACCTGATGCTGTCCCCCCCCCCCTTTGCCTCAGAAAGCAACACCTGGTAGAGTTCGCTCCCGGCTGTCGTGTGGGTGAGGTAGGAGAAAGAATCCCGATGGAAATCAACCTCAACATGGTTTAAAACAATGGAGCCACACCTCGATCTTAAGTGATATCAAAGCTTCAATGCGTTCAAATACGGGTGTGGCTCAAAACTAAAGAGCTAGGGATACGCTGGTTTTAGTCTTTGGTTCCATTTGCCCAGGGTGCCATGTTGGTAAACTTCTTTTTGAGCCACAGCCATACCGGCCTTTTCAATCCGAACCGCTCCCTGGTTCTCGGTCCAAGGTGCATACATGACCTCCTGGCGGGCCTCCGTCTCTTCGGCGGAGTAGATCTTCAGGGTCTCGAAGAGCCTCATTTGGCTGTGGCTGAAAACCGTTTTGGGATCCCATTTTGGGGTAGGTGAATTCACCACCCATTTTAGAACCTATTTCAGTGGGGATTGGGATGTTCATTGGGGGTACGGGCTTTTGACCCATGGCCATTTCACACCGAGAGCCCGAGGTCAGGGGAGCCTCTTGGTGGAAAGCTAAGAGGAACTCTCAGGCATCCTGAGCGTCAGGGAGGACTTTTGTTTTGCTGCTTGGAAAAGCTTCGAGATTCAAGCGCCAATTGCGTCTAAAGTTGCACATCCCCTGAATGCTGCTGATGCCAGGGCAAAAACAACGACACATGAACATCCTCATGTTGTGCCCGCACAAATCCATTTGTCCGACTTATCATTTTGAATGATTTGAGCACCGGTGCATTGCTCCTGCCTTGGTGTTTGAGTACCCCACAACCACATTCTAGTCATATTTAAGCCTTCATGGCAACCATCCACGCAGCCACACACACACAAAAATAAAAAGAAAAAACACTGCCGAGGACGCACTCTGGGAACCTGGTTCAAAACCAACCATGTTGGATTTCCCTCCAAAACCAGGCCTCTCTCTCGCCAGCCCCCTAAAAGTGAACAGAACCAAACCACAAAATACAAACCTCATACAATTAAAAGAAAAAAGAAGAAAAAGAAAAAAAGGCGATCCGACCACATGGAGGCCACCACAACTCCCCTCTCACCTCACGCCTCGCCTACGAGCCGAGGGGCTTCTTGTTCTTGTCGGAGCTCCAGGTGGCCACGGCCTTGGGCGTGGTGTTCAGATTCGGCAGCCCGCGCTTGGAGGCCTCGATGGGCCACTCCGCCGAGTAGCCGTTGCCCGTGAAGATCACGTGCTTGTTCTCCTGGCCGGGCTCCCAAAAACTCCCCGAAGTGGGGGAAACAGGGGAGAACATCCCGAGCAGCTCGTGCTTCAAAAGGGGAAACGGGGGAAAGCCGGCGAAGCTCGTGGTTCGCCAAGGGGGAAAAGGTGGGAGGCCCCGGGTGTTTGAAGGCGTTCAAGAACTGTGTATGCGGTTCAAAAAGATTGATTTGACAGGACCCCGAAATGGGATGACCAAAAAAAGTACTTGGTTCAGAATACGGAAATGGGACACCAGAATTATAGGTATCCCACATATGTGTACATATATATATACATTTATAACATTGTATAGTGTATCCTCACATAAAATAATCTATCAATGGCAATAAGTGGTATTCTGGCTCGCGGGATGTGCTCTTCTCCTTATCACAACCCCCATACTACCCTCCCAACAAAAAAAATGGTGCACATCCGGACCCTAGCAACTGCAAGCCAATTGTCTGCCAAAAACACGAAGGAAAGGCTTAAAAGGTCTCAGCTCTGGGTCAACCCATTGAGACAGCGTTCAAAACCGTCGATCCAGCTTTTTTGGCCAATGACCGGAAGAGTGCATTCGCCATCCGCTGGAGTTGTATACTCGCACTTGTCCAAAGGACCTGAAAATACCGGGCACCCTTTTGGTTGGGCATTTCGAGCTTCGCCGTTTTGCATAGGTTTCTTGCCCACTGCAACACGCACGCCCACGGGCGAATACGTCTCGGGAGGTGCAGGTGCATACTGGCCCAAATAATCTCTAGGGGTTTCTCAAAATAGCGGTCAAGAAATGTGGCATTGTTGGTTCCCTTGAAGCACCAACCAGAAGGGGTCCGCCATTTTAAGAAGCCCCCATATGCTGCTCAATGAGAGCAAACTACGTGCATGTTGCAGTGGCCATCCAACACAAGCTAATTAGCACAAACTGCCGCGAACACTCCACATGGCCTTGTTCGTTTCTTGGAATACCATGCCACCCCCCACATCCACTGCAGTCCCGGCCTTGTACATGTCAGCCACGGCGTCCCGGTGGCTCTTCCCGCCCTCGATCTTGCTGGCCAGTTCAGCCATGCCTGAAGGGGTTTCCTTCTCGATGAAAAAGGGGTTGACCTTCAAAGCAAAAAGATCAATCAGCTCGCCAAATTGCCATGTCTTTGTTTAGGCAACCACCTCAAAAGTGGTTGGCGGACATGAAACCACACCCAAATGATGTCCACCAAAGCGTCCATACATAAAACTCATGCCGACATGGCTGCGGGCCAGATTCAGGTACCCAAAACGTAACCCTGGTAAATGGAAACATGGACCAAAACCTGCGGTCCATGTTCGGGTAGCTTCATTTTGACCCATACCCACATGACGGGCGGGGGAAAAATATGGACCCCGCGCCTGCGCTCATCACGGCGTTGCAGACCATCACCGGCAGGCAGCAGTTCTGCGACGAGCCCACCGCTCGGAACCTCCAAGGCTCGCTGGCATTGGTCCACCCGGGGGGGGGGGGGCGGAACCCGGATCCCAATCCGTGGTGGAACAACGGATTGGTAAATCACTACCAGATTTGACATCCTACTGGATTTGACAGAGGGTTCTGCTGGTATCCAGCCCTGGTCGTCCATGGGAGACCGTGAAGCTCCGTCAAGCATCCGTCTTCTGCTCTAGCATGGGTGGGTGGGTCCAGTCACCGATGGTATTCAAGTTGCAGCTAAGGGTGTTTTATCTGCAGCTTCCGGCGGGTCCCGTGAATTTTGTTTGCTCCACAGATCTCCCCTCTTGAATGAAACGTGCCGAAATATCACTTGTGTCTTGTTTCATCTCGCTTCTTCAAAGAAAAAATGGCTGGGCCTTTTGAGAGAGGAGCACAAAGCGTCGAGGTTGCCTATGGGTGATAAGCCTTATAGACGTGATTGATCAGCGCAAGAGGAGAGGATTTGGGGCTGAGCAAGAACCAAACGTACAACGCGAGACAGCCAGCTCCCACACCAGCAGCTTTGTCCTGACATCTCAAACCCGTCAACTTGACAAATCGGTGAGAGCAGAACCACCACTGGGAGCTCTACAGTGGGAAAGTGGCTCGATTCCCTTTATGTTCTCAAGCCGGATGATAAACCTGTAAGGCAAGTCTCAGCAAACCTAGCCGCCAGCCGACTCCGCCAAAGGCGCTCGAAGCGATTTCCGCAGAAGGGGAAGGGCGCGGTGCGGTTGCGGTCCTCCACGTTGGCCTCGATGTGCATGGCAGCCGAGCAGCCCGTTTCCTAGCGCGAATGGGCGAGGAAAAAAATAGCTCGGAGTGCGACTCACAGGTTCGTAGTTGGGTTTGGAGGTGAGGAGTTTGCACACCCCATCTCTAAGTCATTGTGGTTTGCTCTTTCAACATGGTGCATCTATCATACAAGCAACAGTAGTCATGGTAACCTCCTCTCACCCGTGTCCTGTTCACATTAGCCTAGTACGCAAAAGCGCAGCCAGCTCCCCCTGAAAGTGCAACTCACCCAAAACCGATACCCTAGTAGCGACTCGCGTCAAAAGGTTGCCACAGCAGCTGCGGCCGCAACCCCACCATTCCGCACGCACGAGCACGAACAACGTGATGAAGTCTCTCAAAATTAGGGGTCCCCCCACAATGGTGGCTTTTTCCTTTTGGCTTCCCTTTCAATACAAACCAACGCCACGAGTCATTTACTTCTCACACCAACATGAAAGGAAGGCCCACATAGACTTTCCCCGAGGTTCTACACGAGGCCGAGGCAGCAAACCTAGGCTGTCAAGGGCACTTCAGTTGGCGGTTCTCTTTCCATCCATTCCGAAACCCATACCTGAACCTGCGCCCTATTTTTTTGACAAGGGGATGGGTCAAAATCCAAATCGTACCCCCAGTGAACATCCCAATCCCCACCAAAATCAACTACAATGGGTGGTGAATTCATCACCAACCAAAATGGTACCACTCGTTTTGACCCACAGCCAAGGGGGTTGACCATCTTCGACGCGGTCGGGGGTCCTGCTTCTTCTTCTCCGCCTTGTAGCCCAACAAATCCCCGCCCGCCACGATGCTCTCCACGTGCTGCTCGAAGCCTTGGCCTGGGTACCTGAGCCCATGGCGTCCCATGCGGACCATGCGATTTAACGGCTTCACCGTAAAACGGGTCCCCTTGGTATGACAGCACCAACCCAAACTAATGGGTTGTCTAACTTCCAAAAGAAGATATGGCACGGGCTTCCGATCGCATTACAAGGACAGAAGGAAAAGCTGGCGAGTGGTTGATTTGTTTGACCCAAGTGAGAGAGCGCCGGAGCCGGTCCCACTCCGCAGTGGACCTGATGATTGCTATCAGAATGGCTGCGTGTTTCTGTGGGGAGGGGGCATTACTGTGCATTACCTTGTGAATTGGATATTGGCTCAGCAGGTAGATTGAATAAATTGCTTGAAGCCTCCAAATCTGTGTCATGTATCACTATGCATGCTTGTCAAGATTTTGATATCATCATGGGTTCGTCTTCCAAAAGGCACGCAATGCATCAAATCAGCTGGGCAGCCATCAGTGCGAGTGCAGCAGAGAATGCAATTCCACATGAGTGTGAACACCAAAAGTCATAGCCGTATTCTGCACCGCCTGACACCTTCCCACTCTGAAAGAAAGAGGAGGTGCTGTGGGCAGGGATCTTTAACGCAACAAAAACTGGACCTCTTCGTATCTTCGCTTGTCCAACCAGTTTCATCTTGAAACAACCCGGAGTCTGACTTTGATATTCCCAATTCGTGAAAGCCCCAGCTTGCACGCATCTGACCCCATCCTCACCCAAGCTACGGAACCAAAAAGGGCGCTCGAGCATTTTGGGTGAGGGCGAACCAACAAGGCGTCCCCGGCATCTACGCCACCAGCCCAAGAGTTCCCGGTGAACCAACAAGGCGTCCCCGGCATCTACGCCACCAGCCCAAGAGTTCCCGGTGAACCAACAAGGCGTCCCCGGCATCTACGCCACCAGCCCAAGAGTTCCCGGTGAACCAACAAGGCGTCCCCGGCATCTACGCCACCAGCCCAAGAGTTCCCGGTACCTCAGACTGAAGATCTACGCCACCAGCCCAAGAGTTCCCGGTTCTACGCCACCAGCCCAAGAGTTCATCTACGCCACCAGCCCAAGAGTTCCCAACAAGGCGTCCCCGGCATCTACGCCACCAGCCCAAGAGTTCCCGGTGAACCAACAAGGCGTCCCCGGCATCTACGCCACCAGCCCAAGAGTTCCCGGTGAACCAACAAGGCGTCCCCGGCATCTACGCCACCAGCCCAAGAGTTCCCGGTGAACCAACAAGGCGTCCCCGGCATCTACGCCACCAGCCCAAGAGTTCCCGGTGCAACAAGGCGTCCCCGGCATCTACGCCACCAGCCCAAGAGTTCCCGGTGAACCAACAAGGCGTCCCCGGCATCTACGCCACCAGCCCAAGAGTTCCCGGTGCAACAAGGCGTCCCCGGCATCTACGCCACCAGCCCAAGAGTTCCCGGTGAACCAACAAGGCGTCCCCGGCATCTACGCCACCAGCCCAAGAGTTCCCGGTGCAACAAGGCGTCCCCGGCATCTACGCCACCAGCCCAAGAGTTCCCGGTGAACCAACAAGGCGTCCCCGGCATCTACGCCACCAGCCCAAGAGTTCCCGGTGCAACAAGGCGTCCCCGGCATCTACGCCACCAGCCCAAGAGTTCCCGGTGAACCAACAAGGCGTCCCCGGCATCTACGCCACCAGCCCAAGAGTTCCCGGTGCAACAAGGCGTCCCCGGCATCTACGCCACCAGCCCAAGAGTTCCCGGTGAACCAACAAGGCGTCCCCGGCATCTACGCCACCAGCCCAAGAGTTCCCGGTGAACCAACAAGGCGTCCCCGGCATCTACGCCACCAGCCCAAGAGTTCCCGGTGAACCAACAAGGCGTCCCCGGCATCTACGCCACCAGCCCAAGAGTTCCCGGTGAACCAACAAGGCGTCCCCGGCATCTACCGACAACAAGGCGTCCCCGGCATCTACGCCACCAAGACAAGGCGTCCCCGGGTGCCACAAGGCGTCCCCGGCATCTACGCCACCAGCCCAAGAGTTCCCGGTGAACCAACAAGGCGTCCCCGGCATCTACGCCACCAGCCCAAGAGTTCCCGGTGAACCAACAAGGCGTCCCCGGCATCTACGCCACCAGCCCAAGAGTTCCCGGTGAACCAACAAGGCGTCCCCGGCATCTACGCCACCAGCCCAAGAGTTCCCGGTGAGCCAACAAGGCGTCCCCGGCAACGCCAGCGCCCGCCCTCCCAAAAACAAAAAAATCGCGGAGCGAGCCCCGCGACGCGGGGAATCTCCGAGGCGCAGGGAGATGATGGCGGGCGGCGCCTCCTGGGCACCCAGGCGGTGGTCGTTGCCCGAGTGGGCCACCGTGCACCGCACCATCTCCTCGCTCTCTTGACCGAAACCGGAAATGGGAGGGAGGAGCCAGTGGAGCAAACCCGCCCCTTCCTGGGAATTCTGACTGAACCCGGTTCCCCTCTGTTAAAAAGAAAAAAACTGGGGTTAAGCCTTGGCAAAATCAAAAACCGACCCTGTAGAGGCTAGTTGGGAGGTTGGCTGCACGTTCTCGCCCCTATCTTTTCGCACAGGCAAAGAGTGGACACAAGTGTCAACTCCTTTCAGGTGGCAACAGCCGAGCCAAACTCGACCCTCAAAGCAGAGGACCCTCCAAATGGATCCTCAAGTTGGAGGACGCTCAAACTTGTTGTCCTTTTGTTCCCTTGGTGGTTGTCCTTTTGTTCCCTTCAAAAGGACCCCCCCCCGCGTCACCCCGGCATCCACGTCTCATCTCACCCACTGCGGCCGGCAGACGTTGTACTGCGCCAGGCCGTAGGCCAGGCAGGCGATGGCCGTGACGTAGAGCTTGGCGCCGGCCTGCGGTTCTCACGGAATGTGGCATCCCACTGAAGAAGTACTCGAGTCTACATATATATATATATATATGTGTATATATATATATATGGCAGACCAGAAAGTGTGCACCAAAGCAAACAGTAGTAAGTCCATCTCGTCTGGAACGGATGCTGCGGCCATATAATGGCCACCGGAAATACATAAGAATGCAGCCAAATTGGGAATCATGTCTCGACTTACGACCCAATTTCGCGTGGGCCGCACTCTCGCCTGGATAGTCGCACCAACTCACACTTGGCTCACAACTCGCTGTCTCGCGACGGACGACGGACGTGGCAACATGGCTGTAAGGGTAGATGGTGACTTGCCAGTCCTTCAGAGCATTTCAGCAAAGCGATTGTGGGCATTGCCCTTGGCTTTGTGAGACGCCTTGCCACTAACAAATGGACTTCCTGACAAGACCTATCTTTGATTCTCCAGTCTTCCAAACCTGCGAGAAGACCCAGCAGCGGCAACCTGCCCCGACCCCAAACAAAGATGCCACTTAGATCTCCCTATTCTAACCCCCCTGCGGCTTGATTTCTCTGATTGGATTCTGATGAAATCTCTGTGGCCACTTTCTTGTCGGGACAGAAGAAGCCCCCAAACCTTCCCCCATTCCCCCATTCCCCCAAGTTTCCCTGTAGAAGAAGCCCCGAAGCCTTCTTCCAACCACCTCCCCCCATTTCACTCCTACCCCGTTTTGGGCGCCTCGTTCTTGCCGGGGTAGAAGAAGTTCAGGCCCGTGTCAGTGCCGATGGACCAGTTGGCATGCTTGCCGCTGCCGTTGATGCCCGCGAACGGCTTCTCATGGAAGAGAACCTGCCATGGCTTGGTTCGTCAGCTTCCCTCACGGGTGGTGTGCATTGCCCGGAGGTTTGGAGGTGTTGGGTGGCTTCCCGGCTTCGCCGCCTTTGCAGGGCTGGCCCTGATTGACAGCGGCGTCCACGGGCTCCATCACTTTTGGGAATCCCATGTGCACCGGGGTCATGGCAATCGGGTGAGCAATATCGAAATCCACACACGGAAATTAATTCCTGCAAGTACTGCCCCTTTGCTGTTGCAACCTGGTTTTGAAGTGGTCTGCCCAATCTAAAGAATTGCAAGGCTTTGTCGCACTCATCTCTGATTTCCGACGAATGGCCCAGGCCTGCAATCCCATCTTGGCCGCCTCCCGGTTCATCACCTGGCGATTCTGTGGCTGCCTCCAGTTTGGCTCAAAGAAAGCGGTTGTGGCTTATGGCCTCTCATGACGCTCAAAAAAAGGGAAGCTCAAAAAAGATACACCCATTGCTTGGTGAAAGGGCCGGCCATCATAACTGTCCAAGAAAAATGCATCGGCCACACTCAATCCTGGTCGGCTCGATGCAACTCAAATTGAAACCCCAGTGGTGAGTGAGCCCCCAGCGAGGAAACACCCAGCTCACGGGTCCTAAGCTCCCCCCCAAAAAAAACATGGGGTTGGTAGGGATGAGTCAGACTGAACCACCGTCCCGGCTGCAAAGCTGCATGATCTCCTGACCCCCGTAGGTCACTTGATGCACTGAATTTGAATCGGACTTGGCGTCAGGTCCCCCCCGTTTCCCACGGGTAGCCCAACAACCTCTGGGTCCTTTTTCCTTGAAGAGCTGCGCCTCGAGCTCCATTTGGAACCTCAAAATAGGACTCCGTCCGTTTCCCTAACATGGCAAGGGTGGCCTCTTGGTCAATAAGGTCAATCCCAAAACGGCCGCACCGGTCAGCCCCCGAACAGGTGAATCCTCATGGTGTTGGGCGGCCGAGCTCAAATATCAACTGAAAGGGGAATCCCCTCGGAATCCGATTTGAAGAAAAAGCTTCGTCTACCGACAAGTGGACCCGGAATCCCATTTATGGGAAGAAACTCCGCGAGGCCTCCATGAAGAGCACGTTGGAGTCGCAGGACACGTTGGCGGTGCGGAAGACCGGGGACATCTCGTGCTGGCCCGGGGCCACCTGGAAAACAGCAGCTGACCGCAGCGGGGGCGGGCGACGTCCGCGGCAAAGTGGGGGCGCCTGGTGTTTGACTCCCCGAATTCACAAACGTGGGATCCAAACGTCCCCAAAAGTAGTTTCCGTGTTGATGGGATCCAAACATCCCAAAAAAGGAGCTTCCGTGTTGCCGGCTTTTGGGGGGAGGTTAGAGCGAATTGGCCAACCGCCCGAGAATGTCTATTGCTGCAAGTCTCCGTTGCGCGGTTGCCATAATTTGCCGGACAAATATGCTTGCGTGCGCTTTCCCGCATATGCTAGCTGCCTCACCCGTGAGAACTATACAGGCACATGTGCCCCGTCACATGCCTACCAAGGTCCTGTGACCATGGCACACCAGGCTTCTTGGCTTTCTCCCTGAAAGGGACCCCCTGGATCCAAATTCGAGCTGAACCCCCCGGAGGTGCTATCAACATCAGTCACTGAAAGAAAAGGTCTTGCAAGAGCAAACTAGAAAGGACATTTCAGGCCATGGCCAAACCCTGTGCGGTCAAAACTCCTTATGCAAACCATCATTCTTTGAATTTGTGGTCTTAAATCCTGGGTGAAACCTACCGCCCCCAAGTAAAGGGGTAGTTTGACCCCGGCAGACAGCAATCTTCGCAGGATCGATCCATCATCCTTTCTAGCTCTCCATGCGGCCACTGCTATTTGGTTAAGAGGCATCCGCTCCTGCCAGGACCCGCAAAGTGGCAACAAAATCCTTCTACCCCCAAAAAAAATATGCGTGGCCCATGGAACTAAGAAGCTGACACCAAACATGAAGATGCGATTTCCTCAACGTCCAAGACAAGTTCTCAAGTTCATCCCCCGACCCAAACCCCAACCACAGACCCACCACGCATCGACGGCGCCTCGTTGTGCTTCACAGCCATGGGGCAGCCCACCTTCAGCATCTCCGCCTGCACGGTGTCCAGTAGCTCCGCCACCTACCCGGCCGAATCGAATCCGCCGAATCCGTGGAGAAAAATGGTGCCAGTCTTGCCAGTCGCTCTGTTTCGCCTTGGCAGAGGCGGAAATTTGCTTGGTTTCTTCACTGTCAATACTTGGGGAACGGGTGCTGCTGTCCATGCAACTCAGGCTGCATCAAGACACTCTAAATATGAGCGAAGCAACACTCAGGCACACTGTCTATATATCCCGCAGGAGTACTTGACGTGTCAGGGTCAAACTCACCATCTAGATCATGCTGATGATTCCACTACAAGGCACCCTATGATGGCAATAACATTTTGCGACTGCAGTTGTGATTCGCAAGCTCTCCCAGTCCACTGAAAGAACTCCCCTGTTGCTAGGGTGGTCATGGACCAATTCATGGGGGCGTTAATTGGACTGAATTGCAAGAGAAACCTGAACGATCTTGTGCAAATTAGAACATTGTCATATACTGCAATGTGAATTAATGTTTTGTGCCTCCCTTTGGAAGTCCCCTAGGACCATGCTCATGATATGTCCGCAAAATATCCGTCATTCGGGGGAGCGGTCGGTACTCAGAATCGGGGGGCAGGCGTAGAGTCACAGGCGCAAAAAGATGATTGCCAAGGAAACTTAACGGCCAGGATCCGCCATGCTCTCCTGCTTCTATCTAAAAAAAGACGCGTGCTCCCACAACAGACGAAACTCATCAAAGGCTATCTGTCTAATCGATACTCACAACAAACAACAGCAATATGTAAACTATGCAGCAAAATGGTTGGACTCGTAGTTCATGCTAGCGGGTGCCTGGGTCTGCATCTGTTCAAGGATTGCAAGGAGTGTCCATAGCATATCAATAATGTTTGGGTAGGTATCGATGATCGGGATGGTTTGGGTACATAATTTTGCCTAGAAGCACACACCAATGTAAGCACGGCAACCCACACCAAGGTTCCTTGCTAGTCCAGAGAATATGGCTGGATTCTCCATGAATTGATGTCAGATTTTAATGGCATGGAAACAACCGTGCAAATGAAAGTCCGCATAACGAATCTACATGTTACATATTGATATTCCGCGGCCTGCGCATCCTCAAGAAGAACACATGGGCTGTCAATGCATATAGCATCAGCATATGTTCTAAAGGAACCAACCAACCTTTTCAAGACACTCTGAAAAGTCCAGCTGTCAAAACAAACGGTTGGATCTAACATCGGCTACCGCAAATCAATGACCCCGGTCTGCTTCGGGCTTTCCTCATCTGCCCGAACAGGAGCGCCCGCTTCGACACGGGAGCTGAATGCCTTGCCGGGGACCGGCTGGAAGTAGTTGAGGTCCCCCTGTTGGTGCCTAGCTCCAAATGAGTGGACGAGGGAAATTCAAAGGACATGGGAAGCTTAAGGATGTTGGGAAATTGATGGGTCCCCCACACCGGTTGGGGTGGAAATTGAGTGGAAAGTCTGAACCCTCTTGTCTTTCTTGGAGACCAACAGAAAGAAAGTGTGTGTTGATCCTCAACAAGTTGTTACTTCATCCCTATATCCAGCATGGATCAGGTTTGGAGACATGGCCATTTCCAGAACGCATCAAAATGAGCAGGTCGCCCAGTCGGCCGGCACTGAAGCATGGAAACCTCGACGGAGGGACAAGCTGGGCCCTGTGAGCAAGCTGCACCAAGACTGAAAATCAAGATTCCAATCCAAGCGATACGTTCTTAAGCTCATTTAAAATTCCCTGAGCTACAAAACACCTGGATGAAGCCATGCTGCACATTGCAGGTCAAAGACCGCCGCCAGCTGGCTGGTTCATACTTCCCATGACCAGGCGCCAGAAACAGTGGAGACGACAAGAGGCAAGCAAACATCGTACCCTTTGACAGGCATTTCGGGCAAACACGAACCCTCGAGGTGTTTGTTTTTCTCTTTTTTCTCGCATTTCCAAGGCGCCGCGTGGGCAGCTTGCCGAAGAGGGTCCGTCCAGTGTTCACCAAATCCGGGCGCTTCTTGTAGCTCTCCGCGCTGAGCACGAAGAACCTAGCGATGGCTCGAATCGGATTGCGGTTGCAACCGACTTCCCGGGTTCTGCGTCGCTGATTGTTCATTGAATAAGCCTAGGACAAGCCTTTTGTACAAAATAGATCATCTGCCTCCATGACTTTATGATGTAAGCTCTTGGGGGATACGTTGGTGGAAAGATTGTGACATGTGTAGATTGGCATCCAAGAAAGGCAACCCAAAAGGAGGTTCCTCGAAACAGGAAGGCTTTTTGGGTTGCATGTGAGTCTGGATGGGAATTGTCCGGACCAAAGGCTTGGATCCATCCTCAAAGGAACCTTGGGTCCTGC
The DNA here is from genome assembly GCA_963377175.1 of Effrenium voratum. Taxonomy (NCBI): domain Eukaryota; class Dinophyceae; order Suessiales; family Symbiodiniaceae; genus Effrenium; species Effrenium voratum. Next base: position 14,222 of record CAUJNA010003722.1, on the reverse strand, counting down.
TTCAGCTGCAACACCCACACCTCTCGATATAGGAAGGAGAAGAAAAGCAAGCAACTTCCTCTTCTGATGTCCAATGCTTGGATCACGAGAAGCTGTCACTGATTCGCAATCTGGTCAGGCGCGTTGAATGAACCCAGTATCTCTTCACAGAAGCCTCCAAAGGGTTCCTACAAGACTCGGCTGGATGGCTCCCTGCCGAGGTGCTCCTGCTCCCAGCCCAGATAGCTGTGCATGGTCTTGGCATCCGTGCCGATGCCAATGGCCTCGGGACCCGGAGCCATGTCGAGCCAAGTCATTTTTGAGGATTACGAAACCGGAGGTAGAGGAACCCCTGCGTTTTTGTGGTAAAGCACAAAGACACCCCACAACAACGGCAACAATACAGCAGCAAAGGACACCCCTAATGGATGCAGAAATGCATTCAGAAGATAGCTGGTTTCCAAATAAACGGGGGGGGGGGGGGGGGAGTTGGGCACTGCTCAAATGGGCAAAGCGGCTATTGGATGGCTTCCGAGAGCAACCAGAAACCATCAAAAGGGATGCCGGGGGCAATGCAAAAGGCTTGAAGATAGCACCCTTTCGGATTCATGACACACGCTATGAATCATCCATGCAAGTCTAGATGCAACCCAAAGCCTGTCTGCTCTTGATTCCTCCTCTAGGGCAATTCAGTGAAATCCAAAGTGGGTCCGGCTGAAAAGCTGTCTGGAAGGCTCGGTGGAGACTGGCCGATCTCAGCCCTTTCGGAATCGAATCGCGTAAAGGATCTGACCTGTGAAAGGCCCACTCCATCTTCGGGGGAACGAGTTGACCAGCGCAAAGTTCGAATAAGCTTCCTTTTGATCCCTTCCCACATACGAAGCATCTCCCAACAAGCAAAAGTTCCTCGAAATCAGGATTGCGTAAAAACACGCACGAAAAGATGTCCATAGCACAAGTTGGCTGATCAAATGTCATACATCACAGCTTGCCGTAGCGCTTGTCAATCATAACATATTCAATATGATGTCATCTGCTATTCTTCAACGGTATGTCCAGCACGAAGCTGGCCTGAGTCACTCTCAAAAACCTGGTACTAAAGGGGTCAACCCGAGAAATGTATCGAGCGGACATCCGCAATTGCTGGCTACCCGACTGTCCCTTACCGGCCTTCGAGCCCACAACCCTATTTACTTTTGACAGATGGTTTATATGGGCCTCACTCTAATCCCAGAAGACAGGCGGCAGCACCGAAAAACTAAAACGGGTGCGTCGGGTACCCTCTTTGTTGTTGGAGTTGAAGGGAAACCAAGGGAAAACCTCAATTTTGGGGGGTCCCCTAAAACCAGACACACCCAACTTGCCCTTTCAGGACTCAGTTTGGAATCGGTTTCGCCTTCAGCAGCCGCAGGCCGCTCTGCTTCACCGCGTCCATGGACCGCAGCAGCGGGGTCTTCTCGTCGATGCACTTGCCAAAGTGGGTCACAAAGGCCTCGAAGGGCAAATCGACGTGAACTTAAAACATCCATCGATAAGTTAGGTTCCAAAATGGTCATAAGGGGGGGTCTTTGCTTGATGATACCCGTTTTGAGGTTCCAAAATGGCGATAAGGATTTATGTGGGGGGAGGGTCTTCACATGATCCCCTTTTTGGGGATTTTGTTTTCAAGGGAAACCAAAAACACCCCTTGCAAGCATTCCCTAAGGCAAACGCAGAAAGGGCCTGATCCAGACCATGAAAGAGCCCCTGCACGAGAGGCCACTCCCCGAAAGAGTTCCTGGAAAGCCCTGCTCTCTGAAAAAACAAGTACCAAGCGAAAAGTCAGGAAAACGCTGAGAACTTTGGCCAAAACTGAGATACGCATCCCCGGATGACTTTGCAAGACATAGAAGCAGAATAATCTTCCTGTTAGATGTGGGTCGAGTGATGAATCACCTGCTGCTACGCAGCGCCATCCTCCACTTCGCACGTCGTATCACCACCCTCTGCCACTTCGTTCCACAAAACAACAACAATCATCCTCGTTTCTGGTACCCCGCTGGCTCGATTTCTTTACCCCGCTTCTCTGTGACAATGCAAAAACTATAAGGAGATAAGAAAACCAGCCATGATACCTCTGCAGCCATCTGCATTTACCTCCCGCCATTCCATTCGCACTTCCGGGCGTTTCCTTCTCCCCCCCCCCGGGCCGCGGGGCCCCCATGCCCCACGTCCCTTTCCAAGAAGTCGAGCAATCGCATCGATCTAAGGGGCGCAGGGGATGTAGAGGCACTGGTCCAGCACGAAGGGCGGCGAGGCGCGGTCCCAGGTGGTGAAGGCCGCCGCGGAGTGGGTCACGCGCAGCCCGCCGTTGGGGAAGGAGGACCCATCCGTCTCCCCCTGCGGCGGTCAACGCGGCGGTGGGCTGTCTTTGGGGAGAATGCGGGCCTTGAGTCTGCATCATGGGTAAAAAATGGGGGTCACCCCAAAATGACGGATACATTGGCCGAATTGTGTAGGGGTCATGAAGTCTCCGAGGGCATATCTGCGCTGCGCTTGATCTGGGCCGTCGCTTTCTTCCCCCACCAAGAAAAGCATGTGGAAACTTTGGGCTCCTTACCGGGTACCCCCCTTTTCCCCACATGTAGACCAACTTGTTGGAAGTACTCTCAAGTCTAACTCGCTGCCCGGCAATCTTTGAGCCTTCGCACCTTCATATTCCTTCGGTGTGGTTCAGAACTGTCTGCTCAACATGGCAGGATGGCAGTTGATTGAATCTGTGCGATTGGTTGCCTTGAATCCTTCAGATTAATGCAGTGAGAGCCGTATCCCTCCAACCACCTGTCAACCGGGCCGTACAAAGGAAACAAAATAAGAGGCAGGTTTGTCTCTGCAAATTGGGAATCCCAACCACGGTGAATGACTTGGATCGCATGAGTCAAGCCCAATCCGAGCTGCCAGGTCGCCTTGCTTGATGGTGCAAAGAAATGCTGTGTCACCATGGTTCCGCAAGATCACCCAAAAAAATACGTGATATAGGTGTATATATATATATGACACGTGTGTGTATATATATATATATGTATGTGGATCAGGTTCATCACTTCCTGGCATCACAGAAAGTGGCAACCCAAAAAAAAAATGACCGTGTCACGGCCAGTCCATGGCCTGGAACAAGCGCTCGTGGGGCAGGCAGGCCTCCGGAACCCGGACGCGGAAAAACGCGTCAAAACACGGCAAAGAAGAGGCCGGTGGGGCTCAGCTCAGGCTGGGACGCCGGGCGCAGCCCTTTGCCGGGCCAATGGAAAAAACAGGATCGCCCTTGGATTGAAGGTATTGCCAGGCAGTGCTTTCCTGCCGAGCATCGACTTTTCATGCCTTTGACAACCAAAAGCGTGCGCAAAACTCTTTGTTTGGGCCATTGCTGCCCTTCGTTGGAATCCTCAACCTGTTCAAGGCAGCACCCAACAAGAGCCATGACAAGCCCGGACAATCGCCCTGCATTTTGGACATTGGGTTGGTGGCTGCACGCTTTCATGGCAAATCCTGAGAAACACTGACCACTCAAATGCTCAAAATAACTTCGACCTCACTAGCTGCTCATCTTACACATGGCCTCTGTGTTTCCCGCAAGACATCAGACAATCAAATTGAAAACAGGCCGAAAAACAGGTGATCGACCAGAAAATGACAAAGAACTACAAGCTTCCGCAACCTTGCAGAACCACGATTATCAAAATCCCAAGGATGCTTGTGCAGAGATAATGGCAAGAACCATACAGGGATTCACGGGACAACTAAGGAAGCGCTTGGACCACAGCCACGTCCCACTGGCTCACTCGCTTTGTGCCAGCGCCTTCATGGGCTTTGTCACGTACTTGGAGCCGAACTCCAAGTCCTTGCGAACGCACCCCTGATCACCAAGACAACGGCGTCCTCCAGTGCAAAGGGAAATCTAGAAATCAAAGTGCCGAGAGCTTCATTAAACACGAGAGTCTGGTTGACAGCCAAGAAGCAATGCGCAAAACTTTGAATTTGGGCACAAATCTTCTGGCGAGGATCCTTCAGGGAAGCTTTTGAGTTTAGTGGGCCTGAAAGCCAATGGACACAGATTTGGTGTTTGCTTGCTATGAATCCTGGCGTATCTGCAAAATGGGTTTGAATCTCAATTAGGCGCCTTGGCTGGACATCATCTAGATGAGGCTGTATGTGCAGCAACCATGAAAAGGTTCCACTCGAAACAGTCGCCACATGCATTCTCACGGCTTTTGCCGTGAGGCAGCCAACCTCGCTGGGAGAAGGAAATGTCCAGGACGCAACATGCTGAACATGCAACCAGGGTTGGGACAAAACTCCGCCAAAGCAATAAGCCATTCCAAATCCTGAACCAGGAAATCCTTCTTTGGGTCAAGTCAGAGAAAGCTCTCCAGAACCATCTCACCGACACCCAAAAACACGGGCACACGCAACACATTGAGCCGCTTCAAGTTTGAAAGGGAATCTTCAGCCGAGTGACCGATAGCAATACCAATGCTTCAACTTCCATCTGGAGACCCCACACATGCGTGCAAGCCCAAAACCAAGGGCAGGGCTGAGGCTGTTTCCGGCAGACACCCCAGCAATGCAACGGACACCCCAGTCCGGGCATCAGAGTGACCCCTTGCTCAAATTGGAGTGAACCCAGAAAATAGGGACTCAACCTCAATGTGATGAAGTGCGTGCATGAAACGCAAGTCGATTCCGCAAAGCTCGCATGAGCTTCCACTAGCAAATTCCCTTGGTCGCACTACAAGCCTTGGACCTCTCCACCTCCGATTGATTTATGGAAAGTGCAGAATCAGAAGCGGGCAGGCTAGCCCTTAATACTCTAGAGGGTTTATGTTTGGGGCTTGCGATCTAGGAACCATCAAATGCTCGAACTTCTTGACGCGAGGAGTTGGAGTTAGTTGCGATTTCTGATCCCAGGATGAACTGTGCCAAACTCGCCCACAAAAAACACGGCGGGAAACTACAGCCCAGTTGACATGACACAAAAACGAGAAGGGCACCAATGCTGGGGCTTGGCATATCATGCATATCTATATTATACAATATTATATATATATATATATATATACCAGCAATGCTCCCATCTGTCCATCGTTGTACTGTCAACCTATGCTGCATGTAGCACTCGCTGTGTACGCTGTAGACATGATCAAAGGTCACCGCTAGTGTTCTGTGTTCAATCAACGCGAAACGATTCCAGTACAGGCCGCCAAAAGCATGGTATGGCAGTAACACAACCATGAGGCTGGCTCACGCAAGGGCCACTGATGATACTTTGCATACATGCATGTGAGGTTCTTTATTTGTTGTTCAATCTCTTGCTTTGTTCATTTGTGTATTCATTTGACCGTTGATGTAGGTATTCACAAATAGACCCAGATCTGGAATCACCGCTCTGGCCATGTCTGAGAATTCGCATTCTTCCAAACAAGTACAACGTCGGATGAATCAAGCCAGGGAGATATGTCTCCCAGCGAGCCGGATTCCCTATTCAATGGGACACCCTTGTTTGGGCAGGCCCTCTTTGCTCGTACCTTTTGGTCTTCCTTCGCCAAAAAGGGGCTAGGGGTACCCTCAGAACAAGACATCCCTCATCCCACCGCCGTTCCCCCAGGGAACGAATGCGCCACGCCACAATCAGCGTGTCTCGCTTGAAGGCCCCCAGCATGCCACCCACCGCGCCGCCTCCACCACGGAGAGGGAAGAACCTGCGGCCGGGGAGGGTGGTCAGGGGAAACGGGGCTTCGCAGTGCTGTCCTTTGAAAGCAAACCCAACGACCCTCCAAAAACACACCCTATTTGCTAGGGGGTCCAACGGCGTGCAACCCTGAGAGATATGGCTGAGGAAAGACACGCAGCCGCTGTCCAAACAAAAAATGCCCAGCTACTACTCGTTCACATCAACTGTGAGGGGAAGTATCTGAAAGAAAAGCAGTAACTTGGCAATCTAGCGTAGCAATGCTTGGATTGTTGGGGCTTCTGGCTTGCGGGGAGCCAACGCTGCTTCGATCGCACCGTTTTGGGCATTGCTGACCTCGTTGCGCTGAAACATCCCTTCATATCAACTTTTGCCGTCCTTCATCCTCCAGTAAGGAACTATCCCAAGCCAACTTAAAAGCTAACCCGTAAGCAAAACCACCGCTACTTGCCAACACAACACCAATAATGCGGTGTTCCGAGTCATGCCGGGGCGAAACATTGAATCTGGCAAGTCTGTGAGCTCGGCCATCTTCGCTACGGACCGAGCCAAATCCAAACTCTCTGCAATCCAAATCGGGAGCAGTCATACCCACAACTGGACTGTCAGTTGGGAATCCGTGGACACCATGTTCATTTGTGTTGATGGTCCAGCATTCCAGCCAAAAAAGGAAGCGCAGTATCCCCCAACAGCCCTGGCCCCTTCTAGAACGCTCTGGAACCCCTGGAACCCTCTCGGAAAGCTGCTCCGCCCCACACGCCCCATAGCTTCCTGTTGCCCCTGGAAGCGCCGAGGCACCAGTGCGCAAAATCGATGGCCCCGAGCTCCCGGGCCCAGGTGAACATGGTGTCCGCAATCACCTGCCATTTCGAATCAGACTCTCCAGGGGGCCATATGCGAGAAAACACATCAAACGAAAACATGTGTGCATGTGGGTGGTCAAAATCTCTCTTTTACATGTGGGTATTGTTCAAAATAGGGGCGGGCTCCCGATTTCCGTAGTGGAAACACATGTTTTTGCACACATGCAATCAGAGTTGTTCCAATTGGCAGGGGATCCTCGGTTTTCTTAATCCATAGTGCATAGTGGGACACACCACTACAACAAGGGAAAGCGCACCTTACCAACTGGAAAGGCAAGTGTATCCTTCATATTTCTGACCATCCGACACCAGGCAAGAGATTAGACTAGAGGCTATATTTGAATACCCCGGGTCTGGAACGTCTCCGTTTTGGGAGAATGAATCATCCCTGGGTTGGAGTCTACCTCAGAACCAAAAAGTGGATCCCCGCCCTTCGTGTGTTGTTTTGAGATACAGGCTCATCTAGCAAATTTGGCAGGGCTTCTGGTCAGGAGTCGGTAACGAATTTCGAAAGTCCGTATGACCACCGCGCTGAAATCCGTCTTGGTTGTTCGCGGGCAAATCCTGACAATGCTTTAGTTTTCTTTTTGGTCCTCACGAGTGTTGCGCCCACTCGCAGTCACTAAACACTTAGGCCTTTTCAAAGCCTGGGGGCATGCTTGGCCCTGCTTGGCAGTTGATCCACATTCTTTGTTCCCGCAAACGGCGATTCTTCAACCAAGACTTCCGCACACGTTGCAACCCTAACAGAGCTTCTGTCACGAGCGCTGTCCCTTGCACGACTATTGAAAACTAAGCTGCTGAGACAAAAGCCTCTGCTGTCATATGCCAGCGACCATAGCCGCAGCTTCCCCAAAATCGCATGTGTACAATACGGCTTCAAGTGCACAAGTTGACTCATTGACAGCTCCAGCGAAAAACTCGCAACCTTCCGTAAAGCTGCAGCAAACCAAGGCGCTGGTTGGCAGCTCCAGTTCAGTACCAGTTTTCCGTACGAGTTGGCAGTTCCGACTGGCAGGTCTTGTTGGAACACTTTAAAAGTCTATGTGACGTACGTGTTGGCCACTCCAGCTGGAAAATCGCAACTAACTGGTCAGCAAAGCGCAGCAAAGTACATTGTGGCTGCAATAGCTGTCAGCAAGGCCCACTGACGTTCACAGAGATCGTGTGGCGAACATTGCCCGACATGTGACTTACATATCTCACATGTTTGGTTGAGTCGTGACTCCAAACCCAGGATCACCATGCGGGAGCCGGCACGTACGCGAGCTCTCACAAAGGCGAATCCAGATGGTCTCAACTGGACCTTTCAATCTCCTTGGCCTGAGCCCTCAGCCTTAAGCCTTCATGGGACCTAAAAGTTGGCCACATGCCAAGACCAGAGGTTGCTCTCGGTTTCGTCTGAAACCGAGGTCCATGTTCTAGGCTCCAAGGTAACTTTGAGGCAACCTTTCATGGCTCCGAGACCTGTCGCCGAGCCTTCTGGTCAGCCTCCGTTGTGGGCTCGCCAGTGATGAGGCACCTAGCTTTGTGAAATTTGTGCGTGCCAAAAGGGTTGGGAGCCCCATTCCCTCGAGTACGTGCGCCTCAAGAAACACGCACAATTAAGTCCCTCAAATGGGCCAGAAGGAGTTCATGAGCCCGCGCAGTACAGGCGCTGGTTGAAGCGCTGGACCACGTCGCTGGGGAGCTTCTCAGCCATCAACACCTAAATGCGGTTTCACCGAGTTGTGGGTGTTTTTCGACCCACATTCCCACAAAATGCACCAAAGCCTGTTTGGAGCAGGTGGGTGTTTCCTCTGTTTCCTATGGGGACCCTTGTCCACGCAAAAGAAAGTTGCCTCAAAAAATGCGGGTGAAACATGCTTGAAAGTGTTGGCCCACCTCCAACTCAGGATTCAATTGGTTTCCTTCAAAACCGAGAGAAATGTCCAACGTGGCCAAACCCAGTTCTGTAACTGGGGACATTTGGGACCCTTTGGTGGACATGATTTACATTGGACAAAAAGGATGTCTAGCGAATTTGGAGGGTGTTCCCCACAAAAACCCGCGGCCTGCGGCTAGGGCCAAAACGGCGTGTCAAAATCGGAAGGAAGATCTTCTAAAACGGTCAGTCTTACCGTCGGACACCGCAAGGAAACAGGACCCGATCTGCGAGAAGCTCGAGAGCTCTTCTCCAAGGAGCTGGGATCCAAAAACAGAGGGTCTTCCCATGGGACAAACAGCATGGCTGTCGCCTGTCGCAAATGCAAATGCTGTTCACAATTGCTATTGATCCTAGTGGGGGTCAGGCCCTAGTACACAGGCTGCACGTCGCGTTTCATTCGCCGGGCCGCATCATCAAACATCGCCTTGCCGAGGACGGTCAGAGCATCCGCCATGGCGAAAGGCGACTGGAAAATGAACGCAACGACCGCGGAAATGGCTGGGCAACTTGCCTAGCCAGAGCCAAAAACGCGGTCGAACCATTTCAAGCTGACTCAATGGTAAAGCTCCGAAATTGATTGAAAAATCATCAAGCCGCCGGCTTGCAAATTCTGGCTTGGTCCTATTGTGAAATAACATGGCCATCTGGTAAGCCGTGCAGGCCCAGTGTCCGTCGGCCTGAAACAACCCACCACAAGTCTCTGATGTGGATTGTCCCCCTTCAAAGGTCAAATCCATCTGAAGATACGTTCGTTGTGCAAGAACGATGTGTGACCGTGTGCCTGGTCGAAGGCGAAAGTACCTGCCTGGACCTTTGATGATGTGCCTGGGTTACTTGACAGCCGCGCTGCACCGTTTTCAGAGAGGGCGTCAGCGCATCCATACATCACAAACCCTGCCCAGTATAGGGGCTTCCAGCCATCCTCCTCCGCAGAAGTCTTTAGCTGTGCCTCCCGCAAGCATTCAGCGGGGCTCGAAAATTGGCGTTTCGTCAACTCCTCGTAGAAGTGGACAATGGTCTTGGCCTTGGTCAAGCTGCGCTTTGGCAAATCAGGTTGGTCCCTTCATTAAGGTGTTTCCCAGAAGCCCCCTACACACCCACACGGCAGCTTAGGGCCACGACCCCCTCCTTGTCGTCGATCTCGTGGACGCTCACCATACAATGCTCTACACCAGCGGCGCTCAGGACATAAGCGAACCCTGCCGCACCCTCGCTGGGCCGCACATCTCCACGGGCACTGTAGCAGCAAGACAATGTGGCCAGGAAGGTCCCTCTAAGATCGCTCCCCAGCAAATCAAGGCCTGTAATCCTTTCACCACCCGCAGCAATGAGGCAGCAGCGCAGCAATGGGTTTCCCAAACAACTTGGCAGCATGGCCGCTTCGATCCGCTGCTCTGGGAACTCTGTCCTGCTCTCTTCGCTTCGATAGCACCCGTGAGTCGCAACATGGATCACACTGGGGTGAGCATCCTTGATCTGGGCAAGAAAGGCCTCACGAGTTGCCTCTTTGCCTTGCAGGAGAACAAGCTGCTGGAAAATGCCTTCCAGGCAGGCTGCCTCCGCTTGGGTGTGGTCCAGCTTGCGCCAGCCCGAGTTGCCCCCAAAATCCGGGTTGGCAAATGCCAGCGCACGCCATCTGCCCTGGCAAACACAAGGCTCTGCCGCACCTTTCATCAATCGATGCCCAGCATGCAAGTAGCTGACAGCAAACCTATGCAACAACGCGTCATACTTAGAGTGAGGTAGCTCTTGATGCACACTGTCTATGGGAATGCAGCAAAAGGCCAAGCTTGCAAGCTCGCCATCTGGGCAAATGTACAAATAGGTGATCTCAGCAGGCAGCTTACTCAGTATTGGATCCAAAATTGCTTTGCGCAGCTCCCTGCCCACCTTCACACCCTCCTGTATGACAGACTTCCTCCTTGAGAAGACGTTGGCGTGAAAGTCGCGCAGCAGCTTGTTCACAACATCTGTCTTCTCAAGGTCTATCAAAATAGGGTGAGGCTGGATTGAGTTACTGCTTCTTGGAAGCCATAAGAAGGAGCAATATCTGGGCTTACAGTCCTCCGCTAAAAACACATAATAATCGAGCAGCGCCTGACTCGGCAAGAGTCGCTCCGTCATCTTCTGGAACAGCTGCTTCTGGGGACACACACCATCCAGCCAGCTTGCGTTCAGCTTGCAGTGTCCCTGGGTATCCACTTCGAGCTCTTCGATCCTCTTCATCAGAGGTGTGAGGTCTTCAAATCTTCGTTCATCAAATGACTGGTACGCTTGCCTGGCCAAGGCCTGCCGAGCCTGCATCAACTCTTGCTGTTGTGCTGGTGGGCTGGAGACCGTGCACGCTTGAAACTCCCACTGAAGACACTTGCGCAGCATCAAGAAGCGAATGGCCTTCTCAGGAAGGCAGGTAGATCCCAGCATTGCTGCTGGCAGATTCAGCACAGCAGTGTTGTACTTCTGGGAGAAAGCCACTTGCTTGGCTTCGGGCAGCCCGGGCCAAATCTTCACGAGAAATGACAGCATGTGCTCAGCAGCCCGCGTTGCGTAGTCCAGCGCCTCACGACTGCGCTTCATCTTCAGAAGGCAAAGGGATGCGTGAACCAATGTCTCGCACACCTCCGGATGCCCGTGGCCGAGGGCCTTTTCCTGTGAAACTCGGCAGTCCTCATAAACTATCAGAGCCTCATCGAAATTCTGAAAGGCGAGCCAGCAATCTGCCAAGCTCCTTGACACAGCACTGGTTGTTGAATGATGCTTGCCCAGTGCATTAGAAAGTATTTCACGAGCTGTCAAAATGTCCTCCAAGGCTTCAGTATATTGGCCAAGTTCCATCCGCATAAGACCCACATGGTGTAGAGAGGTTGCATAAGAAGCATGTGTCTCTCCATCACGTTTCTTGTCAAGCTGGACACATTTCTGATAGCACTCCAAGGCCTCAAGTAGCTTGCCACGTTCCTTCAACAGACCTGCAATGTTGCTCCAAATTGTTGGATCCTCTGGTTCCCGTTCTTTGCATCTGTCATAAAGTCGAAAGGCTTCTGTCCACTGACCCAAGCGGCGATGGCATGTGGCCATGTTGCATAGGCAATCGACCACAAATTTAGGAACACTGGAAAGTGTCGAGGCATCTCTGAATGTTGCCAAGCTTTCATCAAGCTTGCCCATGTCCATAAGAACGGAACCAAGGCCGCACAAGCAATCTGCGCGAACTGAGTTAACCTTGGCTGCATCGCTTTCAATGCAATGTGTAAGTGTTTTCTCCAGACAGGTCTTGAAGGCTTTCTCAGCCTCGTCCAAGCGACATGTCCTGGCAATCAAGCCATTGCAGTTTCAGCACTCCACGACACTGACTTCCCATTGTTATTTTGAAGGAATGCAAAAATAGTCAAACACGGTGAGTTCAAAACCCCAAGTCAAACGCTTCATGGGTAATTACAAGTGTCCGTCACCACATTGGACGGTTGAGCATGAGAATCAGCGATAACAACCTGGAAACAACACCAAGCTGCAACCGAGCGATTTCTGGCTTCTCACAACCGCAGCTTCTCGGCAGAAACGCTTACCCTGCCATCTGCTTCTTTGGTTTTGGTGAAGCCAAAACTTCATCTTACATGAAAGTGCGTGGTCATGCGCAACAGGCTTTGGGGCAAGGTGTGAAACCGCTCATGTCCCCTCGATCATTTTTTGAGTTGGCTCAAAGGCCCTCGAACCCTGGTTCTTTGTCAACTTGAGTTCAACAGGCTCTGTGGCTCCCCAGTTGTGACCGCGTTCGACTCAAATACTCATGCACCCTGATTATCAATTGGCTGTGGCTCGAGCAAAATGGTTTGCTCAATTCAATCCCAAGCCTGCCATCCCTTTCGCTGCAAGTTTCAGCCGGACGTGAAAGCTGAAGTTGCAAACTACCACTACATCTCGCCGAACATCACAAGAGATTTGAAAGGGTTGCGGTCCTGCGGTACAGACCCGCAGATTTGCCTCCATTTCAGCATGCCTCTTAAGTATACACAGTGCTTCCACAAAATGTCCGCTTTGTCGAACTTTTGTAGCTCACGCTGACAATCACCAAGCGTCTTCAAGAGCACAAGTTCCAGCCTCACCTGCTCAAGACGAGGTCGGCGCTGATCTCGATGCTCATTGAAATGCCTGCTGGTGTTCAAAACACAAGAGCCCGCAGCTGCAGTAAAACTGCGGAGCTATAGAGCTTGTTCATGATGCTCAACGTGCTATCTCACATTTCTCGTGCAGAACTTCGTTATTGCAACCCATGCCCGGAAGTTCGTGTAGAAGGCCGCAAACCTTGCACCAAGCAGTGCACAATAAATCCAATAAGTGTCGTCCTCGTTCTCGGACAGTTGCGACTGCGATATTGGATGGCTTTCCTCGCTGTCCTCGAAATGCCAGATTCGTCGCCTCCATCGGCTTCCCTACCTCCGTTGCATACAAGCTGCTTTCCTCGAAGTTTTCCGGAACACCAAACTCCAACTGGTCCCGGTCAGGAATTCTGATACTGTGGATCCACTTCATTTTTTCTCAAAAGCCGGGAAGATTACCAGGACAAGATGAACAACTGGCTCGCGGGCCTGCGCGGTCGAGGGTTGCACGCACACGCTGACTGTGGGCAAAGAATTGTTGTTATGCTTTCGCAGATGCCATTTGAAAGGGGGACGGCAGGGACAACTGAATACATGGAAGGTATTTTTGGGTTTGCGCAGGGATGCCAAGATCAGGCTGAACGGGCAGCCGAAGCAGCGATGGGTTGCCGGAAATATTGGAAGACTGCAGCAAGTTGATTCACTGTAGAGCCGGCCCAGGCCTATGAACAGATAAAAAACATCTTGGACGATTATGTCTCTTAATTGATGCTTGACAAAAGGCTCTTACAATGGCGGTCAAAAAGTGCGTCAAGACTTTGCCTGCTCATTTGCTTTCATCATTGCGCTTGCAGCGTTCCCCAGCCTCCCCCCAATGGCAACGTGCCAATCGCTCTAAGGAAAGGTGGGGAGCGGTTGTAGGATTTCACACCGGGCAGATGCAATGTAACGAACACGGCCCTGGCCCGCCCCCCTGCAATTACAAGTCTTTGCAATTTCCACCACAAGCGAACAGGTTGTTGTTTTGTAGACCGAAAAATCAGCATGAGAAACTCCGGCCCAAAGCGATGCGCAATGGATAGGTTATTTAGCGCTTACAACACAGCGATCCCCGCCCTCCTTAACGCACAGCAGATTCATCAACAGTCTCATCTCTCAACTGATCTGCTGCAGGGCCAGAGGTGCGCAACTGGGCTTGCACAGCCAGTACAAAATCTCCTTGGCAAGTTGTACACAGCAATGTTGTAATTTGCCAGCGGCAGATCCGAATGACCCTCTGGCTGAGCAAACATGACCTCGCAACACTCTGGGCAAGAATGTCTTTTTCCTTTCTTCGTGTGCCTGCATGACAAGCGCGCGAGTGCTCAAGCCCTCAAGAAATTTAGAGTCAAGTGTGTGTGTGTGTGGGTGTGTGTGGGTGTGTGTGTGTGTGAGTAGGTGTGCGAGTGTGTGCGACTGTTGTCGACTGTGTGTGTGTGTGTGTGTGTGTGTGTGTGCAGCAATGCGTGCAGCAATGCGTGCAGCAATGCGTGCAGCAATGCGTGCAATGCGTGCAATGCCGTGCGGCGCCGTGGGTGCCGTGCGGTGCCGTGCGGTGCCGTGCGGTGCCGTGCGGTGCCGTGCGGCGCCGT